>CM016624.1:19036851-19636851 GCA_005393395.2 Gossypium australe
GTCTTGTGCACATCAGCCTCCTTCACCTTAAGTTGATGATAGCCCGACCTAAGGTCTATCTTCGAGAATACCGATGCACCCTTCAATTGATCAAATAGGTCATCAATCCGAGGCAACGGATACTTGTTTTTGATCGTCAGCTTGTTAAGTTGACGGTAGTCGATACACATCCGTATTGACCCGTCTTTCTTCTTGACAAACAGCACAGGTGCTCCCCACGGAGATATGCTGGGTCGAATGAACCCTCTATCCAAGAGTTCCTGAATTTGAGCCTTTAGCTCCACCAACTCCTTCGGTGCCATTCGGTAGGGTGCTATGGACACAGGTGCCGTTCCGGGTAACAAGTCTATACCGAACTCTACTTCCCGATCTGGAGGCAGACCCGGAAGTTCTTCAGGAAACACGTCAGCGAATTCCCCTACAGTTCGGACCTTCTCAACTGCTGACTCCTTAGCCTCCAAGGCGTAAATCTGAACCAACAATGCTTCACACCCCTTTTTGATCATTTTCTCGGCCTTCAAGGCAGTCACTACATTGGATAGATAATCTCTTCTGTTACCGATCATTACCACTTCATCACCCTCGGCCGTCTTTAGAATCATGCGCTTAGCCGCGCAATCCAACCTTGCCTGATACTTAACCAGCCAGTCCATTCCAAGAATTAGGTCGAACTCCCCAAACGGCAGTTCCATCAGATCAGCCACAAACACTACCCCTTGGAGTTCTAGGGGTATATCTCTATATAGCTTGTTCACCATCACGGAGTGTCCTAGAGGGCTCATTACAGTCATCTCGCTAGAAGTAGTCTCAAAATCCAAGTTCATAGTCTCTACTACACTATTGGAAATGTATGAATGCGTCGAACCCACATCAATTAATGCAACATAGGGGAGACCAAAAATTAGGAACGTACCGGTGATGACGTCCGGTGCGTCACCCTCCTCGCGACGCCTCGCTGCGTAGACTAAGCCAGGCTGCCTAGCTTCGGTGTTGCCTGCTCCTCTGCCCTGAACTCCGCGACCTCGATTAGGACCATTGCCTCCTCTACCATTACCACGACCCCTCTGCGGTGGTCCCACATTCCTTGCTGGAGTACGGTTCTGACCCTCTGGCTGATTCCTTGCCAACTTCCGAGGACAATCCCTTACACGATGATCCGGGGATCCACATTCAAAGCAACCCCTCTCACCGGTGTAACAACCTCCCCAATGTGACTTTCCACAGCGATTACACTGAACCGGTCTCTGATTAGAAGCCATGGGCCTTCCAGCCTGATTCGGCCCACTCTGTCTGGCCCTCTTTTGTGCAGTATTTCCCGATCCAGATGACCCAACACCTCTTTTCTGTTTGCTCCTATCATAGTTCTGTCTCACAGACTCCCGGACCCTTTCGGCTACCTTAGCCTTTTCTACCAGAACAGCAAACTCACGTACCTGTTGTGGAGCAATCAACAGCCTTAAGTCATCCCTAAGTCCGTCTTCGAAGCGGACACAACGATCGTGCTCGGTTGACACGACTCCCCGGGCATAGCGGCTCAGCCTCAGAAATTCTGCCTCATACTCAGATATCGACTTATTTCCTTGTACCAGTCCCAGAAAGGTTTTCCTCTGAGTATCAGTGTAACTGGTGCCTACATACTTCTTCTGGTAAGTAGCTTTGAAGTATTCCCAAGTAAGGTCGTCTGCTGTAGCGCCGTCTCGAACCGTGAGCCACCACTGGTATGACTCGTCTTTTAGAAGCGACACCGCTCCTTTCAGCTTCTCCTCATCTGTTAAGTCGAGATCGTCCATGATCCTCTCGGTTGATTCTAACCAATATTCGGCTGTACTGGGTGCGACACCTGACACACCCCGAAATACTTCAGCTCCATTGGATCGGAGCCGCTCAGATACAGACTTCCGAGCTCCTGAACCTCTACTGGTCTCAGCCATCATTTCTAGCACACGTAGCATAGCCTGCGATACCGACTAACCCCCCGTCTGATCCTGAGGTCCATCACCAAAAGTTGGGGGTGGTGGTGGAGGTGGTATTTCATTATCCGATCCTTGGCCCGACCTAACTGGTTCTGTCACGGCCATCCGGCCTCTACCGCGTCCCCGACGGCCGCGACCTCTAGAACTCATTTCTTATGGCGCAATCTGTCTTAAAAAGCTTTATGAGTTAGTCAATGTTTTACTGATTATTAGCAAAGAATCTTATTGGCGAAGTTAAGAAGTTGTTCTTTCGATCAAACAAGTTTCAAGTCTTCTATCGTAATTCGAAGATATACATTCACTTATTCCATCACTCTTTTCGACCCATTTCTTAACCCGGGGGTATTTCCGTCATTTACCCTACAGGGGTATTTTGGTAATAAAACAATGTAAGTCTAACAAATCAAGGGAAATTTATAAATTGCAAAACTTGGGGTTCGTTTTGAGGAATCGTCTTCCCAACTTGATAGTGTTGCAAAAAAAATCCTTTTTGAAAATCAGGGTCATTTTGGTAATTTGCAATTTAGGGGCAATTTTGAAATTTTCCAAAAGCACAACATTTTTAACATTTTGCAAATTAGGGATTTTAGATATGCTTGTAAAATGAGGAAAATTTTGTTTAAAAAGAAATTTTGGGGTAGTTTGGTAAAATTTTTAAAACTAGGAGCATTTTTGTAAATTACCCCTAAGGGTATTTTAAAACGTCCATAAATCAAAGGAATTTTGTAGTATAAATCTCATAAGTTTTAGGGAAGTCTTTAAAAATTAGAGTCTTTATAAAAATGCGGCTAATTCCCTTTCGGGTTTTAATAATAGAGGTTTAGCCCATGAACAAGTCCTCACGGTTAGGGCGAACCGAAGCTACGCACCAGGTAGGATTCCCGCGAAGAGGAGGTGAGTCGCTAAGACCACTTAAATACCAAGCTCTTCCGGATCCAATCCTAGACATGCGAACAGGGGTTACCACACCTTAACTCGGCGACTTAATCATGGTTTGTTTAATTAGGCAATTAGAATCTTATGTGATTGTTTGGGGTAACTAGTCCTAGAGTTCATATACCTTTCATACTATCTACGTCCCATTTTCTACCCATTTATAGATAACCATTCATACATAGATTAAAAATACTTACAAGAGCGGATCGGTGCCGGAGACTCGACGCCATGTTGTTCAACCAAAATCATTTTCAACGGGGTTTTCAAAAGCATATCCAGCAAAAACATTTTTGGGTCTTAGGCCCTCACAGCCGAGTTTTTGAACCGGGCTCTGATACCAAAATTGTAACACCCCAAACCCGGCCCACGAGTCATGACCGGATCTGGTATGTCACAAAATAAGAGAAGTTTGGAAGGTTTGGATTAGTAGTAGTAGTTTAAGAAAATTTTTGTTAAGCGTATAAAACGGTGTTTGTTAAAACTCAAGTGGGTTGATTCGATTGAGTTGAAAATCCTTTCTTCCTTTAAAACCATTTGACTATTTAAATTTTAGAACATTAGTGTGATCGATAGCTTAGAAAATTTTGTTACCCGAGGGTAGCATTTTTGAAAACGCGTACAAGTACTTATTTTTGAAAACGTTACTTTTAACCAATTTGCATAACCGTCCGTAAGTTCATCAGTTATAAAGTAAAGTAAAAACAACTACCTAACCATCCAAAATAATAAGCGGCCATATTACAACCAAATCGAATTGTAGTGAATAATTAAACTTAAAACGGGGCAAAAATAAAATTTCAAGTTCACAAGACCAACATGGCCGCCTCGAACTCTCCTCGGCTCCGCATCCGTGCTCTACTCACCTGCGAGATGATATGGGAAGGGGTGAGTCACCAAGACTCAGTGTATAAATCCCCGACCCGAAAATAACACTCATACACAAGATATTAGTATGACATGCAATTATGCAACCCCACTTAGCCATCCATGCTCCTTTTCTACCCCGTGTGGTACTAAACCACTGGTGGTGCCAAACCACTGGTGACCCGAAGTCACAATATCCGTCAATACGTGTGGTGCCAAACCACTGGTGGTGCCAAACCACTGGTGACCCGAAGTCACAATCAAATGATGGGGCCAACCCATCGTGTGATACCAAATCACTGGCGTCGATCCCGTATCTCAAATGTGGGGCCAACCCACGGTGGTACTAAGCCACAGGGACGAGACGCTATGAGGTGCCAAACCTCTGGAGGTACCAAACCTCTGGTGACCGTAGTCACAATGTGTTACCAAAACACTGGTGTCCGTCGACACGAATATTACTCCCTCTCATCAGTCCCACCATCATCATGGTCATATCACAAGTATCATGATTCCATATATCATGCAATCGTACATAACATAGCATTTTTCCGCATATGATGATATATACAACACATATCGTAAATCGAGTAATAGGGGACTTACCCGAATACCAAGCTTATGCCCACTAGGCAAAGTAACCACATGAGAGGTTATAATATTATCAAACAACAGTTTATACTAATAAAGTGTGTAAGAGCTTACACACCTATTTAATCGAAGATCTAACTAGGATTCTCGTATCTATGCGATATTACAAAAGTCCCGAACTTGTCCTCGTAATGCCCCTATATTCGGCCATCATAGATTATTAATAAGGGGTCTCGTGTGATTAACTAACAAGTCCAAAGTTATAGGTCATAGCATAACCAAAATAGGGCTCTAGGTCGAACCTTTATCGACACAAGGCAAAGTGATCGGAAACTCGAACCTCCGGTTTCTGGGCCGATTTGCCTCCCCCTAAAATCATAGTATAAATTCGGTTACTAAAAATAAAAAAAAATGTGCCAATAATGGCTCGTGGCCGAATATGCTTAAATATTCACTTTCTCACCGAAACCCGAAGTGGTCACTGGTTAAAAACGGCTATGAACGAAACTATGAGAGATGATCCAAGGCCGAACACCTTAAAGGCTTTCTTTACAGACTTGAAACTTACGAAAGGCTCTTTCTTTCTCTCTTAATGCACCTCGTCACTAGCTACAACAAAAGAAAAACCACTTGTGATTCCATGCATAATCGGCCATCCAAGAAAAAGAAACGACTTGATTACCCTAACGAAATAAATGCTTACCACTACGAGCTCAAGAAGAGTACTAGAAGAAGAGGTTCGGCCATAGTAACGACGGCATGCTTCGAAGTAAGACTAAAAGTATCATAAAAGGAGTAGGGGGTTTCGATTGGGTCAAAAATGGAAGATGAAGAAAGGGACATAAGCTAGCCGAAATACCCCTCAATATTCTTTCAAAACCGCAACTTGAGTAACCTTCATGGGGTCACTATTGCATGCTTCAATCGGCCAAGGGGAGTTTGAAAGAATAGCCAAAAACCAAAAATGTAAAAGAGGAGGAACAAAATAAATAAAAAGGAATATCACAAATTTTAGGCCATGCTTCTCTTTGCTAGACTCTATGGCCGGCCAACACCTTTTTTCCATCATGATAACCTCTATCACCATTTACTAAAACTTTGTTTATTGCCTCCCATCACCATAGAAATAATAAAAAGGGTTTATTAATAATCCCATCAACGTGGGAACTAACAAATTCTCCTATGCTCAATAAGAAAATAATGGTAAGGATCTTACCCATACACCATATTGGAATAATAAATAGTAATAAATAATAATAATAATAAATAAATAAATAAATAAATAAAACTATGGTTGAACCCATAATGTCAGCACACCCCACGGCAGCAGGCCTAGAGCATGCGCGCATGCATGTCCCATGCGCAGGCCACTTGCGTTCTGCTGGCCGAAGCAAAAAAATTTAAATTTCCCCCTCTGCAGCTGCCAGGTCTCGAACCCGAGACCTGGGGAAGACTGCCCAAGCCTCTGACCACTCGGCTACAACGCCTTTTCAATTATAATTGCGACGGAATTTCCTTTTAATCTTCCATCTCTGGGCTCCCGTGCGCATTTAATGCTAGAGGTCAAAAACAAAACACCCCACTGCAGCCCCGGGGTTTCGAACCCGAGACCTGAGGAAGTTTCCCCTCACCTCCTACCACTCGACCAATGCACGTTTCATGCCAATAAACGCATGGAATTTCTTTTAAACCTTAATTCACTGGCGCTTTATGTTCTAGCGCTTAAAAGAAAAATAAAATGCCTTATGCACTAACCTCAGGACTCGAACGCGAGTCCTCCGAGTCTTAGTTCTCACGCAAAGTCCTTGGCCACTCGGCCACTTCGAATTTCATGCTAACAAACGCATCGGAAATCCTTTTAACCCTTACCTTGCCAGAATGCTAAAATGAAAATAAAGGGCACTACGCGTGATCCCTGGGGCTCGAACACTCGACCTCGAGAGGGCCCCATGCTGCAAACGTCCTAGCCACTCTGCCAGGCGCCTTTTTGTGATACGAACCATCTCGCATTTCCTTTAAAGCCTTCCCTGCTATAGCGCATACTTTAAAAATAAAATGCTTTGCGCCCCAAGCTACTCGAACCCCTGACTTATACTGGCGCACCCTCAAGCTCCCTTGGCAGTGCCCTTAGCCACTAGACCACTCACTTCCTTGTGTCAAGCATTTGCACCATCAAATATATATATATATCCTATTTCAGGATATTACAGGAACAATGGAACACACCAGTCCCGTCACCGGAATCATTACACCTTGACGAGATCGAGGAAATGAACCTGAGAAACATCCAAGAAGGATGAAGACAAAATTGGAAGATGACAACCAGTCAGCATCCAAGTGACGCAGACAATGATGTAATCAACAATCAATGTCATGACGTAAGCAATGATGCAAGCAGCAGACATTGCCAGAAAAGGAAGCTACGTGGAAACACCATAATGGCATCCGTCCAAAGAAGGAAGCTACGTGGAAAACATCCAAAGGCATCCTTATCAACGCACTGTTCAAGGAAGCTACGTGGAAACACCATAATGGCATCCTTATCAACACACTGTTCAAGGAAGCTACGTGGAAAAAACCAACATAGCATCCGTCCAAAGAAGGAAGCCACCTGGAAGCAACCAAGATGGCATCCACCAATTAAAGGAAGCTACTTGGAAACCACCAAGAAGCGGACAATTAATGTGTCCTTATCAGGATACTATTCGGATTCCAATTGTAATTAAATTAGAGTTTAATTTTTTATTTTTATCCGAACAATTATTTCGGACTTCAATTGTAATTTGATTTTAGCCTAGAATTTTTGATTATAAATAGGCATTCTTGTAAGCTTGGGGATGATCTTCCCCCTTCCAATAAAATATACCTTAATCCTTTACCGAAATCATTTTCTCTGTTTTTCTTTTGTAAATTATCTATCTTCTACTACCCAGCAATACTAAGTAGATATTAGAAACCCTTCCGCTTGCACATACTCTCCCTCCTCCCTCCTCCCTGGTAACTTCGGTTACATTATCTGAATGTGGTGTCTCATGACACAATTATTTAATCTGGTGGCTACGCCACGAATTTTATATTGCCGATGAGCACGTCGACTGCAGCGACTGCCTTCGATGGAGTGTAGCGGATAGAGGGTTGACTTAGTAGTCCCCACGGTGTGCAGGTTGGTACGGGGATGTGTAGCGGATGGCATCTAGGTATGGGTTCGGGATTGCATCATTATCTTGTATTACTATATGAACATGATATGTATGGTATGCCTAAATCTATTAAATTTTAGTGTTGGTTACACATTGAGTCTGTTTGACTCACCCCGTTGGGGAATATTTTTCAGGTGGTGAACAGTAATGGACCGGGTCGGCAGGAGCTTAGGGATGGCCATGCACAGCAAGAAATCTATGATTTGGACTTTTATTTTCTTTAAGTACTTTGGTTTTAAATTTGGGTTATATTTGATGTAATAAGGCCATAGTGAACTATTTTATTTCTGTCGTATTGATTAATTATGCTTGCAAATTTTTATTAAGTTAAAGATTAAGTAATTTATTTTGAATATACTCTATATGTTTTATCACTTAAAATTAAAAAGGGTTTTCAATATAAGATCGAATTTGTTTTCAACTCAAGCCCAACCCAAAACAATATTTTTTTTTAAAATCGCACAAGTTTTTCCTAAGAAGCAAAAGAATTTGAACCGGTTTTCTTGAGGAACATACCAAATCTGGTCAAAGCTCGTGGGCCGGGTTTGGGGTGTTTCAGGATGACGCAAAACTACCAGATTAGGGTCAAACCTAATATGGGAGTCCATAGATCGAGTTAATGCAATCATAGGGGTTTTAATTAGAAAGAGATTTCAATTAATCAACCTAGGGTTAGACGTTAGTAGCCTCGAGAGAGGTATTAATATAAATTAGGGAATCCTATGGATCAAGTCAAGTGAATAAATCGTCTGGTTTAGAGTTAGATAACAAGTGAAGTCTAGGTGGATTCTTCTTCGGGTATTGTCTTAATCAATTGGTTTTTCCCACAAGTATTTTCCCAATTCATTCTCTGTGTCTTAGCATCTTTAGCTTAATAGTTAGTTAATTTTAGATTAAACAACAATTCCTTTATTTCTTAGGCTAAATAATAAAAAGAAAGTATTAGTACTTTTGGTTCCTTTGGGTTCGACAATCCGGTATTGCCACTTAGCTATATTGTTGTTCGATAGGTGCACTTGCCTCAATCGTTGTCACAATTAGTTTTTAGGCTCGATCATTCTTTATATAAATTTTTAAGACTCTGACACACGATTAAGTTTTTGGCACCGTTGCCGAGGTACTGAAATATTAAGAACGCTCAATTTTTATTACTTTAGCCATATTTTATTTTTGCAATTAAATTTTATTTTTTTCTTTTCTAAATTTTCTTCTTTTCTTCTGGCAGGTATTCTAGTTTATGACTAGAAGAAACCCGACAGGACCTTTACTCTATGATAGTGAAATTGAAAGCACAGTTCGCAGAAATCGAAGAGAAATAAGGAGAAGCCTACAATACGTACAAGAAGAGCAAGAAGACGAAATTAATACCACTGAAGAGATGGCTGAGAATAATCCGCTACCTCCAGAGGTGGCCGAAAATCATGCTCCTCGAACTATGTATGATTATGCTAAACCTAATTTAACAGGAACTGAGTCAAGTATTGTTAGACCTGCTATTGCTGCAAATAATTTTGAATTGAAACCTAACACAATTCAGATGACAAGCAATTTGTTCAGTTTGATGGTTTGCAGGATGAAGATCCAAATAATCACTTGTCGAATTTCCTAGAATTTTGGAACACTTTCAAAATAAATGGTGTTTCTGATGATGCCATCCATCTTCAGTTATTTCCCTTTTCTTTGAGGAATAAAGCTAAACAGTGGTTGAATTCTCTACCACGAGGATCAATCACTACATGGGAACAAATGACCGAAAATTTTTTATTAAAATATTTTTCGCCGGCTAAAACGGCCAAGTTATGGAATGATATCTCTTCTTTTGTGCAGATGGATTTAGAAACACTTTATGATGCATGGGAGAGATACAAAGATCTATTGAGAAGGTGCCCACACCATGGATTACCCTTGTGGCTACAGGTCCAAACCTTTTACAATAGTGTGAACCCTTCAACTAGGCAGTTGATTATTCAGCCGCTGACAGAACCTTGAATAACAAAACACCTGAGGCAGCCTATGAATTAATTGAAGAGATGTCACTGAATAACTATCAGTGGCAAGTCACAAGGACAAGGCCAACAAAAGCCGCCAGTATTTCAACCTCGACGCAGTAACCATGCTATCAAACCAGGTAGAACTTTTGACTAAGAAAATTGATGGTTTATGTGGTTCTTCATAGGTACAACCAGCTATGCAGTGCGATATGAATGGAGGAGGGATGAGCAATACAGAATATCTACCTTACAACCCGAGCGTTGAAAACGAGCAAGTTCACTATATGGGTAAAAATTTTAAACCTCAAAATAACCCTTATAGTAATACTTACAATCCAGGTTGGAGGAACCACCCCAATTTCTCATAGGGCGGTCAAGGAAATCAGAGACAACAACCCCCTCCAAACTTCCAACAACAGCCCTACCCACAGGAAAAGAAGCCGAACCTTGAGGAGATGCTGACAAAATTCATAGCGGTGTCAGAAACACGTTTCCAAAACACCGAAACAACACTTAAAAATCAACAAGCATTGATTCAAGGGATCGATAACCAATTAGGACAACTTGCCAAGATCATCTCTGAACGACCACAAGGAAGCCTACCAAGCAACACTGAAACTAACCCAAACGAGCAACTTCAAGCCATAACAGCTCATGACAGTGAAGGGTTAGATAAGCCCAAATTAAGGCAAGAGAAAGTGATAGAGGAAGGAAAGGTTGAGGTAAACCATGACAAGCCAAAACCGATAATTAAAGATACCAACCTCGTGTGCCATATCTCAATGCGATGAAGAAAGACAACACTGACGAACAATTCAGTAAATTTTTTAAACTTTTTAAGAAATTACATATTAACTTACCGTTTCTTGAAGCTCTTTTGCAGATGCCAGATTCAAGGAAATTTTTAAAAGAGCTTTTGATAAACAAGCGGAATTTAGATGAGGAATCGCATGTGGAATTAAACGCAGTGTGCTCAGCAATGTTGCAAAATAAACTACCACGAAAATTAAAAGATCCAGGGAGTTTTACAATTTCATGCTTAATTGGTAGTTTATCTGTTGATAATGTTTTAGCTGATTTAGGGGCAAGCATAAATGGTATGCCTTATAAAATGTTTAAACAACTAGGTCTAGGGAAACCCAAACAAACTAGGATGAACATTCAATTAGCTGATAAAACTATTAGAATTCCTATGGGTATAATTGAAGATGTTCTCATAAAAATTGAAAAATTCGTATTCACAATAGACTTTGTTGTTTTAGACATGGATGAGGACAATAATATTCCTTTAATTTTAGGAAGACCCTTTTTAGCAACTGTCAGGACTAAAATTGATGTCGACGCAGGTGAACTCATACTTTGTGTAGGTAACGAAACAATCACTCTTCAGGCTCTTGATTCGGCTAAGACATCGAGTAATCAAGGTGAGAACATAAATTCTATTAATGACCATTCAGTTAAACCTTCTTTTCAGAAAGCACCATGGAACTACACAACTGACCCAGATCCTAAACCTTATACCAATAACGAAATAACTCACGAGGAACGACGGCTTCAGATCGATGAACTAGACGAGTGGAAGACACATTTTAAGGAGAAATTAGAAATACACAAAGCAGAACCAACACCATTCCGTGGGACAAACCCTCGAATATCTCCTTTCGACCTTAATACAAACGAAGAAATCCCTTTTAAGGTACTAAATGTTTTCCCATACGGAACAGTCGAGGTAAGTAATCCCATATTCGACACTTTTAAAGTAAACACTACTCGACTTGAGCTATATATTGATAATAGAACAGATAGCATGAGAAAGGATTTTCAACTCCTCAAATCGCCATGATTATGCGAATGAGAGGTAAGTCTAGCTTAAGACTTTAAACGAGCGCTTCTCGGGAGGCAACCCGAGCACTAACCCAGTTAATTTTTACATTTTTATTTTTACTTTTATTTTTCCTTTTTAGTACCTAACTATAAACTTACCAAAGTGCAGATTTTCATAACACACGGCCTTGCACACGGTCGTGGCCGTATGGACACTACTGATTTCTGTACTGACATGGAAGAGATAGTACGAAACAGGACGAAAAATATCTTCAAGCCACGGGCTCTGACTAAACACCACAGCCATGCGACACAACCGTGGCCGACACTGTTTTATCAAACACGGGCGTGGCGACCTGCACACAGGCGTGGGAGAAATGAATGAACCACCGCACAGCCGTGCGATATGGCCGTGTGACTCGAAACGCCCACGAGGCACGTGTAACAGCCCGATTTTGACCCTAATCAGAACGGTGGTTTTGGGACCACGAATATGAGTTGGAAAAATATTTTAATATTATTTTCTATGCTCATTATGTGTGAATTGGTGTGTGTGAAAGGTTCGTATTAAAATTTGATCGTTTTAGTGCTTAATTATGAAAAATGGCTTAATCACATAAAAAGAAAATTTGGTGGTTAAATGTGTAAGTACTGAATTGATGATGTCTTTATAAATTGGAGGTTTAGAGTTGCAAATTGACCATAAAATGGAGATAGTGGATGGTCATGATTATGCATATAATAGTGAATTGAAATTTTATTATATTTTATATTTTATGTTTTATGTTATATTTTAATATATGATAAATATAATAAAAGTAAAAAAAAAAGATAGTGGAGTGTTCATCTTCTTGGTGTCGAAAATAAGAAAGAGAAAGAGAGGAAGAAAGCTTAGAAACATTCGGCCCTTTGCAAGCTCAATAGGTAAGTGATTTGAGTTCGGTTTTTGATAATTTTTACGTTTTTGAGATTTTTGCTATGTGATTTAGCTAACCCATGCTTGATTGTTTGAATTAGTTGTGTATCTTGTGAATTGCCATTGAAGAAAGCTTGTTGCTTTTATAGTCTGATGATGAAATATTGATTATGAGTGTTAGATTAACAAGTTTTGTTCTTGAATTTTTGATGAAATTGAGTGATTGGGATTAAATTCCAAAAATAAATTTTTGAGGGACTAAAATATAAAACAAATGAAATGTATGAGCTTGTAATAATACAATGAATATTCGGACCTAAGGAAGTGTAACCAAATTTTGTGTAATTTGTGTTTTATGCAATAGGGACTAAATTGTAAAAAACTGTAAATGTCAAGGGTAAAATAGTAATTTTCCCATTTATGTGTTGTTGGACTAAATTGAATGAAAATATGTTGAATGAGCTTAATTTGAAATTATTTAGATCAAGAACAAAAAGAATTGGGATTGGATCAGGGAAAAGCGAAGTTGAACAAATAGCCGGGAAAACCTAATCTGTCGATTTCCGAGGTAAGTTTTTAAGCAATTGGGTTGAATTGAATTATTATCGATAATGAAGTACATGAATTAAATAAAGGTAATATGTACAATATGTCAATGTCGAATGTATTATTGGTTGGAAGATGAATATAGTTGAATGTGAAGTATAAAATATATGCTCATGACATGGCTAAGTGAGATATTGATGTCAAGAAATGAATATAGTTGAAAATGATGAGTAATTGTTTATTATTAATATTTAGCCGAATGTGGAAGGATATAGAAAAGAATAAATTATTTTTTTATACATATATATATATATATGTGTGTGTGTGTGTGATTGGGATTCAAATTTTTATATATATGTGTGTTTATTTAGACAAGTATCAAGACCAAGAAATGTGCTAAGTGAGTGAATTTGAATACCAAGCACTGTGTGTGCGAAATCGGTCACGTGGCACTAAGTGTGCGAATTTTAACATCCGAGTACTAAGTGTATGAAATCGGATAGTAAGCACTAAATGTGCAAATTTAATTTTCCGAGTACTAAGTGTATGATATCGGATAATAAGCACTAAGTGTGCGAATCTATTTTCCGAGCACTAAGTGTGCGAAATCGGATAAAGAATTTTAATTGCATGAATTGAACTTTAAAACACGTTTGGTACAAAAAGGAATTTTGGTCGATGACTATGGAAGGTGTGAGTGTAAACACCAATGTAATGGTTGAAATCGGTAAGTTTTCGATACTATGAGAGTTTATTATTTGAATGGTAAGTATAAATCTCATAAGTAATTTATGAATAAAAACTGATTGTTAAATGTATGTATGTTCGGATTTTGGAACTATGAAAGATGATATGTTAATATTCTTTTGTATTCAAGTGATGAATGAATTTAAGACTTATGAGAAGTCTATTTTTTTTAAATGCTTGGTGTCGAAACCATTTTTTTGTTTGGAAAAACGGGCCGACTTTAAAAACATGGAGTCGCCACCAATCCCTTTTTTGAAGTGTGATTGGGTCACTTTAGAAAACATTGCTGGTCTACGAATTTTAAGAAAATAGGCTCGGGAGTCAGTTACGCACGAGGAAGGATTAGCACCCTCGCAATGCCCAAAATTGGTACCGTATTATTAATTATTGTCCTTAATGTCGAAAATTAAAAAATATGAAAAAATGTTTGGATAATTCGCATTGGATATCGAAACTCTCTTGTTCCGAAAAGTTGAAATACCACATCCAGCACGATAGGACACGATGTTTCAAACTATCGATACCAAGATCATTTCATGATTTCCAAAATTCATGTCTTGCAATTTAAAAAAGGGTATTTCACCATTTGGCTAGACTAAAAAAACCGAAACCCAGCACGATTGGGTACGTTTCCTTGAATTTCCAATCATGAAATATTGCCTTTATTTAAGAGACATCGGTCAAAACCTCCAAAGGATATTTGGTCATTTGGACGAATAGAAAATCGAGACCCAGCACGATTGGGCACGAATCTCTCAAACTTCCGAACACGAAACATTGCCTTATTTTCAAAAATACGATCGAAATCTTTAAAGGGCATTTAGTGATCTAGACGAACGAAACATTGAAACCCAGCACGATTGGGCACGATTTCTCGAACTTCTCAAACACGAGATATTACCCTTTGCGCAAAACCCTTTTTATGAATTTTTGAAAAAAATAAGAAAAACGTTGAAACGTGAACACGGTAATAATAAGGGAGAACAATAATGGGAACAATAAACATAATAAACATAATAATAATATGTACATGTATAAATAATGACAAACAAAAAAGATGACAATAATTCTAATGAATGTAAAAAAATATAGTAAGACAATTAAATATGACACTACAATATTAATACGATAATAGGAGAGTAACAACAATAAGCAAAAACCATATACCAATAAGAAAATAATAATAAACTTAGAATAATAGTATTAAAGAAAATCGTAGAAAAGATATTAGTGATACAAAACAATAATGATTAATACTTAAAAACAGTAGTGAAAATAAAAGTGATATGAATAGTAACTATAATAATAATTAATAAAAAAATAATTATATCAATAAACATGGTAAAAAAATAATAGTAATAAACATAATGATAATAGGTAATAAAAAACCATAATAAATATATAATAACAGTAGATATAATAGAGTAAGAAAAATAGAAATAATTAAAGAAAAATATTAGTAATAAAATAATATAATGATAAATATAATAATAAATATAGTATAGTAGTAATAGTCCTAAATAAAAAAATAAAGATATAATAATACTATACAATAATAATCATAAATAATAATAATATTTTTAAAAAAAGTGCTAATAAAAAAGTAATAGTAAGAAAAATATAATATCATAAAAAAGTAAGTAATAATATGTATAATAATAATAAATATATGAAAGAATATAGTTATAATTAATAATACACATACGAAAATAAAAAAAACATTAGTAGTACTAAAGATATTAAAGAAAAATAACTAATTTTAATAGTAGAATAGCAAAATAGTGAAAAAGGATTAAATCGGATAGAAAACAGAGGCTTTGGGATAAAATCAGAAATAAAATAGGAGGGGAGGACCAAATTAAAACGCGTGCAAGACTGGGGGGACCTAAGTAGCAATTTACCCATTAAGGGTGAAAATGCCCAAATCCACCTGCAAAAGCAGGTGGTCACGTGGGGCCTTCCCCCTTTTAAATGGCACCGTTTTATAATAGGGTTAAAACCCTTAAACTTTCTAAAAACTCCCTTTTTCATTTCTTTTAAAAAAAAAAACTGCACCTTCACTCCTCAGCTTCTCTCCAAGGTCTCTCCAACAGACCTCCAGCAACCCCTTAGCGCCACCGTGGATTTAAAAACAAGGTACGCCTCTTTTTCTATTTTCTTTAAAACTCTTATACTTATTTAAAGAAGAAAAAAAAACAAATCTTTAAGAAAAAAAAAGGCTGATTCGAGAAAGAATAAAAAGAAAAACAAAAAAAGAAAAAAAGTGAACCTTTGCTTTTGATTTTGTGTTTGTATTGCTTTTTCCTGGAAAATATCGAGTATATTGTCTTTGTATTCTTTGTGTAACTCCTAAAAAATAACCCCCCATTACAGATTCGATTTGGCTTTTTATAGCCTTTATTTTACAACTGATCCCTTCTATTTTGTAGGTACATAGTGGATCACGTCTTTGACGTGGCTACGTGGCGACGCACGTCGCGGGCGCTGGGGTTCGGAAGGCCGGTTTTGCTAGCGTGGGGTGTGCGGCGCATCCAACTTTAGGGTTTTTTCTGTCCAATTTTTCTTATTTGGGCAGTGGGCTAGGTGTTTGGGCTGATTTTTTAATTTTGGACTTTGATCTGCTTGGTTGCTGGTTGATTTGGTATTGGGCCCGGGCAACAAAATTTGGGCTCTACACTTGGGATATTCGGTTTATGAGTTAATAGTGTGTAAATTACTATTACAATGTATTTTGGCTTTGTTATGTAATTGCTTATAACTTACTAAGCTATGTTTGCTTACAGTGTGTGTTTATTTGATTATTTTATAGATTTCGAAGTCTAACTACGAGCTCGGGGATCATCGTCGAAGTCTATCACACTATCGACTCATTTTGGTATATTATAAACTGAATTTTTGAAATTATGAACATATATAGCATGTATAGGCTAGTAATATTATGTTTGGTTTTGAAGTTGTATATATTTGTATAAGCCATGCGAAAATGGCTTGTCCATCTTGTTAATCTTGGAATTTATATTTTGGCTTGATGATTATGTTTGGTTGTGGTTTTGGTTGATTTGGTTTTGGTATATATAAGTATGGTTAATGTATAGAGTTTAAATGAAATGGAGTAAAGATGTTTTAAACTTGATAACCATGTTTTGCAATGAAACGGTTTTTGGTTAGCAGCAATGAGATAACTGAGTTTTTATAAAGATAGGTCAGAACCATCGAATAGTGAAACAAGGGAAATTTTAATGAATAAATTGTACTAATTGGTCACAAGAAAATTTCTGGAAAAATTATAGTAAGAAGATATATAAGTCTAGTTTCAAGAAAAATTTACGGATCTAAATTTCGAGTTTCGTACCTCGAGTTATAGTTAATTTAGTCAACATGACGCAGATGGACAGTTTCAATTTTTATGTCCCGAATTAGTAGTTAAGTTTAGTAATATTTCGAGCTCGACTCCGGCAACGGTCTCGGGTAAGGGGGTGTTACAGCACGGGCATGGGGATGTACCAGATCTGAAATTTCTATTTAAAACACCCCCTCCCTTCTTACCTACTCCCCATTCCCCTTCTTCTTCCATACCCTTTACACTCCTAACTCTTCATTCTCAACCTTCTTCATTCTCCTAACTCTTGATCTAATCATATCAATGTTGAATAAACGGAAGAATCCTAGCACTGTCTCCCTCTGCGAGACCGATCTACATAAGTTCATGCCGGCCACTTCATTAACTCGACAGGACAAGGACCTTTGAGTCCATTTAACTTTTCTTTTTCTTTCCCCTTCTCCTTTATTTTCCTTTTCTTTATTTTTCTTATACTTAATTTATTCTATTTTGTTTTCTTTGATTTAGGTTCTAAAGGCTGCTTGGGAATCACACACCACGGCCTTAGAAATCACACCCACCTCGCTAACCATATAACGATAAGGACTTTACAGTCCATTAATCTTTTCTTTTAATTTTATTTTACTTTCTATTTTCTTTATTTTTATCTTTCTTTTCTTTAAATATATATTTAGTATATTTTGAATTATTCTTATTATTTCCTGGCTAATTCCTCACGAGCTTCCCAATTTCTTCATCCAGCACAGAGATTGTCGGCGGCCACCACACCATGACACTCCCAACTCAAGGAAGCCATCCAAATTCAGGAAGTTTCACCTCTCCCTATCTCTTAAATTTCATATATATCTTTGTACATTGAGGGCAATGTACATCTTAAGTGTGGGGGGTGAATATTTATTCCGAGAAAGTTCCTAACTTTCTGCATTATTCTCAAATCCCTGAATGATATCTTGTCTTTAAGTAATTTTCTCATATTACAATTAGAATGAAATTTCCTGTGATCCATTATTTTTATTGATATGTTTTAGATTAAGTCATTGATAATTGTGCAGTGATGATTTAAACTTTAGGGAACTAGAGAATCAAGCATGATAAGTCTATTTTCAAAAATTAAAATTTTGTTAGGTTGTCTACCTGAATCTAATTATTACCTTGAAGTTTGAAATTTAGAAGGTTGATATCAAAAACCCATAATTTTTGTGAGATTTTGAGCCTTTTAGAGCATACATTCTTTCGTGCTCATTTTTTTATTATGAGTATGTCAACATTGATTTGTTATTCTAGAACTTGCTTCGATTATACATGTCAAGATCACATATTTGATTTGATATACAGAGATGATAAAGGCACTTAGGATTTAACTCATTCACTCCACTAAAAAGCTTACCCTCACAATTAACCCCTAGTGAACCCTTTTGATCCTAACAACCTTTTTATTGACTCACCCACTAATATTAACATAAAACCCATCTTGTATTTGTTATCACCATTCCTTGACTCCCTTTTTGTCGAGATTTGATTTTGAACAGTTTCCTAACTATGTTCTATATTTCAGTTGCTAAAGTTCTTTCTTATTATTGTAATGATTTGTTCTTAAAAAAAATCAAAGTGTATTCATCATCAGTTTTATAATTAAGTGAGCTTATACGTTTAAATTCCACATCTTGAAGAAGAAGCTCGTATTATTAGTTTCAAGTTTTCAATTGATGTAATTTTTCAGGAATAGTTCATTTTTCTAGTTAGGTAAATTGTCAATTCAATCTCGATTCTAACTCTCTAATTCAAACTTTATCTACACCTTTAACCCAAGCCCCATTACAACCCTTTTTAAAGACCTTTTGATTTGAGTATCATCTCATTTTACAGTGGTGGAATTTGATTTTCAGGCAAGCCTATGGGATTAACTTTTCATGTTCGACTTTTGAGTGCTTAATTTTGAAACTTAAACACTTTGAGTGATTTGAGTGAATCTTTAGTGAGGATGTCAACTCTTGTTGATTTTGAATTAAAGGTGATTATTTAGGTAAGGGGAAACACATATATTTTCATGCTACAAAAACTATGACTTAGATTGTTTGAATCTTTAGGATCCTTCTAATTAAATTATCAATGTATGAATTATCTTTGAATTATGATGAAACATTATTGATGAATATTATGAATCAAGGAAGTTCATTTTAATTGTGAGTTGAGAATTTTGCTTGAGGACAAACAAATGCTTAAGTGTGGGGGTATTTGATAAACCATAATATGAACATATTTTAATCCCACATTTAGCATACTTTTGGATGATTTAAGCCTTGAATTGTGGAATTTGGTGCTCTTAATCCTTTAATTTCATGTTTTATACTTAGGAGAGCACCGGAGGATGAAAAGAACGAGAAACGGGCCTAATATACCGAATTTAACTCGGTATCACACACACAGTGCCAATCAATATAGTCGATGCTTTCTTTATTTCGCATACACAGTGCCGTTCTCTACTGTATCAATTCTATTTCGCACACTTAGTGTCACATCTCTCAATCCACATTTAACATTACTAATTCGTTAACCACATAATCTTTCATTATATAACACATTAGCATAATTTAAACAATTCATATTATAAATGAACTTACCTCAGACATCGGAATAACAAAACAAGTCGATTAATCGAGCACTTTATTTTTGCCTCAATCTCGATCCAAATCTCTCTTTTCTTGATCTATATATATTCAAATATATCTCATTCAATCACCAAATCATTCAATTTAGTAAAAACACACATATTTAGGGTATTTTACAAAATAGCCCTTACATTTTCACATTTCAACACTTAAGTCCCTATTTCATAAAATCATCAAATTCACATAATTTCACTTCACACATACCTAGCCAAATTTTCTTTATGCTTATACAAGCCCATATATTTCATTTATTTCACATTTTAGTCCTTTAATTTCTCATTTTCACAATTTAGCCCAAATAACTCAATTTCACTAAAAATTCAAAGACAAAATATGTTAATCTATCACATATCTTCCATATTTCATCATCAACCATCACAAAGCTCAAGCATTCATCAATAACACATCTCAAAACCTTCATCAAATTCTAAAATTAAAGCATGGGCTAGCTAGAACACTAAGCAACGATCACAAAAACGTAGAAATCACTAAAAACCGAGCTCAAAACATACCTTGATTGAGCCAACTTCTAGCCGAAACCCTTCAACTCTTTTTCCTTTATTTTCTTGTGCTTTTCGGCAAAGAAAGATGAGAATATGGCTTATTTTTCTTATTTGTTTTATTTAATACATATTATTTCATCATTTACTAAAATACCCTTTGTTAAAACATTATTATTTCATTCATCTAATGGCTATTATGTCAACTTCCACTATCAAAGATCTAATTACCACATAAGGACTCTTCATTTAAAAAGCCATGCCAAATAAGCACTTTAACAATCAGCACATAGCTTTTACATTTTATGCGATTAAGTCCTTTTTGCAAATTACGCACACAATCGATAAAATTTTCACACATGCTCAATCACATACTGTAAACACGAAAAATAATATTAAAATATTTTTTTGACCTTGGATTTGTGGTCTCAAAACCACTATTCTGACTAGGGTCTAAACCAGGCTGTTACAATATACAATATAAATGAAATACTAAGATTATGAAATGGCATGTTTGGGTCATTTTAATATAGTATTTGAATTGGATTGAATGAAATCAATTGAATTGATTTGGATAATACATATGATAATGTTTATGAATAAACATTGATTAGGTCCTTAGGTTGTGGTTTTTGACATAATTTAAGTGTATTTGAACTTATATTGGATTGGTTAAAGATTCGTTTATGAGTTACTTGTGGTTTAAGAATTGCAGGGTTAGGTTACTTGATGTAAAAGGCTCATTTTGAATCCATACAGGCTGGCATACGGTCGTGTGAGCCCTACACTTAGGAAAAAGTTTGAAATTTCACAAAAAAAAAAATTTAGGGTACTAGAATTGGTCCCGATTGGTTTCTTTTACTTGATTTGGGTTTCAAGGGCCCATAAAAGTGACATTATGATTTAATTGTGATATGAATGTGAATTAACTGTAAATGTTTGTAATTGTTCTGAAAAGTCTGATAATACTCTGTAACCCTATTCTGGTAACGGTTTAGGGTTAGGGGGTGTTACAGTTGGCCAAAAATTATTCGGCCTGATAAGCCTAGTAGCAGGCCCAAATCACGAACCCGACCCAGGCATAAATTGAATCTCATATCTAGGCCCAAACGGCTGACTTGACCCAGCATGGTGCCCAAACGGTGGGCCTGCTCCATCATCAAATGCAGCAAAAGGGTTAGAAACCCTAATGTGCGACATAGGCATGGGATGCGCAGCAGACAACAAATGACCACCCCAGTAGTTACCACTAGAAAAAAATCCCTGCGGCGCTGTCGGCGTAGGACCACCAAATTGACTAGAGGCTGGCGATGGAAACGAAAAACCAACATCCGAACACTGTCTAGTACGACCGATCAGATTGGAAGCCTGAGCCACCGACGGCTGACCATCGTACTCGTGGTTATAACGATAATAACATCGTTGGGCTAAACGTCCAAATTGACCACAAATTTGACATTGGATTCGGGATCGAAAACCTTTCCCGCTACCACCAGATGAGGGACGACCACCACGCACAGAGTCCATCACAGGCGGCAACAGAACAGACTCTAAAAGATTAGCATGAATGGAACTTCTTCAACCGCACGCATCTGACGACTTTCGTATTCCAACAGTACATTAATGAGGCATTGTAACCGTAAGGTTTCCGACGAGAACAAGGCTAAGGTAAGCACATCATCGAATTCCAGAGGCAGGCCCGCAAGGACTATCTCCACTTTCTTCGCCTCCGAGATCTGAGATCCAGAAGTTTCAATTAATGCGCAGGAATTCTGAATCTTTGCTACATACTCTTTTATCGACAGATTACCTTTCTTAAGCGAGTGTAAATCATGACGAATCAAGATAACTTTGCACCTGTGATTGCAGCAAAGAGACGAGTGGCAGTATTCCAAACATCGCATGTCGTCCTAGCATCTGTAAAAGAAGACAATAGTGAAGGACTAATAGTGGAAAGTAACTAGGAGGCAAGTAACCTATCTTGTTGGACAAACGTCGAGGCATCCAGATTTGGAACTAGAGAGCCCTCCGGAGACTGCACAAAACACTGTGGAGCAGGTAACGTTCCCTCTAAAAAACCAGTCAATTCATAACTTTCAATGATCAAGCGATAATGCTACTGCCATTGAACAAAGTTTTCGTCATCCAACTTAACAGTACCATGGCGAGGAAAGGACCGAACGATCCTAGCACCAGTGAACGTCGGACAACAATGCTCGACAGAGGTAGAATCAGTAGAAGCAATGGTAGTCATGGAAGCAGACGAATATTAGATCTCAAGAACCTAGGCAACTGATACCATGTTAATATCTATAGTAAGTTGAATGAAACTAGAATGTGTATTGAATGAATTTTGTATTATTGTCTTTTTAATCTGTATAGCAATAGTATTTATAAAGTGTATGAGTAACTGCTGCTAACAATTTATCAGCATAACTTCTTTGAATAACAGACTAAAACTAACAACTAATAGACTAATAGAGTCTTTATCTATACTCTAACATATATTCAACACTTACAGGCAGCTTGATGATCTAAAATCTCCTCGACTAAACCAAGGTTACTGCTTGTTTAAAAATCAAGTCTACTAGGCTTGTAAATCACTAGAAATCTATTGAAAATAGAAATTTGCAAAATATATTTAGTATTTGTATTCAATATTTTATATATAAATCCTCAATAAATCACATAAAAGTTTTTAAAATTATATGAATAGTTATATTTTTTTTATTAGGTAACATAACACGATTAATTGTGTGTACAAATTTATATGCCAAATTAAATATAAATTCATAAATTTAATTGATAATCATCTATATCTATATCTATATCTATATCTATATCTATATCTATATCTATATCTATATACCTATATAGATTACGTCTGTCGTCCTAATATTTTAAATGGGCTATAATAACTCTTTTGGGCTAGCTGTGTTGTCTTTCAGAAGGTTCGATTTGCTAATTCTTTACTATTATTGTTGTTGTTCTGCTGCTATAGCTATTGTTGTTGTCGCTTCCATCATACCTTAGAGGAGATATTGCATCAAATTAATAGGTATAGATCACATTAGACACGTGGTGTTTAATTTAAATGTATCGACACGCAATTTTTTTAGACTATTCTACTCTTTTTACAAAAAAGTTTCACTATACTATTTTTTTTGTACTTAATTATATGGAGGAGATAATGTTAATTAGATTATATAAATTAAAACATTAATTGTTGCTCTTCCTAGTTTATCTCTTTATCTTAATTGGTGCTTTGGAATACCATAGGAAGCAAACCTAACAATTAAGAATTTTATGAAGGGTGTTAATATTTAAAATATGCGGGTTTAGATATAAAATCAACAACTCCAATCCAAATAACATAAAAGGCTCAACTAATGAGCAAGCTAGCGAATCATTAAGGGTGTGTTTGGTTAGGTAGAAAATTGGAAGGATGGAAGAAAAGAATGGAAAAGTGAAAGAAAATAAATTTGGAGTGTGTTTGGTTGGAAATAAAAGTGAGAGGAAAGAAAAATAGGAGGGTGATCATTTTTCATCCTATTGCATATGTTAAAGATATGTGACCTAAATTCTTATTAAAATAAAATATAAGTGGCAAGATCGGGGGATCTACATCAAACATAAATTCGTATAGAAGTATATTACCTCTATTTGATGTTGATTAGAATAAGGTGTTTTAACCTTACTGCATTATTTCTATTTGACTTTGATTAGAATATGGTTTTACAAACCTATAAATAGACGCAGTCGTCTCACTTGTTGTATTATTAGAATTCGATATAGTAAATTTTCTTCTCCTCTGCCTGTGGATTTTTTCCCGAAAGGGTTTCCACGTAAAATTCTGTGTTTTATTTTTCTTTCTTTTCTGTGTGATACATTGTTATTATCGACATTCTATTTTCACAGCATAAAAATCAATTCTTTCAAATTGGAATGATGAGAAAAGAGAAAATAGGAGAGAAGTGTATGTTAGTTCAAAGTATACATTTTTCAATTGTTTTATTTTTTTCCTTTCACTTTTCAACTATACCAAGCAGTTGAGGGAATTATGATGCAACGGGAGGGGAAATCAATACCCCACTTGGTGGCGAGGATTCACCAAGTAATGAGCCTATTGAAGGTGTTTAGGGGTTGTAATGTTGAGAATTAATTTTGTTTTTGTAATATGTTTTTCATAGTAATGAAAATTTCTATTTTTCTCTCAATGCTTTGGTTTTATTGCTTCATTGTTGTCTCTATTACGAGTGGTATGCATGGTAGTAATATAAATCATTTCTTCATAAATTGCCAATATTCCCGCTCTTGATTTCTTTGCAATATGAATAGCCATAAGGTTGTTCCTTCTAAATATTTATTGCAATTTATACTAAATATTAATTGTTGGGATTTTATCCTTTGCAACAATATTGCTCATAAGTCTTGCATACGGGTAGTTTGTTTGTTTAACATAAACGTATTTTGGAGTAAAAAAAAAAAAAAGACAAGTAGTATGACCTTACTCTTAAATGCATGAGGGAGGCTTGCGGAAAGTAAAAATTATAACCTTACTCCCAAACGCATAGGGGAGGCTTATGGAAAGTAAAAATTATAACCCTGCTCCTAGACATATGGAGAGAACTTACAAAAAGTAGTAATAATGGCCCTGCTCTCAGATTCATGAAGGAGGCTTATGAAAAGTAGTAATAATTGTAATGACCCAAAATTTACGGGCATCAAAAAAGTACATTATCGGGCCTCCGTCTTAGTGAAATGGGTTCATAAATAATTATTAGAAATATTTATGAGTCTAGTGATGTATTCAATTAGGTTTTGATTAGGTGAATTTAACTTAATTAAGAGTAATTAGCAAAAATGACTAAACTGAATAAAGGGTAAAAGTCTAATTATAGATCAAAATAAAATAAAGGGGACTAAATATGCAATTATGCCCATTTTAATAGGTGAGGCGTTATATGTTTAAAAGATCTAAGATTTTTACATGATATTTATTAGATTAATTATATTATTATTATTATTATTATTATTATTATTATTATTAAATTAATTAAAATAAAGACAAATGTATGATGAAAAAATTGTATATGTGTAATGTATGTATTTGTACACTTGTAATATAATTGTATATTAAATTATTATTAATAAAATATTATATTAATTAGATAAAAAGTATATATAAATTAAATTAAATTATTATATTATAAAATAAATTGAATTGTAACAAATGTATGGTAATAAAAATATACATGTGTAAAAATCATATTCGTACAATTGTAATTTAAACACATAATTTACTTATAATTTAAGTATAAAGATATTTTATAATTATTAATTATTAATTAAATTAAATATAATATAAGTAAATAAGATAAAAGAAAGGAAACAAATAAAGAAAAGAAGAAACAAACAGAGCAGGGAAAGGAGAAAAAGAAAAGAAAGAAAAATAAAAGGAAAAACTAGGGTTTTAAGGTTTGAAGCTTTAATAGGTAAGTCAATTAAGCCCTTTTCTTTTAATTTTGATGTTTTAGAAGCTTTAGAATAAAGTTTTGTTGAATTTGAGTTGAAATTTTGGAAGTTCTTAGATTTTTTAACATGATTCATGTTGAACAAATTGTTGAATTAGGGGTTTAATTGAATGAATTTTTAGTTAGAATTGATTAAAGGATTAAATTGTAAAAGAAGCTATTAGTTCTACATAGTAGGGACTAAATTGCAAGAATTTTGAAATTAGGGTTTTAGGATGAAATTTAGATAGTTTGGTTGAAATTTCAAAATTAGGGTTTTAGGTCTAAGTTTGGTTGCAATTTGAATAGAAATAAAGTATGAATTGAGATATAAAAGTAAGTGAATTTAGTTAAGACTAAATTGAAATTAAAGTAGAAAATTGAATAGAAATTCAATTAATTAGATATAAATTAATAGTGTATTAATGATTATGAAATTATCTTAATTTTTCGTTGCTAATAAAGAACCCGAGGCATCGGCACAGAAAGGAAAAGGGAAGATCATCGAGGAGTAATCGCGAATTTCGGGTTTGTATTACTATAATTCAAACTACTATTTAGTTAATGTTATATTTAAATTTTTATGTATGGTAAGTAAATTATAAGGTATGTATTACTATTGAAATGAAGTATGAATATATTTGAGTATTTAAATCGTTTTGAATATATTTGAGTATTTAAATCGTTTATTGATTGGGAAGTGGAAAAAAATGTATTAAATTGAATTGTGATTAAATTGAAAGGTGTGTTTTGAATTGAAATGAGATTGAATTGAGAAATGATTTGAATACCCTATTAACTAGTCGGGCTGAGTCGGATATAGTTGGCATGCCATAGGATTTGGAAGAGTTCAGGGGACTTTTAGGTTTGGCCGAGGAGATTCTGATGTTACTATATTTCTTCGGATTATCCGAAGAGGCATTTAATGCCTTTCTGGTGTGTTTGGGAGGATTATTTATTCTGATGTGTTTGGTTAGATTATTTTGGTGTGTTTGGTTGGAATCCGTGTATCCGCTAAGGTCCGAGTCTTGTTAATAGGGGTAATTAAATGAAAAAGAAAATGAATAAATCTTGATTTGAATGAGTTGATGGAAGAAATGAGATAATGGAATTATGAATCGAAATGTGAAGTGAGAATGAGATATGAGATTTGAAAGCATGAACTTAAGGTTCATGAATTGATCAAAAATGCAAATTGTTGATATATGATATCTGTTGATAGACTATTATAAATGAGATATTAAATTGATTGTAAAATTTGTTCTTATGATTTTCTATATTACAAGTTGATGTTATAATTTATTATTGTTATATAATTTGAATTATGGTAATACCACTGAATATAGGCATACTCAGCGTACGGTTGATTCCGTGAGCAGGCCAGTAGAAGTCAAAGGTCCCGATCCAGCATCCAGATCAATCCCGACTTTAGCACAACTTTGGTGATGTACTTTTCCTTTTGGTAAATGTGGCATGTACCTAGGTTATATACATAGGTCATGTGATTTTAATTATAAAGTATGGATGGTTTGTAATGTTTTGAACTTAGTCTAAGTGAAATGGTAAAGAGTATACTATAAAATTTGGTATTAAGATTGAATGGAAAATGACTGAAGTTATTAGTAAATTTTGAATGATATTATGAAGGTTTAATTATTAAATTATAGTGTTAATGAATTGGTTATGATTTAGGTGTATTTGAGTATAAATTATTTTGGTTGTGCTATTGGTTTTGGATTGGTTGTGGTTTGAAATTGTAGGGAAGGTTAGATGTGTATAAAGGGGTTATATTGAGTTCAAAAAAAATTAAAAATAAAAAAAAATTTATGAAAATTTTCGGAGCACCCGATCAAGTCTCGGTTCACTTCTAATTCGTATTTTGGGCTTCGAGGGTCCATGAAAGGGGCTTAATGAATGTATTAAATTATAAATGTTAATTAATTGTATAATATTAGTAAATTGTCCGATATGTCCAGTAATGCTCCGTAACCCTGTTACAGCGACGGTCTAGGGTTAGGGTGGTGTTACAATAATGGCCCTACTCCTAGACGCATAGGGGGAGTCTTACGAAAATAAAAAAATTTATAACCTTACTCCCAAACGCATATAGGAGGCTTATAGAAAGTAAAATTTATAACTCTACTCCTAGACACATGGGGAGAATTTACAAAAAGTAATAATAATGTCCCTACTCCCAAATGCATGTGGAGGCTTACAAAAAGTAGTAATAATGGCCCTAGTCCTAGATGCATTGGGGGAGGCTTACAAAAAGTAGTAATAATGGCCTTGCTCATAAACGCATAGGGGAGGCTTACGAAAAGTAGTAATAATGGCCCTAGTCCAAATGCATGGGGGAAGCTTACGAAAAGCAAAAAAATATTTATCTATCGCATTACCCTTGACTTTTATAGAATTACATGGGAAGTATGACATTTATAGACAATGGAAGGAATTGAGTTGCTGAAAGACATAATATATTCTCTAAAGAAAGTTAACACAATACATGTAACTATACCAATATCCACTGTATTTGCACTATCATAAGGAAAGTATAGGAACAAATAAAATAAAATAAGAACTTTTAAAATACGAGGCTTACAACTTTTATGCATAGAATTTACGAAGGTTGCGGACATTCCATGTAAGTGATATGTAGGTTCCGTCTAGCCATTCAAGTTTGTATGTTTTACATCCTAATACTACTATCACCTGATACGGTCCTTCCCAAATGGCTAGTAACATTTCCCTTTGACCGGCTGGCTGGCTAGCTTATACATTCTGCATCACTAAGTCCCCTACCTGGTATTGTCTGCTGTGAACCCTTGAATTGTAGTACTGTGTCACTTGTTGAGCTCGTACCACCATCCGAATAGATTCTTGTTCCCTTACTTCGTTGGTTTGGTCCGCATGGCGAACCACTCGGTGTGTGTTAAGGCTAATCTCGGCTAGTTTCGCAGCTTCAGTGCCCAACATAAGGTTGAATGGGGGGTTTCCCCTATCTCTGAGTGTGGCGTGGTTCACAAGGACCAAAGGATTCCTGCAAGCTTGTCTAACCATCTGCCTTTCACTATGGAGGCTGGTTCACCCAATCGAGTCGAAGAGGCAAAGGTTATGGAGAGTGAAGGTGTTGAAAATGCTAAGGTTGGGAGTTGAAGGTATGTTGATAGAGTATAATTTGGTATTCTTGAAGAGTCGATCCCCTCCTTGTTGTTCCTAGAAGTATTTATAGACAAGGGTCCTATGCAAGATGGTGTTAACCTATTGGACTTGTCATCTAGCCATCATTACGGAGCGTGAGGGGGGATGTCTTCGATGGGACGAGAATGCTTGTGACAAGATAGATCTTGTCATTCGTTCTAACTTGATGGGATAAAACGGTTAAGCCCACATGATGTTTGATGACCAAAAATAACTTCATGTTTCCAATTAAGTTCAAAGATTTGGATAGCAGATGGTATATGCTTGTCCGAACGGTTATTCCAGAAATGAGAGCTCATGGGTGGTCTTTTTGTTTGATGGTGGCAGACTTACTATTTAAACTTTTTTTTTTTTTTTTACTTTTTTATCATATCAATTATGGTTTATATAAATGAAATCATTTTGAACCCAAGAAAAATGTATGTAATATATGAGATATTATTTTATGGGCTTTTTATATCATACCAATTATGATTTTTATGAATGGAATATTTATATAAATAATTTGACTAAACCTCCATATTATCATTTTTATTCATCTCTTGTAAACAATCTATTAGAATTTACAAAAAAGGGAAAAAAAAATCTCAGTTTTGAGAAGTTCGGTAATTGGTAATCCATTGCTAAGAATTGGATTTTGTGGAATAAATTCAAAGTTGTATTAGCAATCCTTCATATTTTCAAATGGTGGAGAATATGGTAATTCTGCTTTTCTAGAAAAAAAATGGTGATTTGAAGGTTTAGTCTAAGTGTAGATATAATTGGAAGGAAAAATGATGATATATATGAATACATATTTATAAATAATAAACATAGATCATAAAATAATTTATTGAATAAGATATAAATTTCGATCATTATAAGTTTGGATTGGGTGCTTAATTTAATTAGAAGCAAGTAAGGAGAAAAAAATGGGGTGAAAGATATAAAATTAGTCTGAAAGCGAAGCTGACATAAACACACAAAACAGAAAAGATTACTTTGGAATAATAATCCTTATTACATTCGATAATGTTTTTTACTGTTTTCGTAATCAAAATATTAATTATCCAACTTAATAAAAACCTTGTTAATTATAAATAAAACGTTTAATTGATTGTAAAGAATGTCTTAACCATTGTTGGTGGGGTCAGCTCTAAGAATTAATATTAGATTATAAGTGAGTATAAACATAAAACAAATAGAGTTGAATTGTTAGAAATCAAAGCATTTAAATTCAAATCAGAGATATTAACTCAAATCATAGATTCATGGCCAAAACTTTTTATTCAATGCTAACCTTGTACTTTTACACAAAGAAAGTTGAATGTTGGGACTTTGGAAGTTTAACCTTCTCTGCATGCACGTTACGATATACAATGCGGAAATTATGTTTCCAGGAAATCATGTCAATAATATTCTAAGAAAATACAATAAATCCTCGACCCCGGAAGTGATATTTGTTACAAAATCCCCCATTTAGCACCTTTGCTGGCCTCCATAACCCAAACCAGACTCATAATATATTCTCAAAAAACAAAAAAAAAAAAAAAACAAAAAAAAACTGCTACTGATCATTGACCAACTAATTGGGTTGTAATGGCATTTGTATACTATGATGCCCTTTGCTTCAAATGTCAAAGGGAATAAATGAAATTTGAAACCTAAATTGAAAGCAATGACATTACTCTTTACCTTTTCAAAGTATCTATCTATTTATAAGAATTGAATATAGAATCGATATCTGTCGAGCATAGGTAGGCAGGTCTGCACGCACCACTTGTTACGTTTTTCCTCCTAATTACCCTTCTTATTAAATTGTCAACTCACCCAAGTTGGTAGCTTCCTCATCAAAAACTTGGTTAATTTGTTCATATATACTACCAGTTTTTCTCTTTAACAACTTGGTTAATTTGTTCATATATACGACCAGTTTTTCTCTTAACCCCCCCCCCTTTCCTCTAGTCTTCTACACGCACTCAACCCTAGAAAGAAAAAGGAAAAGGTTAATATATACATATACAGTATCTAATCCTTGCTTAAATTCCTTCCACTCCTTCCTTTAAAAAAAAAAAAAAAGCAATGGCGTACCTGTTCACAAACACAATAATCCGTAGTGCAGTCAAAGTGTTTGCTATTGCCTTGCTCCTAATTATTGCTTGTCAAGCTGCAGGTAGCGTGGTTCCTGATGATCACTCCCGACCACCAATCTCTGGTTGTGATAATGAAGGATACATCCCTCCTTACTGTCCACCCTCACATTAAATGAACTTCTCTGCCCACGAGTTATGGTTTCTGTTGAACTTCGGGTTGAAAATAATCCATATATATATACATATATATTACTTATTTCCTTCCATGTATTTTAAAATTGAATAAAGATGCATTGAAGTAGACTTCCATTAGTTAAAACTCGAAATTACATTTTGGAGATGTCTAGGTCGAACCCAAAGATGGGGCTCAACTCCTTGTGTTGGTGCAATCGTCCCTGACCAACTCTTCTAGGTTTGTCTTAATACTTTGATGCTTGTATCTTTCATAACAGATCTATAACATATATCTGTTTTAGTTCCCTTTCTTAATTTCTTTTATATTTCTCTAAACTATTTTGCTAAGCAATAAAGGTTTTAAAAAGTTTCATACCCTTCTAATATTTCTATGGATTATTGAATTATCGAGGTTTTTTAGAACTGGACTAATGGTTGAACGATCAAGCCACCACTTTATCGATTCGGTCGATCTGATTAGTTTATATTGTTTGATTAAAATAAATTATTAAAAATATATATTTGAAAATTGATTCAACTGTCGAGTCAAACTAGTTTTTTAACTTGATCCAATAAGTCATTCTAATTAATAAATCAACCGATCAAATATGTCTCTTCAACTTGAAACTCCAATTAGTTCCCAATTCAATTTAGTTTCAATATCCAATTAAATTAAACTAAGTGATAGATATTTCATTAAATTTCACATTTGATATAATTTTATAATGTGGATTTAAAAAAAAATCAGTAGACGCGGTAGATTTTTAATTAAAAAAGTTATTGTTTTAAAAAAATTAACTTTGAGGTGGCGGCACCAAAATGTTAAATGGGTTGGGCAGTAAATTATTAGTAACCGGAAACAATCCGTGGATTGGATTGTTATGCCTGAAAATGAAAATATTGTATCAGCTTTGAAAATATAAAACAAGCATAAATTAAAAACAATAAAACACAATAACAAATACAACTCACTCGGTCAAAAAAGAAAACAAATAAATAAATAATGCATTAATTAATTTGATTCCCCATATCTAGAAATAACAAAATCCCTTTCAATAAGTACTAGAGGTGTTGATGGCCGGGCTGCTTGACCCGGCCTAAAGGCCCGACCAAAATTTGGGAAGGTTTGGATAAAAATATAAGCACGAAAAATGAGCTTAGACAAAAAAATAAGGCCCGTTTAAAAAAGGGTCGGGCCTCAGATAATGTATTTTTGGCCCGGGCCCGGCCCGGCCCGGCCCGAATTTACTAAATCTGTTGTTTTTTTTTTATTTTTGAATGTTATTTTCTTGTTGTTTTCTCCCTATTTTGCTACCATATTACTATTATGTTGCTACTATTTTGTTGTTATTGATTGAATATTGTATAAAACTTATTTTATTGTTAATTTTGTTATTATTTTAAAGGCATTTGTTAATTTTATTATTATTTTAGAGGTATTTGCTTGTTAAGTTACATCTATCTTAGTGTTATTTAAGTCTACATATTTTTTTAAAATTTATTTTCAATTTGTTGGTATTTATTTTGATTTTTTTAGTATTTTTGATGTATTATATATATTTAAAAATTATATAAAATAATATAAAATTTTAATATGGGCGGGCCAGATTGAGCCCAAATTTTAGTATTTTTATATGGGCCGAATTTGGGAAAAAAATTAAGCCCATTTTTTGGACCCGACCCGAGCCCGATAAATGAGTCTAAATTTTTAGTTGAGCCCGGCCCGACCCATGAACACCTCTAATAAGTACTAACAAATAAGAAGTACTAACAAATAAGAAGAGAAAAAGAGAAACTTCAAACTAAAAAAAAATGTTTGCATGTTGCACTTTACGAATTTTGTGACCAGTGCCGGCGAGCTGAGGGAGGTGAGAAGCTGAAGAGGACGGTGGCCTGAAGGAGGCTGAAGCAACAACCAGCAAGCAGAGGCATAAAGCAAGAGAGAGTAGATCTGAAGGAAGATTCAGCTTTTTCTTTACGTAGCAACTTTTGCTCGAGACTATGACGGCAACACCTAAAAAAATTGAACTTTTTTCTTATTGATATCATATTTGATTTGTATTTCTTCTAATACATTGACTGTACCACTTAAAAATATTTTTTTTACTTTAATTGACTCATTATAAAGTGGGAGAGTTTCAAGATAATGTTAAGTGATATATTAGTGACACCGAAATTACGATAAAAACGATCCATTTTTATAATCAATCTATATTTTATATTGTTTCTATAATTTTTTATATTATTTTAATAAAAAAAAACTCATATGATGCTGAAGTTGGGAATTTTACTTTTTGGGCATTAATTATGAGTATTACAATTTTAAAATCGAGCAAAATGAGAGCGAGAAAAAAACCGGCTCCTCCCCTTGTTATCCCTGACTAACACATCAACAAAAACCTTCAAAGATGAAGGAGAATATTTCGTTCAATGTATGTTAACGTTATATTTGTTGTTAAAGTAATTATAGATATTTTAAATTGATTTATTATATTATTTAATTATTGAAGACTATTTTACTCATTTTAATAATAATTAAATTTATGACAAAATTATTTATGAGTTATTCGTTAAAACATGTTATTCAATCAAATATAACAAAATTTATAAAATTAACATAATTATTAAAAATCATAATATTATAACATTTATCTAATTATTTAATTTAAAATATCATTAAAATTTATTTCATGTCATCATTACACTCTAAAATTCTCTCTTATGCTAATTCACCATTTTGCGTTTATAATCTTTAAAAATTTCATTATTGAATCATCACTTAATTTGATAAAATTATAATTTAATCCCTCATAATTATCTATTTATTCAATCTAGTCCTTATTCATCCGTGTTTCTTATTTTCTAGACTCTTCCACCCTTAATATATTTGTATTATTGGCCCTTCAACTTTTCTATATTTATACTTTAATCCTTTAAGTTTTAAATATTTACACTTGGACCACAAAACTTTTTAAATCTTTATGATTTAGTTCTTGACAACAAATAAAAGGTGCGTTTCAACAGACGCACAAATCAGAGATATTTCCTGGAAACTTTGCCACAGCCTCCAGGGTTGAATAGCAATAGAAGAATCGGGTTCCACAACCAAAGCAGCTTTACCCCATGAGAAATGAGAATGTTAAAACTTCAATAGTGGAAAGGGGGGAAGAAGAATGTTGGACATGCGAATATTTCTATTGAGATAAACATATATATATAATGAGAAACGCACTTCGAAAGTTGAAACATAGCGTTAGTCAAAAAGGAATTATAGACATGCCTATCCATGTTACTCCACTTGTCTATTTTTTCCTTTTTTTTCTTTTATGTACCTTTTGAAGGTGGGTAAGAAGAATATAGAAAGGAAATAGAAAAGAGAGGAAAACAAGCGAAGGAAAAGTAGACCGTTTTTCTTTTCTTCTGTTTTTATTGTATTATAGATTTATTTTATAATTTTTTTGTATTAATTCAGTTTCAGGACTAAATTGTTAAAAAATGAAAGCCCCTCCTCATCTATTTATACCCAACGTGAGAAGCAATGGATGGATGAAGAAACTTCTACATTTTTCTTTAAAATATCTTAAATTAATTAACTAAATGTTAAAATATCTTATAAAATAATAAAATATTCAACCAACCAAATTTCAACACTTTTATACCATATAATTATCTAATTGGGGTATTGACTTTTTTAACCTTCATGTCTCTTCAAAATTTTATCCTTGAGTCACTACTCACTTTGGTAAAATTACAATTTTAGTCCCTCTTATTTCTATACGTATTCAATTTAGTCCTTGCATGACAATTCCATATCATAAAAAAATTGAATTATTTTCATTCTCGGTCTTTAATTTACTCATTTTTACATTTTGACCCCTCAAATTTTGAATATTATACTTAAGCCATAAGGTTTTCACATATTTATAATTTAGTCCTTGCTTTAAATTAATGTATCACAACATACTTCTTAATTCAGTTTTTTTTTTTATTATTAGTAGCACTCAACCTTTCTTTTATCATCTTTATACCATTTTTTCACTTTACCGAAAAAATCAATTATACACCATTTAATTTGATACCGTTTTGCAATATGCCCAATGTAAAGGTGCATGCTGGATGAATCCCATAAAAAAGAGTTGATGAATTTATGCAAATCATCCCAAGTACTTAAGAAGGGAGAAAAAAGACAGTGACATAGAAGAAAGGTAAAGCCTGAGCCCTGAGTCAGTGTTTTAAGAAGGACCCCTTTATCTGCTCTTCCAACCAATGCTGGTTTGCTCAACCTGAAAGAAAAATTGTTTTAATGTTAAATACATTTATCTCCTCATTCAAAAAGAAAATATAATTGGATTAATTACTTGCTGGAAATGGAATGGGACCAAAACTGTTGGGCCTTGCCGGCGTTTCAGACCATGAAATAAGAGGCAAAGAATGGCCCAAAAAATTGAACAAATCACTCGCTTTCCTTCTTCCATTGACGTTTAAGCATATAAAAAGGCAGGCGTTTTTCTCGCTAATTTCACGTGACAGTGATTTTTCTAAAATTTTATTTAAAAAAATCAGATGGAAAGCATTTTATATGCTAGGACCCCTGACGTGGCATCAATAAATGCCGATAAATTTAAGAGATAAGAACCGAATTTTTAAATTATATAAATAGAATTTGCAAGAAAACAAAAAGAAGAAGAAGAAGAAGAAACCCTAACATTTTGAGAGATCTGAAAGCCTTATTGTTGTCAGGTGAAGCAGGGGAATCTTGCTCAAGTTCAGAGCCACTAGTTTTCCATCTCAAGTAAGGGTTTTTTTCTCTTTTATTTATTGGGTTTCGGGTATTTATGCTTACCGTTAAAGCGTTTGACTTTTGCATTTGCTTTCTGATTTGGTTATTTGATAGGTCCTTTTTTGAGATTTAGTTATTGGAATGATTTTTTTCAAAAGCTGTTAGTTTTGGAACTTGAATGTTGATGAAAATCTGCTAAGTAGTTAAGAAATTTGTCGAATTGCAGGTTAAGGATTTTAATTCAGCTGCTAGATGTGGTTTTTTTGGGATATTTTAAGTGCTTGAGTTGAATGGGCACTGTTGATTATGGTTTAGGAATTTATAGGGTTTATGTCATAGCTACTGGCTACTCTGTTATAATTGGGGCTTTCCTTACCTAATTCTGAACTCTAATAAAGAAATGGGTGAAATGTTTTGGGCAAATGAGGAAGGTAAGGCTAAGGTGGAATCTGTTTTGGGTACGGAAGCCTGCGACTACTTGATATTGTTGGCTTCTAAGAACAAGTTGTCAGATTTCATCTCTCCACCACCTAGTTATTTGGGTCTGCAACAAAAGCTTTGCGAGGTCGTAGAGAGGTCAAATTGGAACTATGCAATTTACTGGCAAGTGTCAAGCTTGAAATCTGGTGGATCGATCTTGATTTGGGGTGATGGGCATTGCCGGGATCTTAAGCTTGGTGGAGTTGGTGATGCAAGTTGCTCGGCGGATGCCAAATTGGAAGGGGTTGAGAAGATAAATGAGGTGAGAAAGCAGGTACTCCAGAAGCTTCGTGCATGCTTTGGTGGGTCAGAGGAGGATAACTATCCTGCTAAGTTGGATGGCGTGTCAGATATGGAAATGTTTCATCTCACTTCGATGTTCTTTAAATTTCATTGTGATGCATCATATGGTCCTGCAGAATCGTATAAGTCAAGCAAACCAATTTGGTCCTCAGATTTGAATTGTTGTTCAGATCATTATCAATCAAGATCATTTCTAGCTAGATCTGCTGGATTGCAAACAGTGGTTTTTGTACCTGTGAAGTCTGGTGTGGTTGAGCTTGGATCCATCAATTTGATTCCTGAAGATCAGAATCTTGTGGAGATGGTGAGTGCTATGTTTGGTGGATCCAGTTCTGTACAGACAAGAACTGTACCAAAGATATTTGGACGTGAACTAAGTTTGGGTGGTTCGAAGTCTCAGTCGATTAGTATTAACTTCTCTCCGAAAATGGAAGATGAATCAGGCTTCATGTTGGAATCTTACGATGTTCAAGCTCTAGGTTCCAATCAAGTTTATGGTAACTCTTCTAATGGATGTCAAGGTGATAGTGAAGCAAAGTTGTTTCCACAGTTGCTTGTTGGAGGTCCGAATACACAAGCAAGAATTTCTGGCGTGGAGCATCCTAAAGATGACTCACCTTCTTTACCTGATGAGCGGAAACCAAGGAAGAGGGGAAGGAAGCCTGCCAATGGGAGAGAAGAACCATTGAATCATGTTGAAGCAGAACGACAGAGGCGGGAGAAACTTAACCAGCGATTCTATGCATTAAGGGCTGTTGTCCCTAATATCTCTAAGATGGACAAGGCTTCTCTGCTTGGTGATGCCATTACCTATATCACCGACCTCCAGATGAAGATTAGGGTCTTAGAAACTGAGAAGGAGATGGTAAACAATGGGCAAAAGCAGTTGTCAATGCCTGACATAGATTTCCAGCAAAGGCACGAAGATGCAGTTGTGACCATGCGTTACCCTTTGGATGCTCACCCAGTCTCTAAAGTCTTAAAAGCTTTGAAGGAAAATCAAATTACAGCACGTGAATCTGACGTTTCGACAACAGATAATGACAAGATTGTCCACACCTTCACCATTGGAGCCCCAGGTGGTGCTGCCGAACAATTGAAGGAAAAACTGTTGGATGCTTTATCTAAATGACCAATCAGGTAACAGTTGTGTTGATAATGTACATCTAAGCGAATGCTGTGCATCAACTTGTAGAAAAATGGGATTCTGCAGTGACTAACAGATTAGTGGCTAGTGCCTTTTGTTTCAATGATATGTACCTTAGTTCTTTTAAAAGATATGTACCCCCCAGAGTGCATGGATTAGATGCATGACAAGGGAACACTCTTAGCTTGTACTACATCTTAAAAGACTTAAATTAGAAATTCCATCCGGGGTTGTGGCATAGAATCTTATATTTCCTTGTGTTGGTTTGCAAGTTGCAATCTGTATACCATTACACTTCATTTGTATTCCTTGCATAATTTTTCTAGTTCCTCTTCTCATATTGAGCTAGGATTAAACTTTTCTATATATGAACGGTTAAATGTTAAATAGCAAACAAAAATAGATGAAGCCTACGCTTTATTATGATTATTCATCAAGAAAGTAAGCACAGCCATCTCAGGCAGCCACTTGCTCCATAAATTTAAGGTGTGACTATCTTGTGAATGCAGACATGTTTTCTGGCCTCTGAAGTCAGAACCCTTCATTGTTCAAACAGCATATGGTTATTTATTCAGGAAATGACTTAAATATTCAAATCAATCTTTAAAGTTTTGTCAAATGATGCGGTCGTTACCTTGATCTAAATTCATGCCGTTGTTTGATTTTGAAGTTTGGAATAAGATTTGCCAAGACTGTTGCGGGTTGATTTGAAGCCTTTTTTGTTTTTTGTTCTTTTTTTTTAACCAAAAACTCTGCACCTGAAGGCATACAAGAGTAGGAAAAGGTTCCTTTCGAATTTATTAGCAGATGATTTCATTTCAATTAGCAATAAAAACAAAAACAAAATTATGTTCTCTTTCATTATCTCTACTTTCCAATATAGTTTGTTTTGTTTTTTTCACATTATATAATTTGTGGGGGTGGATATAGATGATCAAACCATGACTACATTCTTTTGAAAACAAAATAAACAAGTACTATTGTCAAACATTTCCCACTTTTACGACTGTGTGTGAAGGTACCGTGTTGTTGATCAGTTCCAACTCGTTTCAGTCTTCAAACCATGGCTTAGTCAAATTCAGAAATTTTATTAAAAGTCCTCTAAGGTTGCAGTCAAACCGCACCCATAGAATAAACATGGGGGAACACGGCTCAATATATTGCTATAAATCCATAACCCCCTCGACAATTCTCAGCCAATTCAGCATATCAACTCTCTCCTCAATACTCGAGCTAGAAAACACTGAAAATATACACGAGTAAATTTTTTTTTCCCAAAACAAAAAAAGGGATGGCATTCTCCAATAGGAAAAACCTATTCAGAACTCTATTGGTTTTGTCGTTATTAGTAGCTTGGATTCAAGTTGGAGCAATGAGGCCACTGGATGGGGAGCTTGTGATTCAATCACTCCCTCGAGGACCGGTGACACCATCGGGTCCCAATCCATGCACCAACATCCCTGGAAGGGGAGGTGGCGTCTGCAAGCTGGGTGTCATTAACGTAGCCGGTAATGTTATGCACTCTCCTGCTGTATTTCCCGGCGTTGTGGCTGAGTTTGGGGTGGCTTCTACTGCCAAGAGGTCTCATCATGAAGACATGAGCTCTTAATAGCTAACAACTTCAGCTATCCAAAACTCAAAAATATACATACTAATCCGATAAAAAATTTCTACTTTCGATATTTTTTTCATCATATACTTGTAAATTATTTTCATTATTCTTTCTTGGGACAGCCAGTCCATATAATCTTTTTTTTTTTTTGGTTGAGAACCAACTTTAATTGACATTTATTGAAAATATATAATCTATTATTTGTTCAAAAAAAAAACATTTTTCTAATGTTGAATGCTTATTTTATATTTTAATGAACAAAAGGCTGAAAACAACACATCAAACAGTTGAAAAAAATATTTATGTTGTGCCAAATAAATAACTTATAATACCATTAAAAAAACAAATTACAACAGTTGGAATTTGATTAAGTTAAATTAGAAGCCTAAATGGTTTTAATATACTTTAAACAGCTTCAATTGTCATCAATTGATGACTATTTAAATTTAATCATTTTCTTGTCCTTGAAATTGAAAATTGGAATTAGATATTAAAGCAGGAGCATCGATATTTATGTGTCAAGCTCAACAAATAGCATGTTTTATTCACAATTTATCTTGTGTTTAGTAAGTGCTCAATACATCTCAAAGAAGTCAAAGAATTAATAGGAGAAAGAGAGCCTCAATCGGGAGCTTATAGGATGAAGATCAACACACTATAAACTTTGGGTTATAGGTTTAAATAAAAAATTTTATTATTAAAAAATAGATTTGGATGAAAATAAAACTTATTAAAAAAAAGCTAATTCTGTAAACTTATCTTTCAATTATATTAGCTATATAAAGTTGCACATGAATTTTGATTTAATATGTAATTTAATACATAAATTTTGATTTGGTACAACTATACACATGAAACTTTAATCGCGGTTTAAATGTATACATGAAATTTTATTATAACTCAACTATACATATTTAGAGAAATAAATATATCACTTTATTTTCATATTAGATAAATATAATTATTTTTGCATCTAATATGACATAAAATAGTGCTATATTGTAATTGTTTTTTTCTTCTTCTTTTTCCTGTGGTTGGAAATTAAAAGTTTGTAAATTTAATTTTGTCCATGTTTGAGATAGACATAGTTATAGTTTTAAGGAACGTTTGAATTTAGGTGGTGTCGTGGAGCAGGTTGACCTATAAATTTCATCTGTCATGTGAGTATGGAACCATCACCCAGGAAACTGAATCACATTGCAACTCAAAGTTCAAGTTGACGGTGATTATATGGTATTGGGTTGAAGTGCAACTAGGGCTTCAAGTTTACAAAGGTTATGTTGTCAAAAGATGGAGCATAAATGGGGCCCCAATTGACAGTGGTTATGCTGGCACAACAATCAGTTTTTCCTCCTTAAAGGAGGATGCTTTATAAAATCCAAACAAACGTATGGAGAAGAAAAACGTAGTGATCTTTTAATATAATCAAGTATTTTGTTTTATCCATGCCCACCAAAGACGATAACCCCGTTATTATAACTTGTGACATAATTGGGGTGTAACAGGTTTTACTAACATGGTCACTACCTTTGGTGGACATGGACAACACGAATTACTTGATTATACTGGAAGGCCCCTGTGTTTTTCTTCTTCGCACTTCCGTGTGGGTTTCTTAAAGCATGCTTTTTTAATGAAGAGAAACTAGTGGTCGTGCCCACATAACCATTGTCAACTGGGGCTCCAATTATACAGCATAATCTTTGTAACCTTGAAACCCTAGTTACACTTCAACCTGAGACGGTATAATCACCGCCAACTTGGACCTCGAGTTGTAAAGCCATCTCGGTTTCTCAGGTGATGGTGCCATACTCACACGACAAGTGAAATTTGTAGGTTATCGAGCTCCATAACATCACCATGAACCCAAACACAACTTAAAACTATAACTGTCTCCCTCAAAGAGAGAAATAAATCTTTAAACCCGAAAATTTTAACACGCAAGAAAAAAAGAAAAAACAATTTAGGATACTAAATTAGGGGGACTGGAACGTGCATTTATATAAGGGATGGGGCGGGATAAAAAGAGAATTTTTTCATCCTGAGAATCCCGAGTTGCATGGGTTCAGAGGCAAAAGCAATCAAGTTGGCTTGGAGGTTGAAATGGCCAAAGAGAAACACTCCTTGCAGGTAGCGTTTTCACTCCCTGCAAGAGATGTTTTCATCTAACATATCAGTGAAAAACGCTTCTCAAGACAACTTCAATTAACCACATTTTTTAAACTTACGTTCTATAAATGATCCAAATACTTTGATTTAAGATGATTTTTAATGTTGAATTTTTCTTACTTTACCTTAAATCACTATCACGTACACACTACGCCTTGAACTCACAAAGTGGGTTGTGAGTAAATGCCCATAGCTAATAGGTCAAACATTGAGGTTCAAAATTTTTATTAAACATATATATTATTTTGTTTAATATTTAAAAAAATTATATATTATTATTAAAAGATAAAAAGAAACAATTTTATTTTTTAAATATTTACATGTTAATGATAATATAAGATAGATTAATAGAATTGGATCATACTGAATTGGGCTTGTGCTTTAAATTTTGAAGCCCAAGTTTAATTATATTTTAAACGGATGTTTTTCTTTTTGCTAAAATCTTGTTTACGGACTTAATAGTTTTGTTGAATCCTCTTGGATCTTTAAATTTAATCGAATTGTGGGATGCTTACACATGTCCAATGAATAGAATTATGAATGAATTTTGATCAAAATTCTTCTCTCTTTTTTTAAGTTGCGAGACCCCTAACACAACACTAATCTCTAATTCCATTACCAAATTAACATTTTATATATATTGGATTATTGCATACGGTGAAAACAATGAGTTTTATAAACGTAGAAATTAACTTGAAATAATAAAATTGAGATATTAAATTTAAATAATATCTTTTTTTAAATTAATATTTATTTTTATCAAACAATATAATTATATTTAATGCTTAAAATTTCAATTTATCAAAACACCCCTTAAATCTTATCATATGCCAATTTTTTTAAAAAAATAAATTATTATGGGTTTAAATTACCTTTTATATATATAAAAATATAAAAAATCTTAATCAGAACCTTTGTTATATTGTAAAAAGAAAAAGAATTAATTATTTTTTAATTTAGTTGGTCTCTCTAGTTCACTCTTGATTGCAAAATTAAATTTAATAAAAAATTATTTGGTACTTTCAGAATAATAGAGGTCGATAGAGAAAGGAAAAGAAAAAAAAAAAAAAAAAACCCGATGGCAGTCACGTTATTGTCGTCCTTGTTCTTCTTCCCATCCTTCTAATAGTATTTGGTATCATCTCTTTCTCCCTCTCACCACAGGCTCAGTCAAATTACACCTATCTTACCATTCCCTCAACCACTTTTCTGGGCACAATACCTAATAAGATTGTATTAAATATATATAGCTAAAAAAAAAATTTCTCCCTGGATATATAGACATGATTAATTCAAAAAGGAATTTGTAATCATTAAAAATACATAAATAAATAAATAAAATTGGTGGAAATTTTGTACTGCTGCCATTTTCCCATGTCTGTATAACCAAGCAAACCTGCCCTTTTAACATATCTAACCTACTCTTTAATATTAAAATGTTGGCCTGCAACTATATATATAAACAGATATATATATGTTTAGCAGGAGAGAAATAGGAAAATGACTCAACTTCAATTTGGTGGACATTAGCTGCTCCATGCCATAGAGATAAAACCAAAGAATGTATATGCATGCCAGACATATTTTGATAACGTAGCTACCAACTTATGCATATCATTAATTCAAAACTTGGGATAATTCTAAGATTCTTCAATCATCCACCCCAGAATTTTCTCTACCCTCTACTTACTGGGTTTACTTTATTACTAAAGTATTTTAAGGTGATCAAAGCAAAACTGTGATCAAGTTAACTTTTCCAATACAAATGTATTTATATGCTTATCGGTTGAAATTAACGTAAATCGAAGCGGTTAAAAGATATAAGTGTTTCCCATGGAAAAAAGCTTGTACTCGAGGACAAATGCAAAGTACAAAAATACATTGTTTCCCCTCATAAAATATTTCTGCAGGAAGGTTCCTACATCTTTCGTCACCAGTGTCATAAGCAAGGCTTCATTATACCTATTTTATATATACACCAGTTATGATTAATTTGATTAAGGCTATTTTACTTTTTTTTTTAATGAAAAAAATTCATAATAGCATGGACTAATAGATACGTCTAAATATAGCAGTATTAATTCTAGATGGAACATTCTTTGGTGTTAATTATAAAAACAAAATGCTTAACTTGCATAATTAAGGGTTCATTTGCAGTATGAAGCTATAAATTTAACTTAGAAAAGGTTATAATTACTTTTGTAATTTTTTAGTAAAGAAATAGGGATCCAAAGTTAATTTTGAAAGTTTTATAGGATAACGTATTTAACACACAAATATTAGTAATTGGCAAATTGTATTAACTATAGAGTTAGGCTTCAATGTTAATATGTAAGAAATCAAAGATTATGGGGATGAGAGCAACAAGAGAGATTAAATAGGCAGATAAAAAAATATTTAAGGAATGTGTTGTAAAGACGGATCTAACCAGCACAGCCGGCTATCAGAAAAGCACTCAAAGCTAACATCTAAGAGACTTTTTCTCAGTAAATCTTGACACCCAATGCCTATGTCCTTTATTTGTCTCGTCTATCTCTTTCTTCTCACCTTTTCTTCCTTATAATACCCCCATCTTTGTGTTTCACTGCACATTTAATCTCTCTATCAAATTAATTTCTTAATTCCTAATTGACACTACTTTCCATGGAAACCAACCATCAGCATGAAGATTCCAAGAGCTCGAGCGAAGAAACCGATCGGTCGGAGCAAAGCAACGATGATGTGGGCAGTGGCCGGTCCTACGAGTGCGTATTTTGCAAGAGAGGGTTCACGACAGCACAAGCCTTGGGAGGGCATATGAATATTCACAGAAAAGATAGAGCCAAGAGCAGTAGGCCTAACTCAGTTCCTATAGTTTCGGGCAAACTGGATGATGAGAATTACGCAAGCCTTAGATCGTCTTCTTCATACCTGCCAATAATCCAAAGCTATCAGCCGCATTACGTAAGTTATCAAGCTTTTTTCCCGGCTTCATCAGGTTGGGGTTTCAGACCCCCCCACACACCCCACGGGGACGAATTATTTGTGGACAATTCTTCACGGTATCTAAATCCGTTTAGAGAGGAGGATTGGCCTAGGAATCTTAACTTGCGAATCGGTCCATCCCATGTTGATGAAAACAAGAAGATTGATCATGGGAGTAGTCAAGATGATGAATTGGATTTGGAGCTTCGATTAGGTCATGATCCGTAGTATATTTTTATATAATGTTTCATAATAGCTAATACTAATAAATTTAGAAACCTCCTCTCTATATATGTACAGTACAATAGTTGTGGATACTCTTTATGAAGTACTACTAGCTAGGAAGGATATATATGTTTGCTGATGTCGACGGTACAATACTACAACTACTACATGATCAAGTTGTTTCTTCCACATCGATAAATGTATGAATTTTGGCCTATTTTTATGGCGATTACGACCGAGAAGACACCAAGTAAGAAGAATAATGAGGAGAAAGAAGAAGAAAGATGGATTCTGTAAGATGTTCTTCTTTATTATTTATATATGTGTCCTTCTGCATTATCTTGTTTTCTCCCTTTTGAGTACTCATCTGGAAATTTTCTGTAATTTCATGTTTTAATGGAGTCGGAAACTTGAATTATATATCTTCTTATGGTTCCATTAATAATTTGAGAAATTATTAGTAGACATAGATATGGAGCTAGGAGCTTGGCTATTAACTTGCATATATATTTTCAGCCCTTTTTTTTTTTTGCAAGGTTTTTAGAGTGTACTGGAAACCCTAATTTCCTTTCCTATGGTTGCCCCAGGAATCATTGTTGATGTGAAAAGCCTCATGATTTAGACAAATACTAATAATATGAAATTGAAAACAAGTAATAATCAGAATTCTCCCGGTAGGGTTTTTCTATTATTAATCCTATTACGTTAGATTAAATCTGTTGTTCATGAATTAGGTTTTTGTTTTGGATGTAATAAGCTTGTTTTCTGGTGCAATAAACCCATGTAGGCAGTTGAGTTGCAGGACCCCATCATGGAAACATATGCCTTTCCTTTCAAAATCTTTTAAAATATACTCTACTATTTGCCTTCGTTGTTATGCATCCAAACCAAAAGTAAACAGTGGTTCCTTGTCTTGATGTACATCTATTCATACATACATACATACATGCAAAAAAAAAAAAAAACATACAAAAAAGTTATATAGACCTTTTAGCATGGATGCTTTTATGAAGATCATGATCAGATAGTGTTAAGTTATTGATACCTGTTTACAGCAATGGATTTCCATTTCTCATGTCATCCATGGAAGTTACTTATATTAGGGAGTGCGTAATCACTGATCCTTTGTCTTTGCTCCAACTTTCATCATCAGCAGTAGGCATATATTTTCATGGCGAAAAGGTTCAAATATGGAAGATAAGATCTAGTTTCGGCTTATAAGGCCATATTTTCACAGCCACATTTCATGAATAGGGAACCTTTCCTTCTTTAACGTGAATCTACTTTTCGAAACCCATCGTTTTTCTCTTTCTAGACTGTTATTGTAATTTGATCCAACAACATTCAGTTAGATACTCTGATCGATCTTTAGATGTGCTATATATATGTAAGTAAAATTATTTTTTGTGTTTGTGTTGATGTGCCTAAACTCTATTGAGAGCCCTATGATTTCGTAGGTCGAAAGGTACATCAGCAAGTCCGAAATTTGTGTTGATGTCACTCAGTTCTGTCATGAGCCTTACGGGTTCCGCATAAATAGCTTATACGGCATTAGTAATGGGTCAAGTGAAGAGTTTGCCTATGGTTCTGCCTGTTGAGCTACTTTAAAGCGCTTCCAAGATTTTTAGCAGAACTGAGAGACAAAAAATAATATTGAATATGATGTAACCTTGACGTGTCAAGCCATATGTGCCCTCCGGAGAGCCAAAGCAAATCAACAATTTGAAAAAGTAACACCACATGTAGGGTTGAATGGTCATCAGCAGCAAGATCCAGCAATCTCCTCCACCTTCAAACACACATCCATGAGTTGTCCTCTTATCTTATTCAATTAACCAAAATATCATTTTGGAGGCATATTACGATTTACGATAGTGCTAGAGTATATATATACATATATACATACTACAGAGAAAATTTTCATGATGTTAAGATAAATAAGAAATATATATATATATATCTCGATGGAGATTATTGAAATTAGATTTTACACAGATTGAGGGAAAAAACAGGTAGAATTGTGGTAAAATCAGTAGCATTAATGATCAAATAAGAGTGGGGTAGTCAATCAAATCGAGTGAAAAAGAAAAGCAGATGAATATAAAAGCAAAGAGTATTACTCCCATCCTGTCGTAAAATAAGTGGGTTTTCACTACAAATGTTCCTAGACGAATTCTTTTAGACTCTGCTTTCTGTCATATCTGAACTGGCAGTATCCAACAAATAAATCATCATTTCTTGTCACCTTATGGAATTCAGGAGATTCAGTAGGCTATACATCAAGAATGTCTCTTTGATTTCACTGGATCATGCATCTGTTTGTATTATATTTCCACTGTGACAGCACCGTAAGCTGACAGCTGCAAGTCATTTCCATATTTAGTGCCAACTTTATATCATCAGTGCCTCTACTGTTTATGTAAAGTTGCTAAAAACTTTAAGCTGATTTGGTCTTTCAATGGGTGAATCAATGGAGGTCTCAACCCCCCCCCCCCCCCCCCCCCCCAAATTAGAGGCTCTAGTTGTTTATGAATAAGTCGATAAGTATATGCTAATTTTAGCTGATACAAAGACAAAAAATACCATGCATTCTCACCCTTAAAGCAGCACCTATTCATTTTCTAGCTAGTTTAACAGCAATCAATTTGCATAATTTCAAAAGTTAAAGCTGATTGACAGTTACGCATTTTTAATCAAAATATCAAATTAACATTGTAGTGCAAAATATCTTCTATAATTCTTGGTCTGTTAAAAGAGTTTGATATAGCACATTGTCACAATTATTCAATTTTAACAATAATCCAAACTTCATCTCTATTAATTTGTTGTTAAGTAACTTTCAAATGAATAGACTATCAATAGAGTTTGAGTTTAAGATTGGAATCCTGAATTCCTTTGACAAATGAAAAAGTCTTTGGCTCAAATTAAAGCACTGTTGCAATAAAATCAGCAGCTTGCGTGAGGCTAAAATATTGAACCTGAAAATAGAAAACAATGGGAGGAAAACCCCTTGGAGGAACCTAAAGGTTAAAAGTATGTTCTACCACAACACGTAATTAGCAACCAAACAAAGCAAATATTTATTGTGGATGTTTAGAAATGGAGAAAGTAAGATGGTTTCAGCAGAGGGAAGAATTGTATCTTAAGTAGCAATTACAAAAGAGTTGTTACGACTAAGTGAACAAAATTTTGTCAAAGCTGAGCTCGAAAATTTCAGCCTGGCCGGGGCCGGCACTTCATCAAAGTTAGTTTGTGGGCAGACTCCCATCAAATCTTACTTAAAACCCAGGTTTTGTTTTATTTATCTTATTGAAACTAGAAGCTATAATTGATATTGCTTAATGTTATTAATTATATAGTATATATATGAGACCCAAGGGTGTCAGGTTGGTTCCTTTTTTGCCACGTTACAGGCATGCGCTCGATTCCTTTATTTTTTTATTACCAAAAGTCAAAAAACTTATCGTGGATGTCATACAGGCTTATCCTTTTCAGGTATCGACAACAAATAGAATTAGAATCAGTGTGGGTGACGACTGTAGTAGGCGTGGAAACTGGCAAATTTAGGCGGAATTATTGGGACGGCAAAGCTTTGAAATTGGAAACTAGATGAATCCTGACAATCGCTACTATCTCATTAAAAGTGAAAAAGGATTAATCAACTTCGAAGTTAATGACTTGACCTCCCGTAATTGCAGGTCTCGTTTTTTGCATTGATGTGATTCTGGGTCAAAATCCACCATACAACCTAATTGCTTTGACCTTTAGGATGAAGAATCATTAAAATGCTTCTCGGACCTCAAAATTTAAAAATTCAAATTGAAAACATTGAAACAAATGACAGTTGCTCAGTTGTAAGTAGAAAATTGGAAGACAGCCATTGACAGGAATAGATGAATGAGTATGCATATTGTTTATGTCACTGCTAACCAGTTCATGCTATGAAAGGCCTGTTTGTTTGATACATCAAAACATATTTATACAAACATGCCACGATATCATACAAGTAGGAAGCGCATTGTTTACAGTAACACGATGTGTACTAGAATAAGGGTCTTCCAAATTCTCATATAAAGCTAGCAGTTGTATCACATCACATACACCACAAACCAGTTACCTAGTAAGATAGTATATAACAAGGAAAATAACCACAAAAGATGCCACAAGTGTAAACATTCTCCTGCTTGATTTGGTCTCGAATACCTGAAAGGCAGATCGAATTCATTGTTATGACATCAACAATCGATTTGCAAAACAGAGAAACACATCCACACACTTAACAGGAAGAAACAAAAACTGCAAGCAAAAGATGCCATTCAAAGTCACAAAGAGAAGAGTTTGCTAGTTCTTATACCATCTTAAGCTTGTCCATGGTTCCTGAGAGTATTCCTCTTGATGAATCCATATCATTTCCCTAGTTACGAACCATGTGCCATATGTTAACATCAGCAGCATCAAAAACCAATTAAATTCAGAGGAAGATAGTTTTATTCTGCTGCATACATACCATTCGATCCAGCATGCGATTGTGGCTATCCACCTCCTCATGTATGTCGCCTGAAAGCTATAAAAGTGACATGTGTCAGACTATGCGTTATATTCAGGACATATTATATTATGATATCATAGAACGTGTCAGTGAATCAGGATTCAAGCTGAAAATCTACCCTGAAACATGCTAAAGCCAAAAATCCTGAATAATAGAAATGCCTCTAGCAATATAAAACATAGATTTGTGCAAGAGATTGTCATATATATTACTTAAGTCGAGCATACTACCTTTAATACTCTTTAAAAGAAAGAGCTTCAAGATTTAAATTGGCGAAAAAGGGAAGGAAAAGGAATTCAAGAATGTAAAAGGATCCTTCTATTACATATAATGACAAGATTCTAAAATCCCATTTATCCAGGTTCTCAATAGTTAAAAAAAGCTCATTAAGAAGCTCTTATTTATTATATAGCTTGATAAACCAGACAAACAATGCGATTAATAATGGCATAAGATAGAAGGGTTCAATTAGCACCGAAGATCATACTTACCCTCTTCAGCAGATTGACTCTATCCTGCAATCCTTCCATTGCTCTTTCATTATCATGCTCATCAATTTCATGCGAGTAAGAAGAAGTGGCCCTTATGCCGCCCTCCTCGATGCCATCGAAAAGGGCAACTCTGTTGTTACGCATGTCCCTGCATGAAAGCAGATCTCAGTAGACTGCCACAATATTTCCATAAGGATAACTATTCCACAAACTGAAGGCATAGATAACCAAAGAGCAACTTATGATCCAATCACTTCAGATTTATAATTAGATTGCAACTTCAGATTTAAAAAAAAAAAGATTGAAAATTTTGATGTAAGAACATCACTATAATCGCAACACCTTCTTTGGATCACATGTGAATCATGGATAAACCAATAAAACATATATTTGAATGGGCAACTAATTAGGTAAACTTTTCAAATAGCTTATAGATGCCAATTATTTACAAACAGATCTAATCAAGCAATTTAAGCGACCAAACCATTGGGGTAACGAAAATTCGCACAAATAGAGATTAAACTGACCGTCTAGGATTCATGTTTCTTCAATTACGGGAGAACCAAAGCCCTATAAATCTTCTTCGAACAAATGTGAAAAACAAAGTGTTTTACCTGTTTGGGTAATTTTAAAATCAGCACTAATTCAAGAAATGAAGGGAATTAGTTCAAGAAATAATGAAAACAAAAAGTGGAGAATGGGAAACCAAGAAAGTGAGAAAAAGGGAAATCGAAAGTGAATAAATTCGGATCGGAAGAGAATAGCTTAAAAAAGAAAGAGCGTGGAAACTGCAAAGATTACCTGCTAAGGCTAAGGTAGCACCCGACAAATTGTTGAAGAAAAAGGATATATCCTAATCAGGAATTGAGATTAGAATTTGAACGATTTAATGGCATTTTCATCTGGGGAGTTTTCTTTGTTAGGGGGATTGGGAAGATAAACAAATGGGCTATAATGAAAATAAAGCCCAACAAAAGGGCTTTTAGTTTTTGGGTTGACCTGATATTAAGGGTAAACCTAGAAAACTAAGAGCTTTGATTTCTCTCTCACTCATTCAATGCATTAAACTTTTCAAAAACCCAGGACCTTATTTAATCTAAGCTCATGCTTTTCTTTTGCTACCAAACCAAAGGAAAACTCATTCAATGCATGTTCATGATGCTTGTATCACCTTTGCTTGTTTCGAGCTGAAAATGTCGCATAATAGTCTCTTTGCCCGGCGCATTTTCAATCCATTCATTCAATCCCGTAATTAGGTGACGTAAATCTCGTTCGTTCTTGTGATGCCAAAACTAACTAGTTGGATTGAGAAAAGCGTCAATGCCAAAAATAACTCCCCCCATGTCTTCACAAAACCACACCAAAACCCTCCTTTTCTCTCTTTTCCCTTTCACCAAAACTCTAACTCTCGCCCAACAAATCCATGCCCGTATTGTTCTCCATGGGTTCAATGAATCCGTCGTTTTTGGATCCAGGCTCACCGACGCCTATATCCATTTGGGTTCTCTGCAATTTGCCCAGAAAGCCTTTGATCGCATCACTTCCAAGAATCTCCATTCCTGGAACACCATTATCTCTGGGTATTCCAACAAGAAGCTTTTTCTCGATGTTTTACGCCTTTTTAATCGAATGCGAAGGGAGATTGTTGGGGTTGACAGCTTCAATTTAGTTTTTGCAATCAAAGCATGCATTGGACTCTCGTTCCTGAAAGATGGGGAATTGATTCACTGTTTGGCTGTTAAGTTTGGGTTGGCAGGAGACCCGTATGTTGCACCGGCTCTTTGTAAGATGTACGGTCAATTGGGTTCTCTTAGAGATGCTAGGAAGGTGTTCGAGGGTTTTCCTGGGAGGAATTCTGTTTTTTTGGGTACTATGATGGAAGGGTACTTGAAGTTCTCTGAGGAATTGGAAATCTTTGAACTATTCCGTAGAATGAAGAGATCGGATTTTGAATTTGATACTTTTACGGTGGAAGGGTTGGTTCGAGCTTGCGGAAACGTTTTGGCTGATAAAGAAGGCAAGATGTTTCATGGTTTGTGTATTAAAAGGAACTTCATTGGTTCCAGTCTTTTCTTGCAAACGTCCCTTATAGATATGTATTTGAAATGTGGTTTGCTTGATTTGGGGCTGAAATTGTTTGAAGAGGCCAATGAAAGGGATGTGGTTTCGTGGAGTGCGATGATTTCTGGATTGGCCAAAAATGGGAAGGGCTCGGAGGCTATTGCCTTGTTTAGACAGATGTTGCAACAGCCATTATTAACTCCAAACTCAGCTACCTTTGCTAGCATTCTGCTTGCTTGCTCCTTAGGGGGGTCTTTGAAACAAGGAAAGAGTGTTCATGGTTACATGATAAGAAAAGGGGTTGACTTGGATGATCTAAATTACACTGCTTTCATAGACATGTATGCCAAATGTGGTACTATTGCAATGGCACAAAAAGTTTTTGTTCAGATGCCAGTGAAGAATGTTGTTTCTTGGAGTGCAATGATTAATGCTTTTGGAATTCATGGTTTATGCTCAGAAGCTTTGGCTTGTTTTGATCAAATGAGATCAGAAAACCAAGTACCTAATTCCATAACATTCCTTTCGATTCTGTCAGCTTGTAGTCATTCAGGAAAGGTTGCAGAAGGATGGAAATATTTTAAAGCAATGACTCAAGATTACGGGATTGTTCCAACTCAGGAACATTATGCATGTATGGTAGATTTATTAGGAAGGGCAGGGAAAATTGATGAAGCTTTATCCTTCATCCACAGCATGCCTATGGGAGCAGGTGCTAGTGTTTGGGGGGCTTTGTTGGGTGCATGTAGATTGCATAGAAGGGTTGAAGTAGCTGAAAATGTAGCTAAGAAGCTTCTTCGTTTGGATGCCAATAAGGCTTCTGTTTATGTTTTGCTTTCTAACATCTATGCTGATGCTGGCAGGTGGGAATCGGTGAAGAAAATGAGAAATAAATTGGCAATAAGAGATTGTGTAAGTGTGTCGGATTTACCGCAATTGAATCGGGGAAGAAGTCGCTCATACGTTAGTGCCTAGGATTGATTAACTTACATAAACACAAACGTAATGATTATGAGATCAAACAAAAAGTTGTTTATGGCCATAGTGGGAAATGAGAAATCATTTCTGAACTGATGAACAATGGAGATGGCATGCCCAGCAGCATGATTAAAAACTTAAGAATATGTGGCGATTGTCACACAGCATGCAGTTGCAGGGAAGATGACTTCATTGAAGGATTAAGATGTTTCATAATGTTCAAAATGGTGTTTGTCCATTTAAGGACTACTGATAAGAACTGCTGCTAAACTGACCATGGAGGTATTTATTTATGAATAATTGATACAATAAAACAGTATCCACTGTCAGCAAAAAGAAATCTTCAGAGCTTCTGTTAAAGCATTGTGCGGCCTGCTGGGAGTTGCCTACCATCGAATGGTAAGAGAAAATGCTAGGCCAACCACTCAAAAGAAAAGAAAAAAAGGGTGCTGAGCTTGTTTTCAGTTGACTTAGAATTTGATATGGCAAATGAGAGTTTACAATATATTGTCATTGAATCAGTATCAGTTATTTTATATGCTACGTCATTTGACCAACTAAGTTGCTCAGCAAAAGGTTTAATTCAATTGTTTGGAATTAAGTATTTATTCCTTTCCTGTTTTCATATTACAACTTTTGCTTAGATTGTGGAAGAAGCCAAGCACATTAATATTTATTTATTTGTTTGTTTATGATTCGGCAATAATATTATTGAGTTAATTGAGGGGTATTTCATTCAACTTCTACTGGATCAAGTAATCATTATTCAGCATTTTAAAGAATAATATAGTTTGACTTATAACCACCCAAGTTTATATATTAACTTATAGTTGCGGTATTAAATTAGTCTATGCGATTCCTTTCCAAAAAAAATAAATAAAAATGTTTTTCTATGCAATAGCATTGAAATAAAAAATAAAAATTTACAAGTTTTTTTTTTTTTAATATAATTATAATCTTAGAAGTTTTTTTATTCCATTATAAGATAAACATATATGTGTATATAAGCAGAGAATTTGAGAAAATTTTGAACTAACAAAATTATCTTTTATTCTTCATTTTGTTATTAAATTGATAATTAAAAATAATTTTTAAAATAAAATCATTATAATATATTAATCTCTTAATTTTATTATAACATTAAATAATTAATAATTAAAATATATTGATTTATTTACCAAATCAAATATTATATTAATAAAAAAATCAAATCATGGATTTGGTCTACAATATAGTTTTACTATAAATGAAAAACCTTCTAAATGCCATGATTATCTTTGGGTAAAATAATCATAAATAGAAAAAAAATAAATTAAAAAAGACGAAGGGGTAATTGGGTAATGGACCACCTAAGTAACTAAGAACTTAGAATGGAACCTGGTGCTCTTAAGAATAGAAGAGACAAAAGCCCGGCGGAGGTGAGGGTTACATTAAAAAGGGAACTTTTCATCTTTCAATTTTTTACTCATTGAGAAGGAATGCGTAAGGGCGAAGCCAAGCAAACAGATTCTCTCCTCACTCAGTGTTTCCCAAGATTCACTCTCGATTTCTTCTCTTATCCCACACCTATATATGCTTTTGAAACCCCACTCTCATAAACTACCGCATTTTACTCTATTCATCCGCTGCTGATTCTCGAGGGCAATGGCGAACCCACCAAAGCCATGGAAGGCGGAGTACGCCAAGTCCGCTCGATCATCTTGCAAAACTTGCAAGAGTGTTATCAACAAGGAGGTCTTCAGGCTAGGCAAAATGGTCCCAGCCACCCAGTTCGATGGCTTCATGCCCGTACATTCTCTCCACTGTTCCTTTTTTTTTTCTGGGTCTTCTGATTTGTTTTGTTTTTCTTAATTCTGGGAATTGTTAAATACATGCAACTATAGTTTTCATTTTGATTTTGGTGGGATATTGTTAAATTGCTTATTAATGTGTTGTTTTCCTTATATCAATTTTCTCTTTTAGGTTTTGGCAGTTGTCATTCACTGCTATGTTATTCTAAAACGCAAAATCTCCATGTTTCTGTCGTCATTTCTTTACCTTTTACTTAACTTTACTCTTTGCCTTATTGTGGATGCTTAATTCTTCCAGCATTTTTACTTATGTTCGTCTGTTTTATGAATTAGATGTGGAACCATGCAGATTGTATACTAAGGAAAGCAAATCAGATAAAGTCGTACGTACTTTACTAATTTTCTGTTCTGTTTTCTGAAAGATAATCTGTATTGGATGCGGAGGTTAACTTTTTATCTTTTTTTTTAAATGTGTAGTACTGATGATGTTGAAGGCATAGAATCCCTTCGATGGGAGGACCAACAAAAAATCAGGAACTATGTGGAATCAGGTGGACCTTCAAATGCAAAAACTGTCACTCCTCAAGCCATGGAATATGCTATTGAAGTTTCACAAGCTTCTCGAGCCACTTGCAAGGGTTGCTCCCAGAAGATTATGAAAGGAGAGGTGGGTTGTTTATGTTTAATGCTTTATTCTATTTATGCTTTTCATATACTTGGTTTGTCTTTAGTTACTAATTTTTTGGTTACTTAAAATGGATCTACGGATTAAGTGTATAAGGTTGAAAGTATCGGTTCAAGGACCCAGTAAGTGTATAAGGTGGAAAGTACTGCTTCAAGGACCTAGTAAATCAATCTTCTTTTGTTTGTTGCCTTAGCATAGGAAAAATTGATGGTGATAGAAGTTTGCTTCATTTTTAAGGATAGATTGGAAAGTTTTTACCTTTGGTCATGCAATGAGTTATTAGATGCAAAATGGTTAGATAAAATGGTTTTAGGTGGTCAGATCATTGTTCTGAGATACGGGCTGGATTAGAGCCATATGTTTTCTTCCATTAGGTGTTTCTGAGGTGTATATTTAGTTGAGATGTGTTAACATTTCACCTTTCTTCAGCTTTGAAATTAATGTGCTTTCTACCGTTGTTTTCTCTCAAACATTGGTTTCTGGGCAGTTCCTTCGAACCAAATCAGATGCGTCATTTTTGTTGCTGTAGCATCTCAATATTTGTCTTTCAAATAAGAATCTCTTATGCTCTTCCTTGTTTTCTTGCTAAAGGTAAATATTTTTATAGTAAATATTCATTATATTAGAATGTTGTTTTCCTTTTTGTTTCTAGTTTATCTTAAAGAAAATTGATATATAAAAGAACATGGTAGAAGCATGAGATGAATTTTGAAATTCATTTATGTTTCCAGCTGATGGCTTTTACGCTGCTGCTTAAGTTTTAGGTACATTTAGCATTTTACAGTTTTTTAAGACAACATTGATGATGCTAGTTGTGCAGAAATGAGGTTTAACACTCTTTTTCGCATGGGCTTTTCTCATATTGTTAGGTTCGAATATCTTCCAAGCCTAAGGGTCAAGGATCTAAGGGATTGGTGTGGAACCATGCCAAGTGTATTTTGGATTTGTCTCCAACTACTGAAGTGGAAAAGTTGCCTGGATGGGAACACATTCCATCTTCCGATCAGGCATCTATTTCTGCATTGGTTAAGAAGGTTCCTGCTGCTAAGACAGGTATGGGATTTACCATCCTAGGCTTTATCAGATGCCATAGGGGACTCTAAATTTTGACTTCAATTGTGTTCTCTTTGAATCGTCATTGTCCCTTTTCAGGAAAAGGAACTGATGTACCAAAGGAGCAACAGCCACAATCAACCTCCACAGCTGGTGCAAAACGTAAGAAGGATGTTGGTGATGATCAAAAATCAAAAATCACCAAGTTGGAAGGAGAAGCGTCGGCACGTGGGGCTGGGTGTACAAAGAATGCCAATGACTTGATGGACAAAAAGCCAAAAGATTCTGATCTGGAAACGAAACTGGAGGCCCAGACTAAAGAACTGTGGGCTTTGAAGGATGAGTTGAAGAAACATGTTACAACAGCAGAACTGCGTGAAATGCTTGAGGCCAATGGTCAAGATGCAACAGGATCAGAACTTGATTTGCGTGACCGCTGGTAAGGTTACTCCTATGCTATGGATTTGATATTGTGTTTTTCCTTTTAAGTAAATCACTAGTTGAGCAGTTTTCTTTTTTTCTTTAACTGTAGTGGATGATTTTGGAGATACCTTGATGATGCAAATTGTTGTACCTATATCAGACACTTTATAATTGAACCTGTTGTTTGTGTGTGTATCTAAATTTAGTTTTCATGATGAATTGCTTAAGATTTTTCTCCGTGCCATGATGAATGTAAACTCTAATAAACTGCACTTAAAATCGAAAGGATTCTTTTGGTATAATTCTGTGCAGTGCTGATGGGATGATGTTTGGAGCACTTGGTAAATGCCCAATGTGTTCTGGTTGTCTTCGCTTTTCTGGAGGCAAATATCGCTGCCATGGCTACATTTCAGCATGGAGCAAGTGTTCTTACTCTACTTGTGAACCTGAACGTCTTAAAGGGAAATGGAAAGTACCAGATGAAACAAATAATGAATTTCTTAGCAAGGTATTAACTAATATTGACGTGATATGTAGAAGTGTTTAAACTGTAACATTTTCCTGACTCAAACTTCTGCAGTGGTTTAAATCACAAAAAATTAAAAAACCTGCTCGCATCCTGCCTCCACCTTCTGCTTCTCCAAGTCAAGCTGCTAATGGCCAATCTCAAACTTCAAATGTTGAAAGCTTGGCAAATTTGAAAGTTTCCATTGTTGGATTGCCTAAGGAGTCTTTGGTAAAATCTCTTCCACTGTATTTTAAAAGTTGGTGAAGTTATATTCAGTTTGTTCAGAATAAATGTGAATGTTTGTTTATTCCTTGACGATATTTGCTCCTCAGGAAGAGTGGAAGGGAAAAATCAAGGAAGCAGGTGGTATGGTTCATGCCAAGATCAAGACTGGTATGTGCTTCTTGGACTATATTTTGATATAATTGCTTGTGTTGATTGGTTTTTACTTAATAAATAAGTAAATAATGTTACAGATACAAATTGCTTGGTTGTGAGTGGGGACTCGGAGGGTCATGATGCTGAGAGGAGGAAGGCAAGGTAAAGCTGCTTCCATATTTCTTCTCTTGAGTTCTTCATTCATTTTAGACTCATTTCAAGTGTTTCACTTTTCAGGAGAATGAGATTGCCAATTGTTAGGGAGGACTATCTTGTTGATTGTTTTAAAAAACAGAAGAAGCTTCCTTTTGATTTGTACAAAGTTGAAGCCATCGGTGAGGCCTCTAGCATGGTCACTGTCAAAGTAAAAGGACGAAGTGCTGTGCATGAAGCCTCTGGTCTGCAAGATTCATGTCATATACTTGAGGACAGTGGAAGTATATATAACACAACTCTGAACTTGTCCGACTTATCAACCGGTGTTAACAGGTTCATTTTATACACCTGTCTCTGTTGTTGGCTTTCTAATCTGTTATAGCTGACTGACATTCCTGATTTCGAACTTGTGTTAAATGTTTTCCTTATTGCTTATTGACATATGCAACTTAATGATTGTGTGTGTTCCTTGCTTCTTCAGAGGATAATAAGGGCATTTTTCTTGCCTTAATCCTCTTTGAAGACTGACACACATGCTACTTTGTAAACATTGTGTTTTCCCCATTGCTTTTTTGACCTACTGTACTTGGACTTGGACACGAGTGTTGGACATGGTTATGTGTCCATCTCTGGTATGTTCAAATTGTCTCAAAATTCCCATGTATTTTGAGAGTTTTTGGAGGATCATATCGTATACTTATTTTTGGATAAGTGCCAGACGTGAGTACCGGACATGGGCACTTCAAGAAAAATGAAGAGTCGGAGTAACATAGTTTCTGACTGTTTTGTATATCAATTTATCGCCACATTAATTTTGCCACTTAGCTTTCTTAATTTTCTGTTTTAGTATTTTTGTTCTCTTTTGATTATATTCCTTCTCAATAAATGTTAACTTCTACTTGTTTGTTATGTGAAGTTACTACATCCTCCAAATAATCCAAGAAGATAAAGGGTCTGGTTGTTATGTATTCCGTAAATGGGGTCGTGTTGGGAATGAAAAAATTGGCGGAAGCAAATTGGAAGAGATGCCAAAATCAGATGCAATCTCTGAATTCAAACGTTTATTTCTCGAGAAAACTGGGAACTCATGGGAGGCATGGGAAAAGAAACAAAATTTCCAGAAACAGCCTGGCAGATTTTTCCCATTGGATATTGTATTGCAGATTTTCTTTCCATCTCTCATCAAATGTGTTATGCCTCTTGCTTGATAGTGGATTCCCTTTTCTTATAGTTCACTTTTACATGCTGGAAATTGTAGGATTATGGAGTTAACAAACAGGTGTCAGAAAAGAAGCACACTGATGCAGATAGTCAACTTCCTCCTCCCTTACTTGAATTGGTGAAGATGCTTTTTAATGTGGAAACATACAGGCAAATTGCCCATTTTGCAAACTCCCCTCTCTTATTCTCTCAAACTACTTTGATCTGTTAAAGATCCATTCTTGATTACAGGGCCGCAATGATGGAGTTTGAGATTAATATGTCGGAAATGCCCCTTGGAAAGCTGAGCAAAAGCAATATTCAGAAAGGTAGGTAACTGTAAAATCTGGTTTATTTTCTCTATCATGCTGAACACCTTAGAGGTTGCATTCTAGGAGTTAAATTTCTGGCATATGCAGAGTAGAAATTTTAGTAACCATATCTTCTTGGCCCAGGTTTTGAGGCATTAACAGAGATACAAAATCTATTGAATAGTGATGCTTCTGATCCTTCTCTCAAAGAAAGCTTGATTATTGATGCCAGCAATAGATTTTTTACTGTTATTCCTTCTATCCATCCACATGTCATAAGGGATGAAGATGATTTTAAGGCAAAGGTATACATCCTACATATTATTACCTTTTCTTGATTTTTGACTGCTTCCAATTCAATGATGGTACTGTGTCACTGTCCGTCAAATTTGATTTCCTTTCATTTGAGGCATTTATGGCCACTTATAAACTGTGTTAAACCCAAATTATAAGGTCTAGTTTGTGCCGTATTTAAATGTTTGGGGACTGATTTCTATTGTGTAATAAATAAAGTAGTCTATTTAATTATCTTGCATGCATCTAGTTGAATTTACTTGTCTGCTTCCTGTATCGGTTTATTTTAAGCAGTCCCAACTCTGTTTGATCTGAGCATTGGTGTTCTCATGTTCAATTCAGAAACAATTTCTTATTGTAGGATTGGTACTTAATTGCCTTCTCTTTTTTATTCTTCCTTAAATACTGAAGGTGTTATGCTGTTTCCTTATGCATCTTCAACTCTTTTGCAGATTAGGTACCTAGGTTGTAGCTCTGTGTTAAAATTTGTTGATTGCTTGTACTGTGCTAGATTATAGCTGGACATTTTCTCCTTGTATTGTACCATTATGCTGTTGGTGAATGCCATTTTCATTTTGTAGAACCTACATTTTCTCGGCACTTGATAGTTAGGTGCTATTCTTTGCTACAAAGAACACTGTTAAAAATTTTGAAAAATGTTATTGACTGTTTATCTTGTGACTGCTTTGTTGTGGTACCATCTACCATGGGTACGAGTGAGATGCCAATGTTTTTTACACTATTGTATGCAGAAGGCAGGAAGTTGGAGTCAACTTGCTCATTTATTGCTTGAAAACTGTTTAAACTAATCTGCAAGTTTATACAATCTTTCTATGAGTAATCTATGGTCCTCCTTTTCTGCTTGAAATGTAGGTGAAAATGTTGGAAGCTCTTCAAGACATTGAAATAGCCTCAAGACTAGTAGGTTTTGATGTCGACAGTGATGACTCCCTTGACGAAAAATATAAGAAACTCCATTGTGATATTACTCCCCTTCCTCATGATAGTGAAGATTTTCAGTTGATTGAGAAATATCTCCTTACCACTCATGCCCCTACTCATGCTGTGAGTATGCATTTTACATTTGTGAAAAGCTCTTACTGTTAACTGGTTATGGGCTTGTTTATTGTTTCCCCCATCTCTCCCTCTCTCCTGTAGGTTCAATTTGCAATATTAAATTACTGCAACTCTATATATTTTACTCGCAGGATTGGAAGCTTGAATTGGAAGAAGTATTCTCACTTGAAAGAGAAGGAGAATTTGATAAGTTTGCTCCTTACAGAGAAAAGCTTAGTAACAGAATGCTTCTCTGGCATGGTAAGTGGCTTTGTTATTTAAGCAAGAGATGAATGCTTCGCAAATTGCTACAAATAATTTGGGGCAATTTTCCTCATGCTATGGTTTTTTTTTTTTTGTATGCAGGTTCTCGGTTGACAAATTTTGTAGGGATACTTAGCCAGGGACTAAGAATAGCTCCTCCAGAAGCTCCAGCGACTGGCTATATGGTTCTCTTACATTTTCTTTATTGTACATCACTGTATACAGGACATACACATTTCTTTCGCGAAATTAAATTTGTAACACTTTTGCATTCCAGTTTGGCAAGGGGGTCTATTTTGCTGATTTGGTCAGTAAGAGTGCTCAGTATTGCTTTACTGATAGGAAAAATCCTGTGGGCCTCATGCTTCTCAGCGAAGTTGCTTTAGGGGATGTCTATGAACTAACAAAGGCCAAGGTTAGTGCACCCTCTATGCCAATGTGTAGATGCAGAACTTGGCATTTATTCATTATTTTTCTTTGCTTTTCTTCATTCTTGTTCAGTATATAGAAAAACTACCAAAAGGAAAGCACTCTACGAAAGGGCTCGGAAAGAAAGTACCTAAGAAGTCTGACTTTGTAAAGTGGAAGGATGACATTATTGTTCCTTGTGGCAAACCGGTTCCATCCAGTGTGAAGGAATCTGAGCTGATGTATAATGAATACATTGTTTATAACACTTCTCAAGTAAGTTAAACGATCTTTTCTGTCCATATAGCTAAATATTGATTCTGGCATTTTGCAGTTGATGAGTTTATCTACCTTTAATGCATGAAACAAATTACAACTTTGGTTTGATTGCAATGTGCTTTACGCATATCCATCAGTGCATTATTTTCTCTGTAGCCCTTTCCTCAGAGATGCCATCATTTCTATCTCTGTTTTTTAAGTGCTTTGAGGTTTTTCTTTAAGAAATGGTTTGAGTTAGATGAACAATGGATTTAATTTTGAAATCACAAGATTAAGGTTTGAAAGGTGCTGAAAATATTTGAGGCTAAGAAATTGTTGGCATTATTCAGGGAGGACCAAATGACCTTGTTTGAAGTAACCTATGACATATTTCCTTCTTGCTGTACTTAAGTGGCCTTATTTAAAATTGAGTGGATATGTGTAATTATTATTATTACCAACATACCATCTAGGTTACCTGGATTTGAGGAAAGTGTTTGGGGAGGACTAAATGACCTTAACCTCTGACATATTTTGTTCTGGGTGTAACATGTAGCCTTGTTTGAAAATAATTGGACATGTGTTATTATTATTACTACCGCCTACAGCCGATAGCATCAGGACTTGGGGGTAAGTGATGGGTATGCTTAATTTTTCTGTAAGTTTTTCCATATATTTGGAAGATTATACCCTTATAACTATGTCTGAACATTTGTCGGACACAATTACTTTATAAAAACTGAAGAGTCCGTTTAATATAGCTACCACTGCTGCTAAACCTGCTCCTAACAATGTTATTGCTATAATTATTGAAATCCAATTGATGTTCTTAATGTGATTTGTACTTATCATCTACAATATTGTTGATTGGGACAGGTTAAGATGCAGTTCCTGTTGAAAGTGAGGTTTCATCACAAGAGGTGAAGGAAGGTGATGGATGTTTATAATGTATTTTGGTGAAGGGCATATCTGTATAAATGTTAAAACAAAAACGTTTGTGCCGTTGTGCATTTTTTGAAGCAAGGTTGAGTCTTGATAAGATCTAGTTTTGGGGATTAGCTTGGAGATCTTCAACTTGAGCCTGTTATGCATGTCAAAGCTTTTTGTAAGTAACGGAAAAACAGTTGCTACTTTAATCCATTTCTTCTAAGAAAGATTTCATCTTCTCTCTCTACAAGGTGGGATTAAATGGTAATGGGCCTACCAGCTTATTGCTTTGTTGTTCATATGACAAGATTTGATAGCTTTAGCTTCACTTTGAATAGCTCTTGATCCCTATATTCAGCAGTTTAAGCCGGTAGAATCTGGAATCCCCACCCAAGAGCTTAAAGTTAGATTAGAGATCACCTGAGGATAGATTTTGCTTTATCAGTCACAGCTCCTCAACTACACAGATATTATGTTATATGAATGAGAAACATCAACCTATTAATGATGTAGAAATTGTTGGTTTGCATGTGCATGGATGACGCTGTAACTTGACATGAACTATGAATGCTGGTAACATTTTGTGGCTACAAATGATTTTGCATTTCTTTGCATATGAATTTTAAGCCCGGTTACTGGTGTGGTGGCAAGGGGTTAGCTAGCGAGGAAGATCCTATGACACAGGTGTGTACTGTTTTTAACGCAAACCGCCATTATCCTCTGTTAGGGAATGACGAACCATTAACCCATTTTTGCTTCTTTTTTAGGCTGCAATGCAATTAGGGTTGGGTACGATTTTTGTTAACTCTTTGGGCCAATGTAGCAGAAACCCACACCATGTTTTACTCTGGTTCCAGCTGTTTTGGATTTAGTCTTTTGGGTTGATTGACTTCCACATTTACCTATGGCTGATGCAAATATGGTATATGCCATAAATGCATAACTGTGACCCAACTCCCAGCATTTATTTATTTTGGAAAAACGACTGAATTTCCCAAAAATGCAATTTTGTTAAAAAAATTTATGAGAATAGGTTATTTTCTCAAAAAATTATGGGAATAGGTTAATTTTATGATAACACTTTCAGTTGGTGATATGTAGAAAGACACTTTTAGTTAGATCCATTTTTAACATATTTGTAGGAAAATGTTTTTAGCTGGAAGTAGTTTTCTTGTGTTATGTTTTTTAGGGTTAGTGTTTTATTTTTTAAAATTTGGAGTTAGGGTTTGGGATTTTAAAGTTTGATTAGAGTTTTTGATTTTAGGGTTTCTTTTTTTGTATATTACTTTTTTTTTATATAGTTTTTTGAGTTGTATAGTTAATAATAATGTAATTCGATGTTTAAATATTTCAGTGCATTATTTTCTAACATTGAGATAGGTTTAAAAAATATATCCCCAAAATCCTGGGATATTTGATGGTCGAGAGGTTAAAAGTTTGGAGTTGAAATTTCTAAAGAGAAAGCGTTCCATGTAGGATTTTTATCAGTGCATGTTGGGAAAAAAAACACTGAAAGTGCCTCAAGCTGGATGCGTTTTCAATTGATGTGGCAGAAAATCCGTCCTGTTGGAGGTGTTCTCAATGCTTTTTTTTACGGGCATTGAAAAAGCGTCCTACGTGGAGCGCGTTCTCTCTAGAAATTTCAACTCCCACTAGCTTGAGAAAATTTTCTGAATCAATTGACACTCACCTCTAATAAATGCAATCTATTTCAACATTGAGTGGCATAAAGTATTTACGAGAAAAGAAAATTGAAAGATCATAAGAAGAGAAGTTTGCACATAAAGACATAATTTGGAGCTACCAAGCAATTTGTTTGAAGTAGAGGCCATTTTTTGTTGTTCATATTTAATTACAACACTATTTCTCTACATGATGTTTTTGTTTCGAACATGTGGAAGAGGTTATTTCGTTGAAAATGAGTGAATGAATTAATGTTATTGTTTAATATGACGGTGAAGTGCATGACACCGAGAGCGGGGTCAGTTTTTTATCAGAGAACACAGCGTGGTTGGCTTTTAATCAGAACATACAATTGCCAGAACTTCAGACAAGAATTAAGCGGAAAAGCGTCAGATCCAACCAGATGAGAGTATCATAACTTTTTACAAATATGTTATATTAGTTTCTTTTAGATCTTTTTAGCTATTGGAACATTTTCAAGTATTTATAGTGTTCCAATAATTATAAATGAAAGGATGTAATATCTTTTGATTATTGATCAAGAGTTATATCACTTGATTTTTGACAAAGAATTATAACTATACAAGTAATATTACTTGAATAGTTATGAGATATTAGTAGAATAATTATGTCTCTTTTAATGATGTAGTTATTCAGAAAAGACACAGTTTGAAAGTTATGTCTCTATAAAGAGACATGAGAGTTCCTATAAATAGGAGTGAGATTTCATGTGGAAAACATACTAAAAAATTCTTAAGTTCTTTTGATCATTCCTCCATCTTCTACTATTATTAGATTGTTCTATAAAAAATTACTGTAGAATTTCTTTATAGAAATTGATTTTCTTGTTATACTCTGCTCAATGCTTAATGAATTATTTTCGTCAGTGCAAAATGTAAATAATCACCGGACTTCATTGTATCATTGACGTTCATTTGCTTGAAATTCATTTGCATACTGAATATAGGTGTAGGCGAATAAAACCTTAAAGATAGTGGTTTAATGCATGCCTTGGAGTCTTGTCCTATTGCTTCGTTTTTCGGTTCGAATTGTTTTTTGTGTTTCGTTCGTGTGTTCAAGATTTTCTTCACCGAAGTTCTGCACTAACATTAGCTTCTTGAAACTTTGCTTTTTTGGCATGTTGTTTGTGACTTTTATAGCTTATACTCCTACCTGCTTATAATTCTACAACTTAGATTATGTGGTGGCGATTTTGCAACATAGATTTTGTGGCGACAATTTTGTGACGATGATTTTGTGAAACCATAATTTTTCAGCTATGTCTCTGTAGCTATGATTTTGTAACCCAAATTTTATAGACCCAAAAATGCAAGCTTTAGAATAAGTTCAATTTCTTTCAACTCTCTGCAGCTCCCCACAACTCAAGCACTACTACTTTTCTGTAGCTTTAGCTTTTTGCCGTGTACTTATATGATCTAGTATGCAACGTATGCATCTTTGTCCTATAACATTTACATTCTACAGCTTCTTATATCTACAGTCGTCTTGTTTTCAAGTACATACATGTTATATTGGCTTTTACAACTCCTTACAATTTCTTTCATGTTATTCTTGGGTACATATATGCTTCGTAAAACTTTTACAACTTCTTGAAACTTGGCTCCACAGGTTAAATTGGTGTTCTATAGCTTACAATCTTATTCTACATTTTTTCTCTATAGATCCCACTCTATAGCATAAATTCCCACTCCACAAACGAAAAAATCTTACTTTACGCAACCTAAACATTTGCTACATGTAGCATAAGAAAACTTTATGTTACGAATTTGCTCGTAAACAACAAATACATGCCCTATGCCTATCCATAAAATGCTTCCATAAAAATAATGCCAACAACTTGGCTTCAAAAAAATTTCCTTAAAAGATGCAAAAATCTTTCAAGGGATACAATTACGCCAAACAATTTCGTTTCCATAGAAATATCCACAAAACCTTGTTAAGAAAAACTCGTCAAAGGATACTATTATGCCAAACAAATTGGCTTCTACAAATGTACTCCAGCCACAAAGCTAGAACTTATACTTTGGCTTTTACAGTTGTCACACCAAATCATAGAACTTGGTGCAACAAAATTCTTATTTCTTAGTGTTGAGGCAAGTTTTGGAGTAGAGGCCATTGCACCTGGCATTAGCAGGCTTTATAACTTGACTTATTTGTTGGAATGTTTGATTAAAATTATTGGTTATTTGCTTGCACCTTTTTTAGGGTTTGTGCAGACAATCTTGTGTTTATAATTGGAGAAGATATTGAATCAAGCAATGTTATTTTTCGAGGATTCTTATGTGATATATTAACTTATATATTGAGATATGCAATCCAAGATGATATAGGCTGACTTTATGAAGATTTATCTAATCCTTTGCATATATAAAGGGTAATTAACTTGATGAGATTTGATAGATCATGATGGATTGAAGTTTACTTAGTGAAGCTAGATTTGTGCTATAAATATGGAAGCCTTGTTCAACCTCGATAGAGGTTTTATTGTTGAGGCAAGTATGTTAGCAATGGCTCACACAATGTTAGTGATAGTGGCCATTGTTGTTAGCATTACGGCAAGCAACATAACTTAGCATACTTGAAGTTGGCAATTTTTTAAACAAAATCTTTGGGCTTTGAATGATGCTAATAATATGAAAGCATGAAGCTCAAATGTGAAAATCAATCCATTTGAAGGAACTTAAGTAACACTCTTTACCCGGTCCGGTCGTCGAACCCGAGCTACAGAATGTTACTACAATTACCGAAACAGATCACATTCAATGTAGGCTTAAAAATTCGATTAAACAATAAAATACTTCATAGTTCATGCAAAATATGATTTACAAACTAAATTGAGTCTCAAACGAGCTTACGAAAACTCCTAAGTCGACTCGAGAACAAATAAGGATCAAACTGGAAATTTTAAATGAATTAGTTTATGGAGTTACAAACCGTCCAAGCTATACATATACTTTTAAACTATGTAATATCACTGTCGAAACCATTTTTTATTTTTGGAAAAAGGGGGTCGACTTTAAAAATGAAAATGGAGTCACCACCAATCTTTTTTGAGGTGTGATTGGGTCACCTTAAGATTGATCCTTAAAACATTTTGATTTATTAAAATGACATTTTTGGTCTACGAAATTTAGAAAAACGGGTTCGGGAGTCGATTACGCACGAGGAAGGATTAGCACCCTCGTGACGCCCAAAATTGGTACCTAATTGATTATTTGATGTCTTTATGTCAAAAATTTGAAAAAATTTTAAAATGCGATCCTCTTTATTTAAAAGAAAACTTGGATAAATTAAAATGAATGCTAAGACCCTCTTATTTCGAAGAAGTAAAATGTCACGCTCAGTAAGTTAAGGTACGACATTTCGAGTTCCCAAAACTGAGCTTGTCTTTCGACTTTTAAAACTCGTATTTAAGCTTAAGAATGATATTCGGTTATTTGGGTCAAATGAAAAATCAGAGCCCGGTGAGTTAGGGGACAATTTCCCAAAATACCAATTTCAGAACATTGCCTTTATTTTTTTTAGAAATCCTTATCCCGAAATAACGAAATGTCACATCCAGTGAGTTAGGACGCAACGTTTCGAATTTTCAAGAATAAACGCAACGTTTCGAATTTTCAAGAATAAACGCAACGTTTCGAATTTTCAAGAATAAGTTTTTTATTTAACTCATATGCTTTGATTTAAGAGAATAATTGGTTCTTTTAGATTCGATGAGAAAAATCGAGACCCAGTAAGTTAGGGTATGATTTCTTTCGAACTTTAGAATGCGGAGTGTTTGCTTATTTCAAAAATCGGATAGAATGTAATGCGATCGTAATAAAATGGAAAATGAATTATAGTACGATAATAGAATAAAAGTGAGGACAATAATATAAATAATAATAAAGGCAAGAATAAAATGCAATAAGATAAGGGCCAAGACAAACAATCCACATGAAATAATAGATAAAAAAAATAGCAAATAAATAAACAAACAAATAAGATAAAAGAAAATAATAACAAAAATAAAAGCTAATAGCAAATCAATAAATAGATGCATATTATGTACAACAGTTTAAAGGTAATAAAATAATAGTAATAATATTAATTCAATAATAATAAGGAAAGTAATAGTAATAATATATATAATAATAGTAATAATAATAATAATAATAATAATAATAATAATAATAATAATAATGATAATAGAAATATTAAAATGAATAATAATAACACCCATAATTACAAAAATAAACAAAAAAGGACTTAGTTGAAATCATAATAAAATTAAAGGGCTGAAATCATAATAAATCATAAGATAAAATCGAATAAGGACTAAAAAATAATGCGCTTAAAGAAGGAAGGAACATCGGGGAAATTATCCCCTTTCCCAAAACGGCGCCGTTTACGGTGTTTGCCTGTTAAAAGGCTCAAGATTAAATTGAAATGAAAATGAAAGTTAATGGCAAAATTAAAAAAAATAAATAAACAAAATAGGACCATATTAAAAACAGCCTCAAAAGCGGAGGGACTAAGAGCGCAAATAGACCCTTAGTCCAAAACACGCGGATCTTAGGTCGTCTTGGATTGGGTCAGACGGGTCAGCCCTGTACGGCGCCATTTTGGCGCAAAAGCACCCAGGTGAAACAACACCGTTTCATGGGTGCTATATAAATCATATTTTTTAAAAAAAAAATTCATTTTTCTTTTCTTCATTCAAAAACAAAAACAGAAACTTCTCTCATTTCTCTCTGTGGCTCTCCTGATTCCGGCCACTCTCCGGTAATGGACCACCGTCGCGCCTCTACCGTCGTCGACCGCCTTACACTGCGGCGCTCAAGGTGAAAATTTCCCCCTCTTTTTTGTAAATATATTATATACATATATGTATGTATGTATGTATGTATGTATGTATGTATGTATGTATGTATGTATGTATGTATATGATTTAAAAAAAGACGAAGAAATGGGTATGTGTATACTGTTTCAGAAAAAAAAAAGAAAACAAGGAGAGAAAAAATAAAAAAATAAAATAGTAAGACCTTAATCCGTTCTTTCTTTCAACTGCTCACTGTTTTCTTTGTGCTTGAGTCTTTTTTTTTTTTTGTATTCGAAAGAGTCTCTATTTTTTGATTAATCTCTCTATTTTTCCTTCCCCAAAAAATCCCCCTTTTACATTCTTTATATGCGGCTTTTATAGCCTTTTTTACAAACAGTCTTCCCCTATTTTGTAAGTACGTGATGGAGAAGAGCACGCTACATGGGCGTGGTGGACGGTGGAGGGGCGCACGATGCGGAGGTGCGGCTGCTAGAAGTGTTGACTGCTGAAGAATCTAGGGTTTCTGTTTTAGGTTTTGTAAATTTGGGCCATACGGGCTTGGGTTTTGGGCCTGTTGTAAATTTTGTTTAATGGACTTTTTATTGATTTTTTTGTTTTGTTTTTTTGGTTTAAATTTGGTTAATGGGCCCGAGCGAAAATTGGGTCTTACAGCTGCCCCTCTTTACTTGTTGTCGTGTAACGGGAACGAAGCAAAGACTTACTAAGGCCAATTTTGCCCGGTCTTGCCGAGTCTTGACTTCTTGGCGCTTCTTCTCTTCAAGTAGCCTTGCTCTAACCCACTACATCTTCAGGGATATAGGAATTTTCGTTTCAATCTGCTCCACTACTACTTAGGGGGATATGATCTGTAATCTTCACCCTGCTCCACTGCTGCCCAGGGAGATAAGGCTCACCTTCTTTGATCTGCTCCATTACTGCTTAGAGAGACAAGATTTACAATCTTCAGTCTGCTCCATTGCTGATACATGGGGATAAGACTTGTAATTTCAGCCTGCTCCCTTGCTATCTAAGGAAGATAAGGCTAGTGGCTTAAATTTGCTCCATTTCCGATACATGGAGATAAGATTCGCCAACTTCGATCTGCTCCACTGCTATCTCGAGGAGACAAGATCTACAATATTCGGTCTACTCCATTGCCAATACATGGAGATAAGACTTGTAATTTCAGCTTACTCCCTTGCTATCTCAGGAAGATAAGGCTAGTGGCCTAAATCTGCTCCATTGCCGATACATGGAGATAAGATTCGCCGAAATTTGCAGTTTTAATCAATTTTGCCATCTCGTCCTTTGGGGAATCTACTTGTAGAATTGATTTCATGGGGTCTATACTTATGCCAAATGATTAGGATGTCATGATCAGAAAATGCTCCTAACCAGATGTATTATGAATGTTATATGAATGAATGCCAAAATGTCATGAGAATGATCCATTTTTAACATTTGGGCTGTCATTGCTCGCTGTTTGTTAAAGTGATATCCCTGACGTATGTCTTTTTGTTTAGCTGATATTTTTAACAGAAAATCTAAAGATGTAGTCATTGTTTAGACCCTTATCTCTCAAGTGTTCCCAGCCCTTTAAGCTTGGTGAGTTCTAAATAATTGTCCTGTTTCAGACTGTTGCATTATTTAGAGACTTTAATAGTAATATGCAAAACTTCTTTTGTGAAAGCATTATTAGTTCATTAATCATTATTTCAGTATGAAATGCTTGAAAAAGATTATAGAGATGAATCAAACTAAAATTTATTCGGGACAAAATCCGTAAAGAACGGATTGAGCAAAGGAAGCAAATTTTGCTAAGGTACAAAAATGAGTAAGGGTGGAATTGGTGCCCCAGATATCACAGCTTGAACTTCTCTGTACGAACTTCTTGAAGACCATTTTCAGTTCAACATGTGTTTAGGAGATCATTAGTACTTTGTTAATGCCCCTAAAATGTAGCATATCTCCTCATTGTTAACTCAGGTATAGAATGGCTAGCCCATGCCCTATTCATCAAAAATTTGAATTGCCCTTTACGGGTTTTCAATTCAAAGCTCATTTGGTCTCAAAGTGCCCTTTGCGGGTTTTCACCTTGGCCTCTCCTTTTATTTTATTTTTTGAACTTAAGACGCCCTTTGCGGGTTATCGCCTTGGCCCATTTTCCTTCTTAAGCGAAGTACTTCTTGACTGAGTCCGCATTAACTGGGTTTGGCTAACTCTTCCGTCCATCTCAGCTAGTATCAATGCTCCTCTAGAAAAGGCCTTTCTTACAATATAAGGTCCCTCCCAATTAGGCATCCACTTTCCTCTGAAGTCCTTTTGCATAGGGAAGATCTTTTTCAATACTAAGTCTCCCTCATGGAATACTCTGGGGCGGACCTTTTTGTTGTAAGCTCGCATCATTCGCTTCTGGTACATTTGACCATGACGGATGACTTTTAACCTTTTTTCCTCAATCAGATTCAGTTGATCATACCGAGATTGGATTCATTCAGCTTCATCCAACTTCAACTCTGATAAAACCCAGAGAGAAGGAATTTCAACTTCAATAGGCAAAACTGCCTCCATCACATAAACCAATGAGAAAGGTGTTGCCCCGGTAGAAGTTCTAACAGATGTTCGATAGACATAGAGGGAAAATAGTAGCTTTTCATACCAATCCTTGTAGGTTTCAGTCATTTTCCCCACAATTTTCTTGATATTTTTTATTAGCTACCTCAACTGCACCATTCATTTTCGAGTGATATGGCGACGAATTGTAGTGCTTAATTTTGAACTGACTGTAGACCCCCGCTATCACGCTATTGTTCAAGTTTAACGCATTGTCAGATACAATCCTTTCCGGCATACCATAGCGACATATGATCTCCCTCTTCAAAAACTTGCTAACTGCCGTCTTCGTGACATTGGCATATGAAGCTGCCTCTACCAATTTCGTGAAGTAATCGTTGACCACGAAAATGAATCGATATCCATTAGAAGCCTTCGGCGAAATCGACCCAATGACGTCCATACCCCACATTGAGAAAGGCCATGGAGAAGTCATAACGTGGAGAGGTGAAGGAGGCACATGGATCTTGTCTTCATAAATTTGACACTTATGACACTTCTTGGCGTAACGGATGTAATCTCCTTCCATCGTGGACTAGTAATACCCGGATCTCATGATTTTTCTGGCCATTGTAAACCCATTGGCATGTATCTTGCAGACACATTCATGGACTTCTTTCAGGATTTTCTTAGCCTCAACAACATCAACGCATCTTAACAGCACCTGGTCCCTCCTCTTTTTATACAGGATCTCTCCGTCTAAGACATAGTCATTGGCCAGTCTTCTCAATGTTCTCCTATCATTTTCAGTTGCTTGATCAGTGTATTCATGGCTCTTCACATATCGCAGAATATCATGATACCAAGGATGATCATCTCCTTCTTTCTCTTCGTTGATATTGCAGTAGTGAGCCGGAGCCTCACATATACTCATTTGGATAGGTTTCATACCTTTCTGTTCATTTACTCTGATCATAGAAGCTAATGTGGCCAAGGCGTCAGCCATCTGGTTTTCATCACGCGGGAGATAAAAGAAGTTTATATTATCAAACTCCTCAATTAACTCCAAAACTAACTTTCAATAATTGATCAATTTGGGATCTCTCGTTTTCCATTCACCTTTGAGCTGATAGATCATACGCAGAATCTTCATATATCTCTAGCACCTTGATTTTGCGGTCTATGACTGCTCGAATTCCCATGATACATGCTTCGTATTCTTCCATATTGTTTGTGTAGTCAAAATCTAACTTGCAAGTGAATGGATAATGATCTCCACTTGAGGATATCAGGACTGCCCTAACTCCATTACCAACGGCATTTGACGTTCCATCGAAGTTCAATTTCCAAGGACAATCTTCTAGGGTATCTTTCTCAGTAGCCGCTACAAACATCAGATCTTCATTAGGAAAATCAAAGCTCAAGGGCTCGTAATCATCTAGAACTCTGCTAGCTAGAAAATCTACTATTGCACTCTCATTCACAGCTTTCTGGTTCACATAGACTATTTCAAATTCGGAGAGCAAAATTTGTCATCAGGCTATTCTTCCATTTAGAGCGGTTGATTCCATCATGTACCAAGTCGTATGGTACAACATGTACTGCCTCAACCTCCGAGTTGTCCAGACCAAGGCGCAACATAATTTCTCAATTGGCGAGTATCTCATTTCACACTCAGTAAATTTCTTACTGAGGTAATATATCGCCCTTTCTTTCTTTCTTGTCTCATCGTGTTGGCCGAGCACATATCCCATTGAATTATCGAATACTGGCAAATATAGAATCAATGGTTTATCAGGACTGGGTGGCATTAGTATTGGAGTATTAGACAAATATTGTTTAATTTTGTCAAAAGCCTTCTGGCATTCATCGTCCCAAATGCCTGGATTGTGTTTCTTAAGAAGACGAAATATGGGGTCACATTTCTCAGTTAATTGCGAAATGAACCGGGCAATATAATTTTGTCTTCCTAGAAAACCTCGAATTTCCTTTTGAGTGCGCGACGAATGCTATTCTTGTACAACCTTGACTTTATCCGGGTCGACTTCAATTCCCTTTTCACTGACTACGAAACCAAGCAATTTTCCTGACCTAGCCCCGAAAGTACACTTGGTTAGATTGAGCTTTAGTTGAAACTTCCTCAAACAGTTTCCTCAAAACTTGTACATGCTCCTTTTCCATTCGGGATTTCGTGATCATGTCATCGACGTAGACCTCAATCTCCTTGTGCATCATGTCATGAAACAAGGTTACCATGGCTCTTTGGTATGTTGCTCTCTCATTCTTTAACCCGAATGGTATCACCTTGTAACAAAAAGTTCCCCACAAGGTTATGAATGTAGTCTTTTCCATATCTTCGGGATACATCTTTATAATTGTATCTAGAGAAACCATCTATGAAGGAGAAAAATGAATAACCTGCCGTGTTATCCACAAAAGTGTCGATGTGAGGCAATGGGAAGTTGTCATTTGGGATGGCCTTGTTTAAGTCTCTGTAATCTACACACATTCGTACTTTTCCATCTTTCTTAGGAACGGAGACAACATTGGCTACTCATTCTGAGTAATTCACCACTTGTAAGAACCTAGCATCAAATTGCTTTTTGACCTCTTCTCTTATTTTTACTGCAACATCAGGTCTCATCCTTCGGAGCTTCTGTTGAACCGGCTTGCATTCTTCTTTTATGGGGACACGATGTACCGCACTATCGGTGCTCAACCCAGGCATGTCTTGATATGACCATGCGAAGACATCTTTGAACTTCTGCAGAAGTTTAAGGAGATCTTGTCTTGTTTCCTCATTTTTGCAAGTGCCAATTTTCACCTCTTTTCCCTCTTCCAAAATCACATTCTCAATTGACTCTTTGTGAGGTAGAATCAGCTTCTCTTCCCACTCTACCATCCTTAACAAATCCAGGGGTAAACTACAATCTCTGTCATCTGTAAAATCCTGAGATCCCTCTAAACATATGTCTCGTTCACAAGGGAGTTCTGGGTCCATAGCAACATTGCTCATAACATCGATATCTAGGGACCTATTGTAGGTACGAAAGAATACCCAAAGAAACCAATGAATCTAAGAATAACTTATTTGCATGGTATGGTTATGAATGGAATAAAAATGAATAAAAGAATAATTGCTCGATGCATTTTTTATTGAAATAAAGTCATTTTGAACATGGGTCTATTTCATAGCAGATTCTTATTGTTTCTAGGCTAGAAAACAATAAGCGTGTTTTGAACATTACTCTGTAATTGCTCTAAAAACCACAGGAAGTTCTTCTACAGTCCAGTTGTTTAGAACACTTCCAGGTTCATAGGGGCGAATGCCCGCTAAGTTTCCTTCCTTCGGTCCCTCTTCAAATACGACGTTGATGATCAAAGTTTTCATCATATCTTCAACCATTTCTTCATTCGTGTTCTCTGGTCCCGGATGGATAACTCCCTATGAAACGAATGTATTGGATATATGGAGAAAGGTCATTAGCTCCCATTTGACCTCCAACCCATCCAATCGTGCCTTTCGTCTTTCTTGTCTCATCTCCAGCTCTTTCTTCCTCTGTTTGGCGTCTGGCTTATACCCTAAGCCAAAATGGTCCCATTTGCTAGTCAAGACCGGTACTTTGACCCGTCCATAGAGGTATTTCCCAAGTCCTCTTCTAGGCAACGCTCATTTTCCCACTGTCAACTGTAGGCCCATCTTTGTTGCTTCTGAGATTTTGGGTATCGGGATCTTACTTCATTCGGTGATAAAAATGGCATTCAAAAGCTCTAATGATCGGAAAGAACATTCAATTGCTTCACTATCATTCTCTACGTATGGCACATCACTGGCAACGGATACGATAATGTCTTCCTCCGCATTTATCATTATTAGTCGGCCCTCTGTCACCAACTTTAACTTCTAAGGAAATGATGATGGTACTGCCCCTGCCGAATGAATCTACGGCCTCCCCAATAGACAATTATAGGAATGTTTAATGTCCATCACTAGGAAGTCTACCTCGTATGCATTTGGCCTAACCAGAAGGGGTATCTCTATCCTTTTCTTTTCTTTCTTTTCGGTACCATCAAATACTCTCACTACGTTTTGGCATGTTTTCCTATGAGAGCTGTCTACAGGCAATCTGTTCAACGTGGACAGGGGTAAGATGTTCAATGCCGAACCATTGTCGATTAGTACCTCCGGCAATGTATACCCTTTACAACAGGTGGTGATGTGCAAAGCTTTGGTGGATCCCATGCCACCTGGTGGTATTTCATCGTCATTGAAAGAGATGAAGTTGTCGGTGCTTATGTTGCTAACAAGGCGGTATAGCTTGTTTACCAAAATGTCATCACCGACATAGGTTTCGTTCAATACCTTCATTAGCGCGCTACGGTGCACCTCCAAATTTAAGAGTAAGCCAGTATTAATATGCGTGACGGCTGCTTGTGTAATTGCTCCACAACACTATACTCACTATGTTTTAGGAACTTCAAAAACTCTTTAGCTTTATTTTCCATTACTGGTTCATTAACCAATGGTTCTAACCTCTCTTCTCCTTGTCTGGTCATAAAGGATTTCCTTTTTATGGGTTCGGCTTTTGTGTTTGGCGTGCTGGCTGAACTCTCCTTTCCCGAAACTATCACACTGCAGTTATAATTCCAAGGCACCATCCTGCTATCCTTATAAGGAAAAGCCATGGGCTTCTGAATTACAACTCTAAGTGCCACTCTCGCTCCTGCTTCATCGATTCTTGGTCGTGTGATGATCATCACTGGGTGATTGGCCTCAAAGACCTTTTATACTGACCCTCCTTCTGCGGCGCATACGTCTTCTGCGGCGCATACTTCAGCAACATTCAGTTTGATTTTCCTCCCCATATTCTTGACTATCGCGTTTACCCCTTTATCAATATAACTGGGTAACGGATTTCCCACACCAGGTGCATCATCGAATTTTACAACACCTGCTTTAATAAGCCTTTCGACTAACCTTTTGAATGAGGTGCAGTTTTCTATCGAGTGTCCTACGATTCCCGCATGGTATTCACACTGAGCATTTGTGTCATACCACTTAGGATATGGGGGTTGCAATGGTTTCAAATAGAAAGGGGCTACAACATGTGCATCAAATAGACTTTTATACAACTCCCTATATGTCATTGGTATGGGAGTAAATTGGAACTTCTCTGTATTTTGCTTCGTGTTGGGCTCTTGCCTTGGTGAGGCCTGCTGTCCCATGGCTACCGCTCTCGGTTGATTGACAATAATGGGTTTTGAATAACCTGAGCTCACATTACTTACTTCATTTTCTCTTTTCTTCGGAGCTGATCTTCTCGTGCTTTCTCCAGCCTCTATTTTTCCACATCTTATCGCATTCTCTATCATTTCACCAGACATCACTATTTCTGCGAAACTCTTAGTTGCGCTCCCCAACATATGATTGATAAAAAAGTGCTTTCAATGTATTAATGAATAGCATGGTTGTTTCTTTTTCCAACAGTAGCGGTTAGACTTGTGTAGCAACTTTCCTCTACATCTGGGCATATTTCCTGAAACTTTCCCTCGACTTTTTCTCCATGTTCTGTAACGTGATCCTGTCAGGCGCTATATCTGTCACATGGCCATAATGCTTCATGAAGGCCTGTGCTAAGTCCTTCTATGATTTGGCTTGAGTACAACCCAACTGATTGTACCATTTGGCCGTGGCTCCAGTCAAACTATCCTGGAAACAGTGAATCAATAATTGGTCATTGCTGACATGTCCCGTCATTCTCCGACAGAACATTATAATATGGGCCTCAGGGCAGCTGGTCTCGTTGTACTTTTCGAACTCTGGCATCTTGAACTTTGGAGGGAGTACCAGTTCTGGGACCAGACTCAACTTCTTAGCATCCACTTCGCATTGGTAATCAGCGCTTTCCAATATTTTAAACTTCTCCTCCAACCATTTGCATCGACCTTCGAACTATTTTGGGAGCTCCGCCCTTGCTTTTTCCCCTTCTGTTGCATCATTGAAGTCAAGGATCATTGGTTTTGCCAAATTATCTCCGGGGTTAGAGCTCGAGCCTGTTGGAAGTTTATCGATGCTGAGGTACCGGATTGATACTGGGGTTTGATATTAACGGACACTCTTGGTGGTTGTACTTGGGAATTTACTAGGATAAAGCCTGGAAGATAAGCAGAATCTTCATTGTCGTCTCCGGTATCGACCATAGGGCTCTTTCTTTTATCAGGCCCTCCAGCCAACAACTGTGTTAACTGGCTCATCATGCTTCTCTGGGATTCCAGCATTTGATCCCTCATATCCTGTTGGATCTTAGCCAACTGTTCTTGCATCTGAACTTACAATTGGTCTTGCATCTCCTTCTACATCTGTTCTAACATTTCTAACCTTTGATCCATGGCCTTCATTTTCTTCGAGTGTAGTAATGATATTCCAGGGTAACTATAATACGATCTCTAGTTAATAGGTTTTTTTATGACATTTAATGCATATGATGCGATGTAATGCAAATGCATTATATGAATGCAAAAATAAAATGTGTCGATTCTGGTTCAACTTCTTTTAGAATAACTTTATAAGAAAACAAAATCCTTTACATAAAACAAAATCACATATACGGCCTAGACCTTATGCTCAAAGCTTTAACTTTCTTAAGAAGCCAAGCAAACTCTCGACCTCGGTCCGACTCTAGCTCATACTTCACACTTAACACATCAGCCTGAACTGTTAAAGCTTGTAATGATCAGTCACTTCTCGTATCTGAGCCACAGCTTCGCCCATGACGTAATCTCTTTCTCTAACCTGGTCTTGAGATCATTGAAACTGTTCTGCCTCCAATAGTTGCACCCGGAGTTCACTATTTTGCAGCGCCGTTTCGAGCTCTCCCACCTTTCCTTTCAAATCTTCAATCTTATTTAGGTTTGTTTCCAGCTTCACTGTAGAGTTGCGGCTTCGATACAATGCCTTCTCTAGTTTTGCTACTCGAGCTCTTAACATCTCCTTTTCGCTTTGGCTCTCAAACACAGTCTTTTTTAGAGTATCCTCTCGTGCTCAAGCATCATGAAACTTCTTCTTCCATTGATTGACCTTAGCCTTCTCCTCTTGAATTTCTTGATCCAACCCAGCAGTTCTCATCGATGAATGCAACTTTTTGTACTCTGGTTTCAAACTGTCCAAATCTTCCTCGACCTTCATCTTCCGTTTTCTCAGTTTCTCAGCCTCTAATTTTTGGACATCAATATCTAACCTCAAATGTATTTTTTCTTCCTCTAGTTGTTCTATCTTCTTTCCTAACTCCGAATTTTTATTTTTAGAGTCCTGTTTTATGATTTCCAACTCAGAAGGGACTATTTGCAAGTATTCCTCCATCGGTCGAGCGCTATCTTGTCTCGGTCTGGGGATATTATCATTGATTATTCTACTCCGCCACGCATCATATTCGAGGGTCGTCATCGGACCTACAACAACTCTTTTCATCCGGCGAGTCTGATTCCAAGCATTAGAAATCTCTTGAACATTCTTCTTATAATTATCCCCCTTATACGAAAATTCATACTGAGATAGCCTGTGCGTTGCCGGTATGAACTGTCTTGATCTGTATTGCCTCAGCACAAGCAAAGGAGCATACCTAACGGCTCTCCAAATTCCAGCAGAGGGACCCAATCAAAACTCCCACATCGATAAAGAATTTCGTCAGGAACCAACCAAGGAGCTCTCCAGTCAACGTTCTCTTCCTGGAGATTCCGAAGGAGCGGGATCCAATTTTCTTCTGATATGTCATCTCTCCTGGGCGTGGCTGCTAACTCCTTTAACAGGGAGTAATTCTCGAAAAAACCCGATAATAAATTTTATCTACCTTCTAGAAATGGCTATGGAACCAAACTAACAATAACTGTGCACATCCTATAAATCTACCTTCACCTGCCATCCGACAAGCACTCAAAGATCTAAATGTTTCGGTAAGAATCGCTGGTACCGGCGTAACCTCCTTGTCAAGTCAGTCAAATAGGTCAGCAACGACTTCATCTATATACCTTAAAGCTTTGGGGAAAATTACCAAATCAAAGATACTTAAGGCGAAGATGTTAACTTTCCTCTTTATATCTGGATGTGCTACAATCAAGTCCCTCAAGCTCACCCAAGGAATGCATTTTCCTTTACATTTTTGCTGAATTCGGGCCGTGACCCACTGTTCTCTCATCTCGGTGATACTCATCAGTTTCTTTACAAAAGTTGGCATATTAGCGGCCTTGGAATAAGCTTTGTCGACTTGAACCTTTGGACAACGAAGTAAGGCTGTGTATTCTTCCACAGTAGGCACCAAGTCCACTTTTCTAAACGTGAAACAGCTATACGCGGGGTTCCAAAATTGAGTCATAGCCCGAAATAAGTGTTTGTCCACTTTGATGTCAAATAGGTAGGGTAGATCGCCATAATTATGATAGAATAGCTGCTTAGTCTCATCATCCCAACGGGCCCATATATTTCTTAATTCCTAGTGTTCATTCTGTGTCACACTGATACGAGTGAAGTCCCACAACTCCGATGTATATCCCTCGGCTAGACTATCCCCTTTCTCAAGTTGCATCTTCTCTGACCATATACAGACAGCCGCATTGTCCTCTATTTTGTCAAGAAGTACGTTCTCCATGACAAGCATTCTAATTTAGTAACCAAACAGGAATCAACTCCTTTTTAATATGAAATGACATGCAATCATAGCCAAAAGACAACAAGTTAGTATCGAATAATAGAAACCAAAGCAAATAGAAAAAGTGTCAAACATCTATCTGGGTAACCGCTAAGGTTTAGCGTAGCTCTATCTAAGGTGGGCTCTTAAGGATCACTATATGTGCCTTAGTTCTAAAGGAAAGGTTCCTGAACCAGCAGATTCTTCAATCCTCACCCATTATAGGCTCATATGGATAGAGTTCAGTTCAGGGGAATACATTTCCTTATGGCCATGCGGAGGTGAAAACCTCATGAAGACATAGGTACGGATGTATCCCGGAAGCAGTCCACTAGCCCATGTGGAGGTGAAAACCTCACGAAGGCATAGTTTCTCACTCCCACTTAAAAGGTGTGACCACAACAGTCATGCAATATGATGCGAGAATATCCTACGAGACTCAAACCATAACAAACATATGACACGACACAAACTTATGCAGTGAAAGAATCAAAATCAAATTTTAATTTTCGATAAAAGGACAAAAATAATCAATTCCACGGCTTGACTCTCCTATTGTCCCCAGTGGAGTCGCCAAGCTGTCGAAACCATTTTTTATTTTTGGAAAAACGGGGTCGACTTTAAAAATGAAAATAGAGTCGCCACCAATCTTTTTTGAGGTGTGATCGGGTCACCTTAAGATTGATCCTTAAAACATTTTGATTTATTAAAACGACAGTTTTGGAATATGTAACATCCTAGAATTTTTCTTTTTAGTCACTTTTCTCCAATGCTTGCCATTCAAATTCAATAATGGCCACCTTACCCATTATATCAATACTCCATGATTATCCATGCCATCCCACCATCTTTTGTTCATTTTAAGTGCCACCATTACCTTATTATGTCAATACTTCATCAAGCATTAGGAAATAAAAAAAATTAACATGGGACTCCTTTAGATGGCAACCACTCACGTTGCTAATGAAGGAGTTGGTTGTTGAACAATTTTTTTATTAGCAAGATAGGGGACAACAAAAAATGGATAAAGGGGAAAGTAAAGGGAACAAGTGGAATTTTAATGGAAGATGTTATGGAAAGTATGGGTGGCAAATTGTTGGCCATTTTAGCTATGTATGTGGACGGTTTTTGGGGTTTAAGGGGCATAGCTGAATTTTGTTAGTGTTTTGGTAAAGTTTTAGTGCTAATTCCATTAGCATCAAGTGTGCATATTCTCTTATTTCTTTCTTCTTGTTGCCGAATGTAGACCAACAATTGAGACCAAAATTTGTTCTTTCATCTTTCTAGAAAAACCAAGCTAGTGAACCATTCTTCTTCTTCCTTCTTTTCTTTTTCGCAAAAACCCTTCAAGCTTCTCTTCTATTCTAATCCTTTCACCATAGCCGAATATTGTGCCCATTATTCCTCCATAACCGAACTTTCATCCCTTCTCTATTTCTTCTTCCCATTCGTATTAACACTCGATATATTCTACCTTCGGACATAGTAGTAAGTGATTCAAGTGTAAGTGATACGAAATCTTTTGGAAATCCGAGGCTAACTTTTGGTTGGTATTGTTCTAGGTCAACGACGAGTGGTTCATTAGGAAATCAAAATCAAGTGTGTAATCCCGTACCTTTCCGAATATATGTTTAAAATGGTGTGTAAACTCACACCTCTTTGAATGTTTGCATAAAATGTTCTGTGATTCGTTCGAAAGACCAAAAAGCCAGAAACCGGCATCTGTGACCACTCGACGTACGCATGTTCGAAGTGGTAATTGTATTTTGCAATGAAACAGTTTTGATTAGCAGCAGTGACGTGGATTTGAAAAATCACCAAAAATAGTGGAAATTGAATTAGAAAGTGAAGGAGATATGGATTGGAAGATAATTGAGTCTATTTTCTTATAAAAGAAACAGATGAGATTTTTAGATTTTTGTAAGACTGGTTCAGAGTGATTTCGAGATCCCTTGTTCTGACTTGGAAAAATCATTAAAAATTGATAAAAACTAATTTTGGCACATAATTTATATGGTTAGATTCCTTAATGCGTCTATTTTTATAAGAAACAAACTAGAATATCATTTGAATTCTGTACAAAAAGATAATTAAATTTTAGTAAAGAATGGTCGGAATTGCCAGGCAGTAGAAAAGGGGAGACTTTGAGGAATAAACTGTACTAAATGGCTAGGCCAAAAATTCTGGAAAAATTACAGTAAGAAGATATATAAGTCTAGTTTCAAGGAAATTTTACGGATCCAGATGTCGAGTTTTCTAACTCGATTTATGGTCAATTTAGTCAGTATGACGCAGATGGATAGTTTTAAAATGTTATGCCCAAATTAGTAGTTAAGTTGGATTGCGAAAATTACCAAAATACCCTTGGTGGGTAAATTACCAAAATGCCCTTGGATTGCGAGATTACCGAATTACCCTTAGTGGGTAGGATTACCGAATTGTGAAAATGCCTTTATGGGCCGATTTGATAGATTGCCTTAATGGGCCAATTGATATATGGCATGATGGGCCACAATTTGTTATATTTTGCTAAATGGGCAAATCTGATACTTTGGCTATATAGGCCAATTTGATAATTTGCTATATGGGCCAATTTGATAATTTGTTATATGGGCCAATTTGATAAATTGCTATATGGGCCAATTTGATAATTTGTTATATGGGCCAATTTGATAAATTGCTATATGGGCCAATTTGATAATTTGCTAAATGGGCCGATCTAAAAATATGTGAAATGGGCCAAGATAATATTCTGCTTAGTGGGCCAAGTTAATAAATTGTTATAATGGGCCAGAAAATTTGTAAGAAATATCTGAATGCATTATTATGAATTGTTATGCATTATATACATGAATTGCATGGGATGGGATGATGATGAAGAGAAGTTCTGGTAGCTCTGCTACATAAATCTGGTGGCTCTGCCACAAATCTGAAAAATGGCAATGCCATGTAAATTCTGTTAATCTGGTGGCTTGTCCACAAATTGATATATGGCTTCATGCCCAGTTTGATATATGGCTTAATGCCCAATTTGATATATGGCTTAATGCCTACGTTTGGTGTGTTGGCGGGGTGGGATGACTAAAGCTCTCCCACAGGTGTGTTGGTTGGTACGGGTGGTGTGTAGCGGATGGAAAACTAGGTTTGGTTTGGGAATTGCATATCATTTGCATATATATATATATATATATATATATATATATGATACATTCATATTATTGTAAATGGGCTTAGGCCCAAATATTTGGTTAATGGATTTTGGCCCAGTGAACAACGGTAAGTGGGTTACACACTGAGTTCTAGTAACTCACCCCCCTTTCTCTTAACCCTTTCAGGTAATACTCAGTGACGTGGACTTGGGCCATGGATGACTCGGTGGGGGCCATACTTCAGAAATGGTGTTATTAAACTTTAAATTTCTATTTCCGTTTATTTTATTATTTTGCTAATTTGGTTTAAGTTGTAATAAGGCCTCTGAACTATTTTTTTTATTTTTTCTTTATGGTTGGGATTTTTTTTATTATTTTTCTTAAATTGTTTAAAACGAGAAATTTTTTTTCTAAAAACGTAAATAAGGGTTTTCCGAAATTGATTAACAAATGGATTTCAAAATAAACTTATACAAATATGTTTTAACTCGAACATTCTTTCAAATTATTAACGATATTTTCAAAAGTCACGGATTTAAAGTTCAATTCCTTGATTTGTGATTTATCAATCAATCTCTCAAAATACTTGTATTTTATCTACGTTTCCGCAATGTTTCAAAATGCTTTTGCAACTCTATTTCAAAGGTCACATTTTCGTAAATCATTTATTTCAAATATGCTTTCACAACCGAAAAGGGTTATTAAAGTTAATTATGTTTTCACGTAGACACAATTGCTTAAGTGTTTTGGGTTTTAACAAAGAGGCTGAAATTCTCCAACAAGTTACAATTACAAAGATGGTTTTGAAAAACACTTCCATGTGGCACGCCAGATTCGGGTCTAACTTCTAAGCCGGGTTTAGGGTGTTACAGAATATATGAGTAATTACAAAAAAATTATACCAAATTTCAAAATATTTACACTTTAGTCCCTATATTCAAAACTAACAATTTTCACTTTACAAATTATTTTTCATATCTAAACTTCTAATCTAACCATTTAACATCAAAAACTTCAAGCATTCATCAATAGAAACATTTTGAAACTTTAACAATTTTAAAAACGAATATATGAGTAAGCTAAATCTAATTACAACGAACTCAAAAATATAAAATTTATGGAAAACAACCTTGACCGAATATTGAAGCCTTCAAAAATGGCTTCCAAAGTTTTCTTTGATAGCCAAAATTGGTTTAGAAGAAAGATGGAAAGAAATGGATGACAACTTCCATTAATTTATGTTTTATTAAATTAAAAAGCAATGGATGACAACTTCCATTAATTTATGTTTTATTAAATTAACATTTTATAATTTAACATACTTTACAATTAAAAAAATATATATCTAACCGTCCACCATCTTTTGAAATGGTATATTTACCATTTCAAGTCTTGGTTTAATTATTTTTTAAGTCCTTAAGCAATTAAAACCTTAAATATTTTAACTTTTTAACTTTTACGATTTAGTCTTTGTACCTTATTAGTTACTAATTCAACAAAATTACTTATTCAAAATTTAATTCATCTAAATACTCACTCCATGTATATTTAATAAAAAAATTCACAGGCTCAGTTTACAGAAACGAGGTCTCGATACCTCATTTTCCTGAACCACTGACTTTTAGGTTGTCACACTTGTACCTTAATTAATTATCAATTCAATAAAATTTCTAAACCATAATTCAATGTAATTCTAAATAAACTCATAAATATATAATAATATTTACGAATTTACTCGTCAAAAATGGGGTTTCGAAACCATCATTTTTCGATGCCACTAAAAATCGAATTGATACAACTTATCTTGAAGACTAGATTGGATCCGATCAAGCAATCAGATCCTTTGGATTATGGAGATTGGATTGAGATAGCATTGTAGACATATCTTCAACAATCCACTTTACATTGGTCATTGTTATTATATTGTACATGCTATTTTAGCTGCAATTTTATTGGGGAATTTATAATAATTGATCTAGAATGTTAGCAAGTCTCAAAACTCTTATATATTTGGAGAGACTTGTACAAGTTTTGTAATCGAGTGAATTAGCACTTATCTATTCATTGAGTAATTAAGAGTGTAAACAAGTTTATTTCTTAGTTTACAACTTAATTTTCCAGGGAAAAAACTTAGAGGCGAGTGATCTAGATCTTTAAGTACAAAAGAGAGGTTGTTATACCAGGGTGTCATAGGACTTGCATCACTTTTTTTATTGGAATTAAAGATAGTGGATTCAGTCATTGAGCTAGTCTTCGTAGACGTAGGGAAACCGAATTACGTAAACAACTTATTGAGTTCTTGTTTTGCTATTATTGTTGCAATGCCACCTTCAGTGGCCATTGCAACTAGCACTTCTATCGTCACTAGTTATTTTCTTTGCAAGTTTCAATAGTAGGTTCCAACACTTAGCAATAAAATCTTACTCTTATAGAATTAGTTGAGCAAAAATCTTCCAGGGGACGCAACTAAATTTTCGAGACTCTCTATGTAAGGCCCAAATTTTGTCCGGGGCCCAATTAACCAAACCAAGTTAAAAACCCAAATAAAGTCCAAATACAAAGCCCAAATCACAAGCCTAAAACTGGACCCAATTGCAACCCTAGCCCAAACCGAATTAACCCAACAACAAAAATTTTTTCAGAATTTTCAAACCCTAGGTGCGCCGCACCTAGGGCCTTCTAATGTCTACCACAGCCATCAGCGCAAAAGGCGCACCTACCCTCTGCTCTGCTACCGCCCATAACCACCTGCAAACACGCAAAAAGGACAACAGTAGCAGCAAAAACAAATATATTGTATTCTTCTTCTTTCTTCAATCTCGGTTATAAAAACCGAAGAAAAGACAATGTAAAAGGGGGGATTTTTGAATGAAAAATACAAAGAAAAATTCAAAAAATAAGGGAAGCTTTGAAACAGATTCGAAAACTAAGGTCGTTGTTTTTATATGTCTATTTGTTTATTTTATCTTTCCTTTTATTTTTTTATTTTCGCAAATATACATATGTTTATATTTCTTTAATTTTCTAAAAAAAACAGTTTATATACAAGTATAAAAAAATACAAAAAAAAGGGGAAGAGAAAATTTTACCTTTTGGCGGCGGCGAACTAGCGACGGCGCTGAGGAGGGTTTAAAACCCTAGCAGAGGGAAAAAGGGAACCCCCTTTTGTTTTTTTTAAAGCTATAGCAGCAAATAAAAAAAAATTCCCTTTAAATAGAAACACTGAAACGCTGCCGTTTCAAGCCCTTCCCCTAGACGCCAAAACTGCGTCGTTTTTGGGGAGGACCCGAGACCCGACCCGATGGGAAAGAGGATCCGCGTGTTTCTGTTGAACGGGCTATTTGCGTGCGCAATCCCCCCGCTTTTGCAGCACCTTGCAATTTAGTCCTTACTTGTTTTGTTTTTTTTTTTAATTTTACCACATACTTTTATTTTCGTTGCATTAGGGCCCATATTGAAACGCTGCGCAAAGGGAATGGAATAATTTTCCATATGGTCCTTCCCCTTTCCACGCGCATCACATTAGGCCCTAATCCGTTTTTTTCTTTTTAATTCGGATCCTTAATTTTATTTTTCTTTTAATTTAGTCCTTTTCAACGTTTTATTTATAATTTGAGGGCTCCCAATTTTATTTTATTTGCAATTTAGCACTCCATTCATTTATGGATTCATATATATTTTTGTATATTAATTTATTTGTTATTTACTTATTTGTTATTTCATTTATTTGTCATTTATTTGTTTATTGCTCTTACTTTTTAGTACTTTAAAGCAATTTATTTCTTTTACCGTGTTTTCTACTTTATTTTATTATTATTGTTATGATTACTATTATTATTTCTAGTATTGTTATTTTATTATTATTATTATTATTATTATTATAATTCTTTTATTATTATAATTATTAATATTATTATTTAACTATTTTACCTAATATTCATTTATTTATTTATTTGTTCACTATTAAATTTTAAATTATTTTTTAGTTTTCATTTATTTATTTACTCATTATTTTTATAATTAGTTCGTCTTATTTTTAATTTTTTGTATTATTATTTATCTTATTTTTTTTTTACTTTTGCTCTTACTACTCCTTTTATTTTTTGGTTTGTTTTTTTTTTTACTTTTACCCCTATTATTTTTTACTTCGATCTGCTTTATTTTAAATTTTTAAGCTTATTATTGTCATTTTATTTATTTATTTATGTATTTATATTTTGTTGCACATACTTTCAAATTTCGACTGTTCATTATTGATATTTATATTTATTATTGTCATCATCATTATTTTGTTCCATATATTAGCACTAAAATTCATTTTACATCTTGCCATAAGATCATATTTCACTTTATCCGATCCATTAAATTTTTTGTTTTAAAATAAGAGAATACTCCACGTTCTAAGATTCGGAAGAAATCGTACCCTAACTCATTGTGTTTCGATTTTTCTCACCGAGTCTAAAGAACCTATTATTTTCTTTTCTTTTTAAAAATCAAAGCATAAAAGTTAAATAAAAACTTATTATCTAGAATTCAAAATTGTTGTGTCCTAACTCACTGGATGTGACGTTTTGTTATCCCGGGATAAGGATTTAAATTAAGAAAAACAAGACAATATTTCATGTTTGGAAATTCGATAAGTCGTGCTTAACGTGGTGGGTATCAATTTACCGTTTGACCGAATAATCAAATATCCTTTTAAAATTTCAATGCATGAGTTTTGGGAATTATAAGATGATCTTGAATTCAAGGATTTAAATTGTCATATCCTAACGGGCTGGAGGTGATACTTCATTCTTTCGGAACAAGAAAATCTTAATATTCAACTCGAGTATATTCAAATGTTTTAAAAGAAATCATATTTTAAAATCTTTTCAAATTTTCGACATTAAGACGTTAATTAATCAATTAGGTACCAATTTTGGGCGTATCGAAGGTGCTAACCCTTCCTCGTGCGTAACCGACTCTCGAACTCATTTTCTGGATTTCGTAGACCAAAAAATCATCGTTTTAGTAAATTACAAATTTTATTAAAATGATCAAATTACAAGGTGGCCCGATCACACCTCATCAAAAAGGATTGGTGGCGACTCCCGTTTTTCGTTTTCATTTTCAAAACCAAAGTCGACCCGTTTTACAAAAAATGGTTACGACAGCTTGGCGACTCCACTGGGGACCTATAAGAGAGCCAAGCCGTAAAATTGATTATTTTCTGTCTTATTGTCGAAAATTGAAAATTTGATTTGAAAAGTTACGATCCTTTCATTTGCATTTGTTTGTGTCATATGATTACTATTGGTTTGAGTCTCGTAGAATATTTTTGCATCATGTTGCATAAGGATCATTTGGTTTTACCCTTTTTAAGTGGGAGTGAGAAGCTACTCCTTCGTGAGGTTTTCACCTCCGTGCAGGATAGTAGACCGCTTTCGGAATACATCCGTACCTATGTCTTTGTGAGATTTTCATCTTCGTGCACCCATAGGGAAATGTATTCCCCTGAACTGAACTCGGTCCATATGAGCCTATAATGGGTGAGGATTGAGGAATTTGCTGGTTCAGGTACCCTTCTTTAGAACCGAACCCCATATAGTGAGCCTTAAGAGCCCACCTTAGGTAGAACCACTCCAAACCCTAGTGGTCACCTGAATAGGTGCTCTATTTATTTTTCCTTGCTTGTTTTTGCTTTGTACTAACCTGTTTCGCTTTTGGTTATGATTGTATTGCATTTTCATCATAGAAAAGAGGTGTTGATTCATATTCGATTGCTAAATAGAGGAGCTTATCATAAGAAAACAGATTTCTCAATAAAGTGGATTATAATACGGTCGTCTGAATATGGTCCATGTAAACACAACGAGAAAAGGCTGATAGTTCACAGAAGAATATAAAATTTTGCTCGAGGATTAAAGCCGGCAAAGATTATTCTAGAGTCGTCATGTTTCAACTTTATTAAAGGAGCTAACAAGCATCGCGAGGATAAGTGAACGATGGGTCGCAGCCCGGATCAAGAAAAAAGGAGCTAGTAGAGGCATCCATTAGAAAATTCGCAAGATGTGATCTTAGTACATCCAAATATGAAGAAAAGGGTCAATGTCTTCACTTTGAGTATTTACAGGCTGGATGTTTTCCCTAAAGCACTAGGGCAAGTGGACAAGGTAGTTTCAGACTTGTTCGATAGACTTGACAAGAGGGTCAAGCCCATCCCTATAATTTTGGCCGAAACATTTCGATCTTTGAATGCATACCGAAGAGTGGGTGAAGGGATTCATTGGATGTGCGAAGCTCTTGTTGGCTTGGTTTCATAGCCGCTTTTGGAGGGTGAAAAGGGTTTCTTATCAAGTATTCTCTGAGAACCACTCTCTATTGAAAGAATTAGTTGCTCAAATACAAGAGGTGACCAATCATTAGCAAACCATAGCAGTTCAATCTGACGTGCTAAGTTTGAAGTGAATCAGAATCAGATTAGGGTTAGAAGTTAACCTGGGTTCTATGGAAGGTTAAGGCTTCGAGCATTAGGGCAAGGTCGTATATGTAATCTGTTTTATGTAAAGAAATTTGTTTTCTAGAAAAGTTGTTCTAATGGAATTGAATCCAGAATCAACGCCTCACTTTCTTTTTGCATTCACCCCATGCACTTGAATTGCATTTCATCACATGCATTAAATTTCACAAAAAAAAACCCTAATTAATCAAAAGAATTGGAATTCCTTGAAGAAGTCAAAAGCCTGGAAGGAATATCGGGGAATCCGAACATTAACGTCGTATCTAAAAAGGGAATAGGAGAATAGAATTTTCCAAACGTCTGCCCTTACATACTTGGGAGTGTTTTGAACAATGGGACTGTGGAAGAGATCCCTGTATTTTTTAGAGCCAAATTCAAAGTAATGTCCAAAACACGCTTATTGCTCTAAGCCTAGGAGCTATAAGAATCTTTTTGTGAAATGGGCTTGTGTTCAACATCTATATTTTCAATCAAAATGTATTTTTGTGTCTCACTTTGAGCAAATATTCTTTTATTCGTTTATTTCATTCATGATTCATATCACATAAATAATTATTCTTAGATTCATTTGTTTTTTTAATATTCCTTAATACTTACAACAGGTCCTTAGATATCAACGACATGAGCGACGCTGCTACTGACTCGGAATCTACTTTTGAGCAAGATATGTGTCTAGAGGGATATCAGGACTTTGAAGACGACAGAGACTGTAACTTATCTCCTGATTTGTTAAGGATGTTAGAATAAGATGAAATAGATCCTACCCTACAAAGAATCAATGGAAATTTTGAGCCTAGGGGAAGAGAAAGAGGTGAAGATCGGAGCCTGTATCACCACAGAGACAAAGCAAGACGTCATTGAGTTATTCCAAGAATTCAAAGATGTTTTCGCCTGATTGTATCAAGATATGCTTGGGCTACTAAGACGTATGGATGCTGTTAAGGCTAAGAAATCTTAGAAGAGGACACATGCTGATGGCTTTACAATGGCTAGGCAAGTCATGAAGTTCGGGTACTGCTGGTTCACCATGGAAGGGGATTGCATCAGCTATACCAAAAAAATACCATAAGTGCCAAATTTATGGAGACAAGATTCCTCTGCCTCCTTCATCTCTTCATAGGACATCTCTATGGCCTTTCTATATGTAGGGCATGGATGTCAGTGGGCCAATCATGTCGAAAGATTCTACGAGTATCAGTTCATCTTTGTAGTCGTCGATTACTTCACCAAGCGGGTGGAAGCTGCTTCATATGCTGATGTCACAAAGTCGACAGATAGCAAATTCTATGTCAGTATGAAATCCCAAAAGGGGATCATATCTGACAATGCACTAAATTTGAACAACAGTACGACATCAGAAGTTTGCAGTCTGTTCAAGATTAAACACCGTATCGTACCAAAACAAACGGTAAAAAAAAGGGATCGCCGGGAAAATGATCGAGACTCATGAAGATTGGCATCTGTGTTTGTCGAAGGTCTGTTAGGACCCCCCACCGGGGCAACGCTTTTCTCATTAGTTTATGGATGGATGCGGTTTTGGCCATTGAAGTCGAATGAAGCAGAATGACTCCAATCCCAATATGATTAGCTGAACTTGATCAGAGAAGAGAGGCTAAGGGCTATCCTCATGGTCAATTGTACCGAAAGTAAATGATGCGGGTCTATAACAAGAAGGTTCGCCCTAGAGAATTCCATGAAGGAGACCTAGTTTCGAAAAGGATCCTTCCCATACAAAAGGACTTCTAAAGAAAATGGATGCCAAACTGGGAAGGACCATATGGGGTAAAGAAGGCCTTCTTTAGAAAGGCGTTGATTTTTGACCGAGAGGATAACCAGGACTTGTCTAATCCTATGAGTTCAAATCAAGAAATATTTCAAAAAAAAAAAAATGGTTACAACACTCTACATCTTCAATTTACTCATTTAATGATATATTTTGCTTATCTTAGTTTTCCACAAGTTACTTTGAAACCTACTTCAAATAATAAGGTGGGGGATCCATTGTTAATACCTACTAAAATTATCTTACTTAGTGCCAAAAATAGCTATAGCTCAAAATAAAGCAAAAAGCCATATAGCTTATAATTTTTCAAGTTTATACATTAGAGTTAACCACTAACCCATGGCCCATAAATGCTCATTCTCATATAAAGAAAAAAAGACACTACACCATTCAATAAGCTCAATAAAAAAAGAGATGCTAACACTTCTTAATGACCAAGATTGTTATTTCAACCAAAAATTGCTCAAATAGTGGATCTAGTTAGTCAATGGGCAGCATCTAGACAACCCACAAATCAATTATAAGTGCTTAGTTTTATTATCACCATAAGTATTACCCCTACCACACATCATCTTTTTAACATAATTTCTTCTCTACCAAAATATTGACTCAAGTATTGGAAAGCAACTTGGAGCACAAGCTGCGATCCTTTTAGCTTACTCATGTCTTGTAAATTATTGACTATAGAACCTAATCCATCAACTACAAAACTCAACTCACCTTAAAATTTTCAAGCATAAGAAAAATAATATCAACAAACTCCTACTTGAAGGACTGTTTATACTAAAGCTACATTTTGATTTTGATTTTGATTTTAATCTTGATTTTGAAGGGTGATCATAATTAATTATCTTGAAGACTTTATTCCATAATTAACGATTTTTGTCATCAAGAAAATATCAAGATTGTAGAAGCTTCTCCCAACCTTTTCTCTCTGTGTGTTGTTGGCATGCAAGGAAACTCCACATATTCCTATAATTACTTGTTTCAAATGATAAAATTTGTGTCAATTGTTAATGATTAGCTTATAATGATTGTTACCAATAACAAGTAAATTTGTTTCTTCCTTAAATTACAATAATCGGAATTAATGATAATGTTTGCTAGGTTATAAGAATCTATCAAGTTTCTTAGTATTAGCACTTTTTTTTGGTTCAACTTTGCCTGGATTCATTTGTATTTCTTCCTATTAATTTGATATATTTAAAATTTTATTACTACTCATATTCAAAAAATAAGAAATACTGCTGGCAAATGTTCCTAGATTAACCAGGAATTTAATCTAACCCTCAATTGGGCTCATAATTTATTGATAAAACAATTAAAATAACAAAGAAAAAAATTAAAGAAAATACGTGATTCCGTGAATGTGGAGATCATATTAAGTTAAAAAGTGAAAGGGTTTGGTCGACCATAGATCTGATTTCGCCTGAACTCGAAGATTTGTTCGAAAAGTGAGAGGGTTTAAACAAATATATAAGCTTAAAAAACGAGTTTGGACAAATAACAATGCTCGTTTAATAAGGCCTGTTATCTAAACGAGTCAGCCTCAAGTAAGATTTTTTGCTTGGGTTCGGCTCAAATTTGCCTAAATTCTTTTTATTGCTGTTTATTGTTGTTTTGTTATTGTTTTGCTATTGTTTGTTGCCATTTTGATGTTGTTTTGTTGTCATTTTGTTATAATATTGCTATTATTTTGTTGTTATTGTTTGGATATTGTATAACTCTTGTTTTATTATTAATTTTTCTATTATTTTAGAGGCATTTGCTTGCTAAGTTGCAATTATCTTAATGTTATGTAAGTATAAAAACTTTTTAAATATATTTTCAATTTGTTAGAAACATTTATTTTAATATTTTTAGCGTATTTGATATATTATTTTTAATTTATTTTTATATACAAAATTTTTAATATGGGTAGACCAAATCAGGCTCGAATTTTGTATTTTTTTTTATCTAAGTCGAACTTAAATAAAATTTAAAACTTATTTTTCAGAAAAACCCAAGTTGAAAAACAAGATTAAAATTTTGAAGAACCCATAATCAGGGTGTATAGATAGGCTTGAATAACTGCCATAATTACCAAACAACAAAAGACGGTAAATGTGGCTGTCTAGAATAATGCCCTGCAACATTATTATGCTTTCCAATTTGTTGCATTTATCTGCCAATACCGCACAATATTTGTGCACTTAAACTCAAATCCCTGAACGTCTTAACTCTTTCGGAAGAAAAAGCCCAAAAGATAATCTTTCGGTTTCGCTTTGCTGCACAGGGCTCTAGTTTTGACTCCGTCAGCAGCTTAATGCGTATTTGCTTTGTTACCCTTTTTGTCTTTACACTTTGAAGAAAAATGAATAATATGATGGCTTATCAATTTTCTTCCCTCTTTTTTAATTTCTTAATACTTGCAATAGTAGGAAAACTGCATATTGCTGAATTAAAATGATTAGCTTTGAAACGTATAACAAATACAAATGTTACCTGATTTGTCTTCAATCAAATAATATAAAATTTTCACAACACAACAACATTAACCAACTGCACTAAAAAAAAAATAAAGTGTTGTAAATCAATTAAGTAGTTGTCGGTAGGCATTACCGGCAGGTGGCAGCGTTCACAAAGCGACAAACTGCAGCAGTTCCAAGGTGCGGCGATCGGCGGAAAATTACAAAAGAAATACTAAAGTTTTCAACTTTCTACGATAAACCTAAAACCACCACCAAAAAATCAAACTTAATAAATATATTAAAAAATGTTGAGATCAAGTTCAAATCATATAGACCAATCCCAATATTAGCATAAACCATTAGTAAATGTTCCTTTAGAACCCTACATAAAGGGCTTCAGTGTCCCCCATTCACCACTGTTGAGCCCCTTAAGGACCCCTCAACAGCCCCACTTGCACCTAGCCGGCCAACTCTCCCCCTCTTTCCACAAACCCCATTTTTTTTAGCACCATTTCCTAGTGTACTCGTGTGCTTTTGAAAATTTTAAAGATTATTCCTCTTGTTCTGTTTTCTGCTCAAAGCTCTTTTATCTGTCCCTTTCTTTTAGTTTCTGACATGGCATCCTCTGGCACTGGCTCCCCTTGTGGTGCATGCAAGTTTCTGAGACGAAAATGCGCTTCTGACTGTATATTTGCGCCGTATTTCTGCTCGGAACAAGGCTCTGCAAGGTTTGCAGCCATCCACAAAGTTTTTGGTGCTAGCAATGCCTCCAAATTGTTGTTGCATATCCCAGCTCATGATCGTTGTGAGGCGGTTGTCACCATTGCTTATGAGGCCCAAGCAAGGATTAGAGACCCTGTCTATGGTTGTGTTGCTCATATTTTCGCCTTGCAGCAACAGGTATTAGATTTCCTTATTTTCCCTTCTCAAGGAAGTTTGCATATATAATATAATTAGAACAAATATATTTCCCCAACATCAAACTTCTTTGAATTTGATCCATGTTCCTTTTCACCAGTTTCAAGAGTTGTTTTCCTTTTGGGGTTTATGATTAGCTTTAATTCGTTTCTAATGTGTGGATTTGATAGGTGGCATACCTCCAAGGTCAATTAATGCAAGTGAAAGCACAACTAGCTCAAAATGCTATGAATTCACATAACATGGAGAGTCAATGGCAAGGCAATCTTTCTGGTGGTCCTTCCATTCCAACATATCCAATCTACATGAATCCCATTTCGCCACAAAGCTCACTTGAGTCTGTTGATCTCAACAGTGCTGATAACATGAATATGCAAGAAATACAAAGCAGAGAGGAGTTTTCTAATTTCCATGGTTACTCTAGGAAGAGACCATACAATAGTGATTTGGGTGAGCTTCAAGCACTTGCCCTTAGAATGATGAGGAACTGAACTAAAAATCCATCCTTTTGTTTTTGTTTTCTTTTTCATATATGGAGTTATGATTCTGGTTCCGTTCTGATGCTGATGATCTTTCATTTCCAAAACAATGATTGTACATACGGAGACTGTTACCAAGTAAACTTTAGTACTAAACTTTCTCATCTGCCAAACAATATTGGCATTTTCCCTTTTTTCTAATTATTCAGCTGTATCTGCAGCTCATGCTGTTGGTATAATAAATTACTGGGGGTGGTTCATTCTTGTCTGTTCTGACAGCTGAATGGAAGCTTAAAGTCACCAATAATGGAGCTAACTTCATTTGATAATCAAATGTATTATTTAAATAATCTCCTTTTCATCATGCCTATCAAAACCAATGATGGATTACACATAAATACCTACAAATTTGAACCCATTTCCTACCATCAGATATTAATTAAGGAAGCAATTGTTGGAGGTCTTTTATTTTTCTTTGAAAAGTCAAAGGGAAAATTCATTTAGGGTGGGTTTGGATGGACGGTGCGTTTACTTATAGTTAGTATAAAAACAAAGGTGGCGGTGAGATTAGATATTATAGCGATACTATAGTGTGAGATAAAAAGTAAGTTAAACGCACCGCACCGCACTCAATCACCCATCCAAACCCATCCTTAATCAAGCAAAGATACATCAACAGCAAACTAAACTAGTTTAAATTGTTGGGGTTATGTAGATCTCATATTCTCTCATAAAACTAAAATAGTTGCATACTTTTTTTTATGATTAGTATCTTAAAACTATTAAATTTATTAACATAATAATACTTATTATACATATAAATTTTCAAATCAATATGATGTTTATATCATATAGATCGAATATTGTACTTATTAAATATATATTTAACCATTAATGTTTCTTACACAAAATAAATATAATTAGACATTTTGAAATTACTCTATATTTAACATGCATGATTTTGTTGAATAAAATACAAAAATATTGATGAAATCATTAAAATATTAATTATATAAAATTATAAAAAGATATATTATTTTATACTTATGTAATGTTAAAAATATCTACTGCAAAATAAATTTGTTAGCATTGACAACAAAAATAAACCAAGAATTAAGAAATCAAAATTTACTGCATCGTGGAAGAACCACTGCCTTAGAAACGAATTTGCTCTGATTGATGTAATTGTATAGTGAATGTTGTCCCTAAGATTAACACAGTGCTACGATATTCGTACACCCAAATAAAGAAGGTGGAACACAATTGATATTGCTCTTCTCAGATAAATCACACTAAGATCAATTTCCAAAAAAGTTTGTAAGAATCACAATTGGTTCTGCATAAAACTCAAATTTCTAGACAGAATTTCCTCTAATGTAGTTTAGAGAAAAATGGCGAAAATTTTAAAAGAAAATGTAAAAGAGGCAAGGAGGAGAAAAGAGTTTTCTAAAGGTTGCGTTTTGCTTTCTATATAAAAATGAGGAAAATAACTCTCTAGTTATACTAGTAATAAAAGGGTAAAATAGTAAATATACAAAGGCAAAAGAGTAAAAATCATTTCGGCGCAGCAGCAAAAAATATTATTTATTTCAGATTTTCGCAACAGTCAAAGAAAAAGTAAAATTATTTTTAAAGAAATTATTTTCTTGAAAATAATATAAGAGTCTTATCTAAAAAAAAACATACAAAAACACGAACCGAGCAGCAGCAACACACGTGTGTTAGACTTATAACCCAAATACCCGATGAAATTAAGTAAGTGTAGCTATATATAAACTCTGTTAATAGTGAATACTTAACCAATAAGGGATATACTTAGTTAGCAACCATCATCATTTGCATTACCAACAAGTAATACCTTTCTCTCTATATAATATATATTTCCATATCAAGACGCCTCCAACTTTTGTCATCGTCACTGAGATTAATAACCTTTACGAGGGTTAAAGGTATAACTAAAAATTAAGTTCTACTAATACATTTGATTTTAATTGATATTAATTTATTATTTTTATACAATTGATATTTATTATTATAGTTTAAATTACGGCTAAATTTATCATTCTGAATTTTTTTATTGTATTTTGTCATTTAAAATTAAGTTTGGATGATTTAAAGATAAAATTTAACCAAAGAAATCCTCCAAATACTTCATTTTAATAGCAACAATAACATAAAATAATAATAATAATAGAAAGACCTAAAATGAGAAAATTATTGTTTTTGTAAATTAAACACTCTACGTTATTTTTTAAAAATATTTGTTAAACAAATTAATTATCATTCCTTCATATTTAAAGAGCATTATTGTTTGTTCAAAATTTTTCTTAAATTCGTTCAAAAGATTCAATAAAAGATGAAAATATTAGTGAGTAGAGTAACAAATTCATCCTTAATTCAAAAAATGAATGAAAATAAAAGATGGAAATGACAAAAATCTTTAACCTGTTAAAATAAATGAAGGGGGAAAATACCTTTCCAACATGTAGAATTGATAGAAAATAGAGATTATTATATCTCGCATAAAGAAAAGGTGAGGGTGCTTTCATGATGAAGGGGTATGGCTTGGGGAAATTTCCCAGGGACCTACTCTACCTAGGTTTTATGTTGTAATTAGTAGGTTTACCTAACACAAGTATTTCTGTCTAATTTTTAATATTATTATAAAATAAAATAAAAAAACCAATAGGCCATGTCCTTGTATTCATATTGATAGACAAAATGTTCCCTTGATTGAATGCGAATTGAAATCACTGTTCATAATCATATTTCATTCAATCCCATCCTCCTCCTCCTATTGTACATTTTTGTTAAAATAAATTTAAAATATGGAATGGACTCCATTACTTGTACTTGAAAAAGCAAATTCTGATGGGAATGAGCTGAATGTGAGGTAAGGAAGGGAAAAAAGCTGCCACATTAAATTAAAGAAACAAACAAACAATAAAAATTGAACAGCTTACATTATTACAAATTAAAATAAGACAAGGAAGCTGTGTCAAAAGATGTAATTTAACCATTTAAGAAATTGTATGTTGGTTTGGCACATGACATTTGATGACGTGTACAGATTTATTATAAACACCATTTATTGTCTTGTGAACTAGGAAATAAAACACAAGAAAAAGCAAGCTTCAAGGGCTACAACTTACACGTCTTCTTCGCTTCCCGCTGTTTTATTTCTTTTATTCTTTTAACGCAACTTTTGACTTTTGATTTCGCAACCCACGTTTGCGTTATCCTAACCCTTCATTGTGCCATCCACTACTAATCCATCGCATCAGATCTCTAACACTTCCAACCATTTATTTCTCACTCTAATTTTATAAATAAATAAGTTTAATCTACCCTTAAAATTATATTTTATTAAATCATCTCAAAATAGATGAAAATTTTATTATTTTTTAATTTTGTTAATTTGATATATACGTGGATTATCACGTTAATTTTTAATTAATTTTTAAAATTTCAAAAAAATTATAAAAATTATTTTTAAAAATTAAAAATATTATATATAATAATTTTTAAAATTTAAAAATTAATTAAATACTAATTTATCATTCACACAACAATTTATGTGTATGTCATATCAACAAAATTAACAAACATTAATTTTTATCTACATTTTTAAACAATTTAATAAAAAATACAAGTTTAAATATTAAAAGAGACAAAAAATTAAATTAAATTAAATTAAATGAAAGCCTAAAATAATTTTTTTTATAAAGTTAAAATGCCAAAAAGTTCATTACCTCAATTTTCACAACAATTGTATGTTAGTTTTAAAATTAATAATCCCTTTCAAGTTGGTAATTCTCTATTTTAATAATATTATTTTTAAAGTTTGAATTTGTACTTTTCTATCTCTCCAAGTGTTATGTGTTTCTTCATCACAATTAATACTTTAGTTTTATTTAAATAAGAAGTATTATTAAAAAAAAAAATTATTCCATACATATTATGTGGAGTTTTTTATATTCTACAAATAAATTAAGAATATGATATGTTGTTGGAAATCGACCCGATTAAGTAACAAACAAGTAAAAAATAGCGGAAGAAATTGAGAAATTGAACACACACAAAGTTAACGTGGAAACCCCCTCCAAAGAGGATAAAAAACCACGGGTAAAGATAAATTTACTATAATGAGAAAAGAATGAAGAATACAAAAGATGAAGATAAAAACTATATCCCGATCGAAACTTGAAACCAAAGAACCCTCAAAACATAAACACAAAATTCTCCAAAAGTGTTATGAGTTCTAATCTTTTAATGAGTTTGTGTTTTCTAAGGTTGTAAAAGAGCCTATTTATAGGCTAAATTCATAGATCAAATAATAATAAAATAATCTAGACTAATCCAAATTCGACTGAAACAAATAAACAGAGTTTAACTGGGAGATTATCTCTCAAATTTGACTGAAATATAATGCATACTCAACAAATCTTCACCTTAACTCATATTTTCACAAAGCCCACCACAGGCCTATCTTGAACTATGCAATGAATTAACTGAGTCGAATTTGTGCTTAGAAGCTGGATGACTTCTAACCTTCGACTTGTGCACTGCCAAATCAAAACTAACCCAGGTTTGGTTCTCACAAATACAGTGTCCTAACTTTTCAAAACCTGCATCTAAAAGAGAATCTTTTTTCAACGAAATAGTCATACATTTTTCCTTCCTATGACCAAGTTGACTTCGACTCCGTAATGGACGAGAGACGTTCGATTTCATCGGTCACTATAGAACCTTCCAGAATATAAAGATTGTCGGTCCTTTTACATTTTAACAAAATGAGAGCCCCATGAGACACCTTAATGCCGCTCAATTCAATGTTGATTCTGCAACCTCTCGAGTCTAAAATACTCAAGGAGATGAGATTCTTTTATAAATTAGGTACATACCTGACATTTGAGAGTGACCTAATTGTCCTATCGTGATCCTAATTTTAACAGTACCAATACCGATTACCTTACTGGATGAAACGTTTCTCATGTGCACAACTACACCTTCAACTGAATTGTATATGGAAAACCATTTTCTATTGGGACACATATGGTAAGAACATCTTGAATCTAGGATCCATTCGGATGTAAACTCGGATCTATCGCTCGTTGACACTAATAAGAAATCATCACCGCTTTCGTCGGCCAAATTAGCACCAACTACATCTTTCTCGTTACTCTCAGTAGCCCTTTTATTTTGCAGTTTATAACAATCTGTTTTGACGTGACCTAACTTCTTCCAATAGCGACACTTTTTGTCTCGCTTCTTTAATGCTACCAAAATGGAAGCTTGCCTATATGCCTTGCTATCCGAACCAAACTCATTGTTGAGTTTGTTTTTACTCAACAAATGACCCTTCACATCCTCGAACGAGAGTTTGTCTCTACCATAAATTAGGGTCTCCTTGAAAGACTTGTATGAATAGGGTAAAGAACACAGTAATAGCATAATTTAATCTTCATCGTCAATCTTAACCTCAACATTCTTTAAATCATTTAAAAGAGTAATAAATTGACTAATGTAATCTCTAAGAAGCTCACCTTCGTTCATACGAAACGTAAATAGATGTCATTTCAATACTAAACGATTAGCCAAAAACTTAGTCGCATAAAGAGTTTCTAACCTTTTCCACAATACGGATGAGGTTTTCTCCATCAATACCTCTTGTAATACCCTATTCGCAAGGCACAACTAGATTTCGGACAGGATCTTTTTATCAAGCTCTTCCCATTTTGTCTGATCTAGATTCCCAGGTTTTTTTCTGGTAATGACCTTTTTCAGGCCGGTCTGACCTAGAATTACCATCATTTGAACTTGCCACAGATTGAAATTTGTGACACCATCAAACTTCTCGATGTTAAACCTTGTTGCTTCCTTCTCTGAACGGGCTGATCTACGAAAATTAAACTAGCTTTGATACCACTTATTAGGGATAGACCCGATTAAACAACAAACAAGTAAAAAATAGCAGGAGAAATTGAGAAATTGAATACACACAAATTTAACGTGAAAAAACCTCTCCAAAGAGGATAAAAAACCACATGCAAATATAATTTTACTATAATGACAAAAGAACGAAGAGTACAAAAGATGATAAAAACAAAACCTCGAAAGAACCCTCAAAACGTAAACACAAAATTCTCCAAAAGTGTTATAAGTTCTAATCTTTTAATGGGTGTGCTTTTTTTCTAAGGTTGTAAAAGAGTCTATTTATAGGCTAAATTTGTAGGTCAAATAATAATAAAATAATCTAGACTGAATTATCTATGAAATTTGACTGAAATATAAGACATACTCAACACATATTTTATAAAATATTATAAAATATATATATAAATAAATGGAACAATTATGATATTTTTAATTATGTTTGTGGATTCTAAAACTTTTTAATCTCTATATCAAATAATTACTCAATGTTTGTTTCTTTTATATAATATATAATATTTTTGTTAAAAAATAAACTTCGTTTTTCCTAAAAATAAAACTTTGTTTTTCTCTCTATCTCAATGTTATCAAATGGTATTGAATACATCCATCAACGGGTTCAACAATTTGCTGTGTATCATTAAAAATTGAATTTTCATAATGGTTAAAAAAAAATACCAAACCACTTAAAAAATGCATAAATCAGTTTTATATATTGTGTTGGGTTAATATATATATTTGATATATTTATCTAATTTTATGTTTATTTTAACTCAGATACATTTATTTTTTCCCATTTAATTTTACTACATTTGAAAAAAAAAACCCCTAAAAATGAAAAAGTAGAAATAAGAAACGAACAAATTTGAATCATATCTCGTTATAAGTTCTTATTATATATGCTCTTTTCGATATAATGCCTAAAACTACCCATAATCCCTCCTCAACCCTTAAATAAGAGGATAACGAGTTTCAGCACACTCGAACTCACGTCTTTTTACACAGGCAACAATGCAGATGCCAATCGAGCTAAGACTCAATCAGCTACTATAATATAATTTTTAGCCCTTGACAATTAGGCCCATTTTAATACTTATACTTTGTTTGGTTGTTCTAGTGCTTGAACTTGACAATTAAATCCATTTCGATCCTTAAACTTGACATCTGTTAAGATTTGGTTATGTGACTGGTGTTTGTGGAACAAGACTAGATTGGTCAACCGGACTAATTGGATCGAGAACAAATTGATATACTGAACCAAACAAAGGGGTTGAATCGATTGAATTAGAAACTAATCAAAATCAGTAAAAAAATCAAAAAGTGAGACAAACATCAATAGTTAAACCGGTTTAATAATTTTTTAAAAATTTTATAAAATTTTTAAATATTTATTTTATTATTGTTAGTCTAGTAGTTGAACTAATCAAACTAATTAAATTAAAAATTAGTGGTCTAACCGGTTTAATTTTTAGAACATTGTATGTGACACTCTAAAATTGATGTCATTGCCTGAAATTTTTTAATTTTCAAATGATGGTATGACACAATCTGAGTGTGTCACATTAGTAAACTTTTATATTTTTCAAGTTTAGAGATCAAAATGGATTTACTAAGTTCAAATATCAAAGTGAAAAACAAAATATGTAGTTACTAAATTACACCTAATTACCATGTTTAGGGGCTAGTCGTTACAACTCACTTGCTCTTATATTTTGAGTGGGAATCTGAAATCCCAACTCATTCATGCTAAAATTGCAAACCTGAAGTTGCTTTTATTTATGGAAATGTTAAAATTCATAAATTACGTTAATTCTTTTTTAATGATGAAAGTATTAAATTGTAAACCTCAAATAACACTATCCTTTTATCTTTAATTATCAAAATAAAGATTTTTGGAAGGAACTTAATGCTTGAAATTAGTTAAAGAAAATACAATAGAGATAAGGTAAGCATTTTGTTATTAGTTGGTAGCACAGATGAGTTATTTATTTTTGGAAAATACATCGAATGGGCCGTACTTGTGTTTGTGATTATCATTTCAATTCGGCCTCTGTAAGGGTAACAATAAAGAGAGGGAGGGAAATTCATGTCCTAAGTTAAATTGCATTAATTTATTATTTAAAAGATGGGAATATATATATATATATATATATATATATATAAGGCCTTATGTTTCATAACAAGCATGATCATCACTTGCACTGATTAGTTGCTGATGTTTTTTATTTTCCAAAATCCAAATGCATTGCTTGATAAAAAGTAAGGAGTTTAGTGATTTAGATGGAGGACTTCAAAACTTCATAGCAATTGCAAATAAATCAGATATTTCATCTAGTAGTAAGCCTATGGTGTTTCACAATTTTACCTTTATTCTTTTTCATGCATCTATATATGTACAACTCTAGGAAGTTTAATGTATATACAGTGGAAGAAGAGTAATACAAATTGTTTACTTCATTCCATAACAAGAAAAATCAAAAAAATCGGCTCCGCATTGAACATTGCGAATGCAAACAATATTAATATTGCATATTATTAAGATATAATAATCAAACATCACGTACAACAAAGCTTACATTATTATTGGTCATAGTTCAGGAGTTAAGCTACATTGAATAAGCAAATGTCGAAGTAATTAATGTCAGCCTTTTTTTTGGGGGGGGGGGGGGTTGCAATGTGTGTTATTAGACTTGAAAACAGCGGGGAAATCATGAAGAAATAAAAATGAATGGAGATCAACGTTAGGTTCCATAAGTTCAATTTGGGATCATAATCATGTTCATTTTAATATGAAAATTATTTCAGAATTTCAAATCAATTGGAGGAGCTATATATGCAGTAAAGAAGCCAAACAAGGTAGTAAGAAGACATGCATTTTGTTAGCCTAGATATTTTACTGAGCAGGATTGAATCTTGCAACGAATCCGTTACGTGGAGAATAGGATAAAATTATAGAACCGGCTAAGATAAATAATTTAAGTGTGGTGTAGGAAAGGAACTAGGTAACTGTAATTTTAATTACTAGGTCAAGAACTACATGTGGTCCTCAAAAGGCTAAGAGGTCCATAGACAAAGCAAAATAATTAGCTCGACCAAAACCAGATCATTTTCTAGCTCCAGTTTTGTCAGAGATAGGAAATACACTACTAATATTCTATATCAATGTCCAGGCCAGATTAATTTATAGAAAACAGATTCACAGTAGGGTAGATTTTAGGGTTTCCGAAATGAACATTGATCCTTTAGGGTTCCTAGCTTTTTTATTTATACCAACAAAAGTGCATGTATGTTTCAAAATATGCAGCATTCAATTCAAAACTGGAAGGTCGATGGTTTTTATATAAATGATCTCTTGTGTTGAATTCACCATATGTAAATGGATTGGATCCCCTCATCATGAATATTGCTGAGCATATCCAAAGGCCATTGATTGAAGGTCATCCACCCCCTGGAAACCCCATTGTCTGTTGTTTGTATGCAGGTCTAAGGAAGACTTAGCATGAGAAGCCTCCCCAAAAGTAGTAGTGGTAGTATAGGATGACACATGATCTTCTCCTGGCGAAGTGAATGAATTCTCATAATTGCCTAAAGGGTTTGGATTCAAAAACCCATTCTCACAGTACGAGTTTGTGCTGGGATGATTGGGAATGTTAGGATTAAATTTTAGTGCCATGCTTGAATTATCTGAGTGGAACCAGCTTTGAACATCTTGGAACTGAGAAGGAAGCTTCCCATTAGGGTTTGCAGTAACAGAGCCATTAACAATGCTCTGAGCTGCTTGTTCCTTGAGAGAAGCAAGCTGCGACTGGAGATTGACAACCTACACAAATTCCAAACACAGGGAACTAAGCAATGGATTTAGATAGATACCTATATTTCAAAAATCAAATTAGGGTTTCAACCCATCTAATTACATCATATCAAACAAGGTCAAAGGGGTGGTGAGAAAAACCTGCTGCTGGAGAGCAAAGATATGAGAAACACAACCATAAATGGGGTCTTGAAGCCTAGCTTGAGCTTCATACGAGATTGTGACCGCAGCTTCGCAGCGATCACTTACAGGGAGGTGAGCAAGCAGCTTGGAGACATTGCTTGCACCAAAAACCTTGTGGATAGCTGCAAAATGAGATGCACCTTGTTCATGGCAGAAATAAGGTGCAAAAACACAGCCTCTAACACATTTTCTTCTCAAGAACTTGCAGGCACCACAAGGGGCACCAGAACCTGTCATTTTGATTTATTTTAGTGGGTAATTTGAGAGAGGAAAGGGGGGGGGGGGTTGAGCTAAACATCATAAAGCAAAAAGGGGATTATAAACACGGGTGGAAGAGGGAGGTGGATCATTTAATAATCAATTGTTAATTGCATCTGGTCCCCTTATTGGGCTACACTTGCGATTTGTTTTTTCTTCTCCCCTTTTAAAAAACCCTGTGGCAACCTTTCATTCTGAATTTTTATACCCTCAAATGAGATTCCATTTCGTACCCTTATACGACAAAACAAGTAGCTTAAAAATGAAACCCATTTCTATTTTGCTTGATGATTGGACTTATATGCTAATTATTCCCCCTGATTTTTCATTGAATGTTGATGATGTGTTAACCTGTCAAGTTATTTTGTTTTTAAATTTGGTGGTTAATGAAGCAGCTCATGTACACATATTATTCATTGCGTGTGTATTGTTATTCTTAACACCATAAATTATGCTTATGCAAACAGTTTACCTAGCTATATCTCCAATACAAAAATGGTTCCGAATTTCAAGACTAATTGTTTATGCTTTACATTTATAAATAATTGGTGGAGATAAGGTTCTAATTTTAGTGGGAAAACTTTTTCTACAAACTCAACTCCTCACAACGTCTCAAACATTTACAAACTCTGCTCATATCTAAACTATAAAATCATAATTATTATCTCCATTAATTTTATTATTCTTAAGTTGTCGGCTATTTTTTATTGTATCATATTATTTTTAATTGATTGAAGGGCACATAACTAAGTAATAACCTAATTTACTATAAGCGCCATGCTCCTAAATTACAACTAGACTTGCTTCTCCTCTTCTTCATCTAAAAGTAGAAATAAATGAAAACTAACGAATCTAGGTTTTTATGTAATTTCTATATTCTCCATTAATTTACTTGGGATCTGTTTATATATTATATGTTGTTTGAATCACATTAATCTAGGTTCTAGTATTTCTTTTTTTAGTTTTTACCTATCGTATTTTTCATATAAAATTTGCAACATAATTCTGGCTCATTGATTCATTATTTGTTAAAATGTACTGCGTAGTTGATTACATATTAAGTAAATGAATCATGAAAAAATACACAATTGAATTCTTAATCAAAATTTAGTTATCAATTAAGTATTTAAATTTTTTTCCAGTTGAATATTTTAATGTCCATTAAGTGATGATGTGGCAACTAATCTGGAAAATTACTGGTGTGACAACTGAGGTGGTGACTAAGTTAAAGTTGATGACATGGTAGTGGATGTGAACACTCGCAAACAATTTTTTTAGGAGTACGAAATTAAATTGTAATTTTTACGATAGTAAAAATATAATTTTACCATTTTAGTAGCTTATATCTTTATAGTGTATAAATGATTAAATCAAATCTTTATCATTTTTAGGTGGGGCCGAAGTACAATTTTACATTTACTAATTTAAAATTTTAAAATGCTTAAATGAAAAATTTTTCATTTTAGGAGTCCTGCCAGCCGCCCTAATTACGCCCTTGAGAACACTTGATGGCATGGCATATTATAGATTTTTAGGATTTTTTTAAAAATTTATCTACATTAAGATGAGCCTAAATGTCCATTTATCTAAATTCATTTTGGGTGTGCATTTTAGTAATTTTATATATTTTTTATAATGTCAAAAAATAATTGTGATATGTTGAAAAAAAAATAAAGTATTTTTAGATTTTTTGGAATTTTCTAATATTTTTAGAATGGCTTAATTCATCGTTAATTTTTTTTATTGATTAAGAGTTGAATTGCTTTACTTTTTGTGTGGGTACATATAAATTAACTCCTAAGTGAGTCTTAGGAGTAAATAGGGGCATAATGGTCATTATATCTTAATCTCTAAGTGAGTGTTAGGAGTAAATGGGGTTACAATAGTCATTATATATCTCTTATATGTTATTAATTTATATCTGAGTAAATAGGGTCATTATGGTGTTTCTCTCATATATATCTAATAATATTTTTCAGAGTAAATCAGAAAAGAATGGTAAAGCCAAATTAATATTTTGATGGATGAGGAAGACAATTCAACCAATATCTTATATAGAAGAAAGACAAATTTCATAAAATAATTGACATATAGATGAGCAGTTGAATAAATTGTTATAAAAGTTAGATTTGAAAGGCAAAAAAGAAAAAGAGTTGAATAATGATAGAAATAAAAGGGATTTGAGATTAGAGCAGGATGAATTTCCTTTATGGTTGTAATTCAAGAAAATAAATAAAAATAATTTGTTAATTACTCAATAAATACTTCAATTTATCTTTTAATAGATTTTCTATAGTTACAATAGTGCAATTTCATTTGAACATTGACAATGAATCATTGTTGATTCAACCAAAGTTTGACAAGGTCATGTCTCAAAATTAGAAATAAAAAATGTTTTAAGTCTTTTTAAAAGATGAGTGGTATTCCTTGATGGTAGTTATGAACACAGTGGCAGTTAGAAAAAGAGCACCATTCTATAATGTTTTTAACTAGATAAGAATTGTAATTATGGGGTGTCCAAAAGAGTTAATTTGATAAGATAATATATATATATATATATTACTCACATTTTTCCTACATTTTGGCTCTATGCATCATGATTTTTCTTTAAAATTAATTTAAGAAATTTTGCCTTTGCACCTGAAACTGAAAATACAACTGATATTTCTCCAAATCAATAATTAAAACTTTTAATTTCCATAATCTAATCAACCTCAAATACCCTTTCTGTCGCTTGCAAATTATTATCGACCAAAAACAGTACATGTATAACATGATTGTAAAACTGTAGGCTGTGCCTATGCCTAATAAATTAAATTCATAATTAAGCAGAGGTGGACGTATAGACGGGGTTTGTGCATGGCATTTCATTGGGAAAAGATTTCTAATGGCTTTCACGTCATGTGTACTTGTTGGCCACTTAACCCTTGAATTAAGATCACTTCCCTTTCTAGACAACAAATCATTTTTTAATGTATTTATGGGGATTATGTAACTAAACACTTGTTTCTTTCCACAAAAAATTATATGAAACAATAATATTATCTTTTTTTAATAGATTTATATTACATTAGTAATTTCATCATTTTAGGATTTTAATTTGGATTTTACTTTTTTTAATATGAAAATGTTGAAATTTAGGATGAAAATACTAATGTGACATAAAATTATTAAAAAAGTGATACAGATGACGTGGCATCACTGTCTCATACAATCATTTCCCTATTATATTATGAATTATTAATTTTTTTATTTTCTAATAAAATTTAGATTAAAATATTTATTTTTATTAGGGTAAAGTCCATTTAACCTTCTAAGTTTGTAAAAACTACACTTCTCCCTATAGATGAAAAATATCCACTTACTCCTCTTGAGCATTAATAAAAACCACATTAAACCCCCTAAATTTTATTTAGTAAATGAATTTTAAATACAAAACAATTATACCTTTATTAATTATTAACTTTGTATCTTTTTATATATCTTTTAAATTTTTAATTGCAAAATGATAAAAAAAAAATCAATTTCTTTAGAATTATCTTTAATTGCTATAAAATTAAGTTATTCTCATTCAAGTAAAACTTGAATATTTTGAACTCATGCTTAATTCACTTATATATTGACTTTGAGAATAATACATTAGATTATTTGTATTAAAATGAGGAATAATATTTGATGCATTGTAGTGCATGAATCCTATGCACTATCAATGCACCACAATTTGCCACATCATAAATAAGTAAATTATTAAAAGTTGAAGAACTTTCTAATAATTACTTAAAATTTTATTTAAACGTAATTAAAATTAATTATAATTTCTCATCTTCATTTCTTAATAACAATACTAAAGTTTTAACTTAGGTTTCTAGAAATCTTGAAAATAAAATCTTATATTGAACGGAAATGGTTCTTTTTCTCACCCTTTATTAATATTGGCGCAATTCAATTTTATTAGCAGAATAAAGTTGAAGGTATGATCTTATTACACTGTTTAAACTTAGTATATATGATTATGGATTTTGAGAAATTTGTGAATTGTTATACAATTTAAGCTCTTTTAATCAGTTTCTTGAACAAGTAATATTCTAAAATATAGTGCTAACTATTATTTATTGAAAGTGTTAAATTTGACGGGGCAATAACTTAAAAAAAAACTTCTATTATACATATTATTGATGAGATTCTTTGAAAAAAAAAAGAGAATTGTTTAAGTTAACCACCTCCTGTTTCAGTTAATATATGAAATTTCATATAAATTTCAATTTTTTTTTTGGAATTTTAGTTAATTCTTCTCTTCTTTAACCCCAAACTCAAACTTTAATCATATAAATTTCAATAAACTTTTTAAGGTTTAATGAACCCTAAATCATTTTCCTTTTTATGATAATACATAAGGAGGAAGATAGAAAATTTATAAAGGGAGAATTATAATTAATTTTACTTATGTTTAAATAAAATTTTAAGTATTTATCATAAAGTCCTTCAACTATTTAATATTTTGCTCATTAATGATGTGGCAAATTGTGGTGCATTGTGTAGCACCCTCGTTCTCGACCTGATTGTTGGTCTGAGCTAAGGGATGCCACATTCGTTGTCGGAGCAACTACAATCAATTTACGATCAAATTATGCAATTTATTGATATGAGTCAAAAATTATACATTCAATGTGAAATACAATCATTCCCAAACTTTGTACTTGTTTACGAAAGCTCTAAAATAAAGTTAAAATCAAAAAAGGACTAAAATGAAAAGTTTCAAAATTTTAGGGTTGACGTCGTGACGTGGGAGAGTTCCTCGTCACAACGTGATCCACAGTCTTGCTCTCATCGCGTCGTGACCTAAGCTTAGCCTCATCCTAATGTCTTGATTTTTTACGTCACGACGTGGATCCCTCGTTGCAACGATGAACGAACAACGTCACAAGCTGTTTATGACAAAATAACTTACAAACCTGCAATTTTTAAAACAACACCAAATCAAGCTACATGCATCCTCAAAATGACCAAATGAACAGTACTTAGGCTCTTTAACATGTCCACACTTCATTCATAACATATCTAAATCACCAAAATTGTAACACCCCAAAATATAGGGGGTTAGATAAAATAAATAATGAAGGAATGACTTAGTTTAGATGATTAAGTTGCTAGTGCGTCTACATGATTAAGTTGTTAGTGCACTTCTTAAAGGTCTTAGGTTCTATCCACACCGCTTCCATTTCTTTTCTTTTAATTTTCAACAAACTTTGATGGAAATCTTCCATTTCTTTGCTTTTAATTTTTAGCAAAAAAAGATTATACTAAAATAAAAATTATTTGGACTGAAAACTTAACAAGTGTGAGCAGTCGCCCAAATGGTTAAGCCTTTGCATCTTTCCCTTAGATTCCTAAATTTAAGTCACGCCAATCTCCCCTGTTTCCCTTTTAAAATTTTGGCCAAAATTGATTATTTTACCCGCAACTCCTTAAAAGTTTGAAAACCTAGCTATTTATTCCTTCTTATCCTAATTATCCTAGGATTTTGATTTCTTTTCTAATTCAAATTGAACTCTCCTTCTTTTCCCTTTATATTCTTCTTTTCCTTTATTCCACTTTCCTTTTCATCAAGTTTTTTATTTAGCGACTGCAATTATTTTTGTTCCCGAATAAAAAAGTATTCCTGATATTAACTCGTTTTCTCACTAGAATCGTAATCGTCATTAGAAACCCCCCAATCTCTGCCATGAAGCGGTAAGTACGCCTCAAATCCCAAAGTTGATCTTGAATCTTTATAAATTTTCTATCTAACGATAATCTTGCGATCGATTAAAACGATCCTTCTCGATTGTTCATCGAATCTTTTGATAATCTTGATGAATCTTGAAAATCGTTATTAATTCTTGTGTAAATCCCATTTGAAGGATGCGATTTAGTTACAGAAGTGTCAACTTTGTGGTCGAGTTGGACACATTGTACAAAAGTGTTATTGATGCAGTTGTAAACTAATTATAAATTTGAATAAGGCAAGTGCACCTATCAATTAATAGTATAGCTACGGTGAGCAAAGATATCGTTCCCACGAGGACTAAAAGTACTAGTAATTACTGTCTTTCTATTATTTAACTGACAAATTGGAGAGATTGATTAAAATTAAAATTAACTAAATTAATTAACTAAAGAACACGACAAAGAATGAATCAAGACAACAAACATTAACAACCAAGAAGCAAAACAATACCCAAGAAAGAATCCACCTAGATTTCATCTGTCATTATCAATCTAAATTAAACAATTTCTTCACTTAGTATATTGATCCGTAGAAATTCCTAAATTATGTTAATATCTCTTTCAAGAATAAGAGCAACTGACTATAGGTTGATTAATTGAAATTTCTTTCTAATTAAAACCCCTATTATCGCATTAACTCGATCTATGGATCCCTTTATTAGATTTGACTCTAATCCGGTAGATTTATATCGTCCTATTTCTAGGATTGCATGCAACTCCACTCAGTTATGCTAGATCTACTCTTAAACAAGGACTTTTCCTCCTCTGATTTAAGCACATCACACATGGATTAATAGTCCAGAAATATTAAACCAATAATTAAGCACACATATAATTGAGAATAAGATTCAAGTATTTATTGTGTAAAATATAAATCAAAAGACAAAATCCATCCTTGGGTTCATCTCCCTAGGTATTTAAGAAAATTAGTTCATAATCGCAAATAAAAACATCTCAAAGACAATATAACCACAAGAAATAAAGAAACTCATAATAAACTTCAAAATATCAAAAGAAGATCTTCAATCTTGATGGAAATATTCTTCATAATTGGCTTCAATAGTGTTTTTCAAATTGTTTTCTTGAGTATTCTTTGACGGCTCTCTCCTCTCTTCTTATCTTTGTAATATATATGTTTTAAAATGCCCGAAAAACCTAAAAAAACATGTTGTCCCGTAGGTTTGGAGTGCGATTCGCGATGTCATATATATACTCTCACTTATGAGGAAAAGAGGCTACTTCTAAATTGTCGGCACAAATACATTGTGTGAACCTTCCAACTTCAACACTTTTTACTCTTTCCTCCTTGTAATAAACTAATATTAGAATTTATTAATAAAATTGAAATTTGTTCAAATTTTACCGTAATTATTAAGATATCCTGGGATATAATTTCCTTATTTCATATGTTTTCATTTCTTTTCAATTATTTTTTATCCTTAAAATTTTTAATTAATGTATTTAAAACAAATTTTTAATGAAGTAAAGTTAAATTTATAAGATTTAATATGCGCATGCATAAAATTGATTAAAAGAATATAAAGGAGAAGACAAAAATGAAATTGCCATAAATGAGATTTTATTAAAACTAAACTTACATTTATTAACTTGAAAACTATATTGTATTTTACATATACTTATATTAGAATATAATTTAGTTATAGTTTAATGTAATAATAATTAAAATAATTTTAAAACTAATTTTTTTTATTTTTTTAATTAATAAAAAATTATTTAAAATTCACCAAATTTAATATTTGCTATACTTCAAAACGAAATAGTTAGCACTGACAGGATAAATAAATTAAGCGTAAATAAATAAATTAATCATTGTTCTTCCAAAGCAAATCTGTCATGATCGGTGTAATGGTGTAGTGGACGTCGCCCCCAAGGTTAACACAATACTTCAATATTCGTACATTTAAATAAAGTAGGTGAAACAAAATTGATATTGCTCTTCTCGAAAGTATTCGAAAAAGTAGAGTGGAAACTAAAGATGAAATTTTGGTTAGAAATTTGATCGGAAAAATTTTCTGAACAGAAAATAGGTGAGCTAAGAAAGGCAGAGAAGAGATTGTTGTTTGCTTGTTGTTGTGGAAAAATGAGAAGAATGACGTACAATTTATATTGTTTTTTGAAGAGATAAAATGGTAGAATAGCAGTGTTTGTTTCCAAAAATAGCAAAGGATTTTGCTTAACCGAAAATATTCTGTAACAGCCAAAATATTTTTTGCAATTGAAAAAATATCTTGAAAAAAAAATGATAAAAGGAACATAAATTTTATTCACAAAGAAAACATGCGCAATACAAAGGACACAAATTGAGCAGCGGCGGTAACACATGTGTATTGGACCTTTAACCCCAATTTGACAAAACTATATTTAAAACCTTTAAAAACATTTCCTCAATCAATGTGGAATTACCGATTTTGTTTAATTGTTAATTTACTTTTCTTTTTTTTTTTTTTAATGTTGAAGAGGAGTGATTCTAACTTTTGTTTCACAAATTAGATGTTAGTAAGGTGCGTTGTTGAATTAATAGAATTGTTTAGTTGGCACAAATTAGATGTTATTTAGGTTGATGAGAAGCTAAAAAAAACAGCACATCACCACCCACCGGAGCAAAATAAACAACAGATGTAAAGTGCACAGAGATATCCCAGAAGACAAAAATGATTGATTTTGCATTAAATTTAGGACATTCGACATTGAACTATGTTTAGATGTCGGATAGTGTATAAAATACCACATTCAAAAGATTTGTGTACCCACAATCTACAAAACTTCACAGCTGTTTCATTAATTCCCCATTTTCCTTTCCACCTTAAATGTGTTATCACATGATCCAAAGGGATTGTCATAAAAAGTTATACGAGGTTATAAGGAGAATTGACCTCCTATTTGAAGACATTGAGATCAAGGATATCGAATCAAAAGTGTCTTTTTCGTTTCCTGTCGGATTACAATGTTAATCCTTTAAAGCTTGCTGCCTTAGCATCAACTTTAAATTAACTCCTTAAAACATCTAATTACAATTTATTTTAAAACCAATACTTTTATACTAATTATTTATACTTAATTAGCATCACTTTAGATAAAGTGAATTTTGATGCCCAAAAGCTAAGCAATTAAACAATAATTTATGGAATAAAGAAAATATTCTCTTTGGGCTCAACCCCCTCTATTATTTTTTTAATTTTTTTTAGTTAATGTGTACATTTGTCCCTATATTTTAGGTAAAAATTGGGATTTGTTATTATATTTTATTTTGATTGATATTTGTTATTTTACTTTTGAATTAAAGAGAAATTTACCATTATTTTTTTTAACTCTATTAAACTTTGCCTAGTTTTATCTTTACCTGAATTTTTCTATTCAAATTTAATTTAAAATAATTTAAAGATAATTTTTAATTAAAACATATTTTTAATGTTTTATTTTAATAGTTAAAATAATAAATTAACTAATATAATTTTAAAAATTAAATTTAAGTTATATTTAATTTTCAAGTCTTTTAATTTAATAAATAAAAATTCTAATTTAATTTATAAATTAAGTTATGATTAACTATTAAAATAAAATATTTGAAAGAATATTTTTCTTGTTAAAATCTGTTTTCAAATCATCAAAAATGGGTGGTAAATTTTAATTTAAAAAAAATCAATAAAATTCAAATTTTAGTGGCAAAATTCAATCACATTAAAGTTGATTGAAAAAGTTACGTATATTCTCAAAGTATAATGACAAATGTAAATTAAAATAAAGTATAATGGTATTGTGAGTGTTCTCTAAAAAGGTAAACGAGAGGACTAGCCACGAAATGTGCTTCATTCTCATGAATGAGGATCAAACTCCTGACCATAGGATTAAAGGATTAGGTGAGCAACATTCAAGTACCTAAAGCATTTTCATGCATAAGTTGACATTTTGACTTGCAATTATGTTTGACCTCCAACCTTATCTTTGAAAGTATAAATTGAAATTTCATTAATACCACAAAGAACATGAGAAAGGATTGTATGAAACAGGAATATTATCAATTTTCAATAGTTTTATGCCACATCAGTAATTTTATCCTGAATTTCAGGATTTTAATTTGAATTTGATTTTTTTTCAAGATAAAAATGCTAAAATTCAGGATGAAAATACTGATGTGGCATAAAACTATTGGAAAATACTGATGTGGCATAAAATTCAGGATGAAATGTGCTCCATTCTCATGATGTGGCGTCATTGTTTTATACAATCCTTTTCCTAGAGAACATTATAGCAAAATATCTAACACAATAAACTACAATTATTGGATCAAACGTCCCAATTTGAACCACAAATAGAAACAATAGGTATAAACAACAAGGACTTGACTCATTAGATACAAAAACCACATTAAGCAACAAAACTTCGTAGAAGTTCCACACTACTAAATAAGCCAAATAACACCAATATAAACTAAAACAACAAATACACAACACTCAAAATTCCATCGATATTGAGGCATTTTATGTAAAAATAGGTAAGGTTTTGCATACGTAGGTGATTCATCCCTTATCTTCTCAATATTAATCCATTATACTGAAACTTGTTAGTGAATTCAACTCTAGGCATGGTCTCACAAGTGTAGGAGATTCATCGAACTACGTAAACATCTTTAATATATTATAATATTTTTTTATTGTTGTCTTACATCTTTACGCGTACTATTATTGAAGAGATAAGTCGATAATTGCAACAACAGAGTGAGTAAAGATAATTACTAGATGTAACTACCACAAAACAAAATAAACAAAGCTTAATTGTTTACGCACCTATGTCTATAGGCCTAACCTAGAGAAACAATCCATTATCTTCAACCTTGTACGAATATTGAATTAAGTTCTATCAGATATCGATATAGTAACCTTGTATGAAATTATTTTTAAGGAGGGTAGAACTGTAACATCCTAGATTAGGGGTTATGCGTTCGTGTGTAATTCATGAAATGTATGGAAATGTATGGAAATGTAAGGCAATGTATGGAAATGTAAGGAAATGTAAGGAAATGCTTTGGAAACGTTAAGTTTAAAAGAGGAAAGTGAACATTTTTGGAAACTAGGGGATGTAAGGAAAAGATTTAGAAATGATTCAAAAGAGGAAAGTAAACATTTCTGGAAACTTGGAAATGTAAGGAAATGTCAAGTTTAAAGAGCCAAACGAAAATTTTTAGAAACTTGGAAATGTAAAGAAATGTCAAGTTTTAAGGCTTAAAAAGAGAAAACTAAGGCAAGGTGGCCTTAAGAAAAATAATAGGAGGAATTTGACACACAAACAGGCTTGGAAAAGTGACCTGGAAATGCCACTTAAGGCCCAGGTAAGTGACGCCACCTACATGAGCAAGTGGGCCTGAGTTCGAGTCACATGGGAAACAAATAAAAGAAATTTTATTTTGCTTTCAGAAGAAGTGAGGTGGACGGCACAAGCTATTTAAAAGGAAGAGTTTTATTCTCTTTAAAATTCGGCTAAATGATGGATAAATAAGGGATTTATTTATCATTATTTTCAAGAGATAATGGTTGGATTAAATTCTTTTATTTAGTAATAATACAAAGGATAAAGCTATCAAATAGAAGAGTGGTGGCCAAGTAAGGGACTCTAGCTAGTAAATTCGGCTATAAAAGGAATAGAGAGGCCATTCAGCATTATTTACTCTTCCTTGATAACCTCTGCCGAATTTTCTCTGCAACCCCTATTCTTTTCTTCTTCATTCTTCTCCTCTCAATATTCCAAAAGCCGAAAGCTTGCTAAGATCAAGGCCATAGCCGAATAGTTTGAGACTTCAAGCAAAGGAACTGTCGATATCTAAAGTAAGGGTAAGATCTCATTCGATTTCCATCCTTTTTCTTTTAAGATTTGCCGAAATCTAGGACTAACCCCATTAATATCTTGTTGCCGAAACCTTGAAGAGATCTTTCGGGATTTACTAATTGTCGACTACAAGGAAGGAGAAGTTCTTTTCCCGAAGGTACACCATAAGCCGCGTGTTCCCTAGTTATTCGGTGAGTTTCGGGATTTAAAATCCACAAGGTAAGTGTCTATAGCATTCGGCCAAGGCCTATTTTAGTAGTTAGATCTATTATTATGTGTTTTAAGCCGAAAACTAACAGATTCAAGGGATCTAGTGAGTAGCTGATTTCAAAGGAGAAGAATACAAGTTTTCGGGATTTGACTATAGTCAATTTGACAACAAGGTAGGTTTTAAGAATACAAATCCTACTAGGATTTGGTTTTATAGGCTTTATGCTAACATACTAAGGTTACCAAATGTAGGAATGGAGATCTAAAGCAATAGATCGGTTTTTTCGGGATTTCAAGGAATTCGTTAAGCAAATCAGGTGTGTACCCCACACTAACTTTTAATATGTTATATGGCAAATATTTAATATATGAATGTATAAGAATGTGAATGTGGCTAAAATACCCTAATGTGGTACAAAGTACTCAGGTACGTTTCCTACTCCTACTAGGATTACGAAATATGTTATATTTTAACATGTGAAAAGTGACATGAATGTGAATTTAAGTATGATATGCATGATATAAAATATATATGGGGCATTCGGGTTATATGAGAAAGGGGAAGTGAATGTGATGACTTCGGTCTCACTATCTGAATGTGGTGGCTTCGGTCACATTATCTGAATGTGGTAACTTCGGTTACATTATCTGAATGTGGTAACTTCGGTTACATTATCTGAATGTGGTGTCTCATGACACAATTATCTGAATCTGGTGGCTATGCCACAAATTTATATGGGCGATGAGCACATCGACTGCAGCGACTGCCTTCGATGGTGTGTAGCGGAATGAGGGTTGACTTAGTAGTCCCCACGGTGTGCAGGTTGGTACGGGGATGTGTAGCGGATGGTATCTAGGTTTGGGTATGGGTTGCATCATTATTTTATCTGTATATGAATGTGCATGTGATACGTTATGGTATGCCTGATCTATTAAATTTTAGTGTTGTGTACACATTGAGTCTGTTGACTCACCCCGTTGTGGGAACATTTTTCAGGTGATGAACAGTGATGGACCGGGACGGCAGAACTTGTGGTGGCCATGCTCAGCTTAAAGTTTTATTCAAAATGGACATTTTATTTTATTTAAGTACTTAAGAATTTTATTTTGGGATTATTTGATGTAATAAGGCCATAAGGCCATAGTTGAATTTCTTTATTTCTTTTTACTTTTATTTATTATGTTTACAAATTACTATTTATGGATCAACAAATTTATTTTAAAATAAATTCTAAGTATTTTGTCACCTGAAATAAATGGATTTCAATATAAGATAAATTTGGTTTTCAACATAAGCCCAACCCAAAACATTATTTTCTTTAAAATTGCTCAAGTTTTTCCTAAGGAACAAAAGAACTTTGAATCGGTTTACTTGAGGAACATACCAGATCCGGTCAGGGCTCGTGGGCCGGGTTTGGGGTGTTTCAGTTTAGTATCAGAGCCCAGTTTTAAACTCTCGGCCTGGGGTTTAAGGCCCAAAACGTTTTCAAATCGAGCCCAATTAAGATTTATGGAAATATTTTATGAAATAAGCAGGTTTTATTGCATGGCACCTAAGTCTCCGACCTGAAGTCCACCAGGTAAGTACCCCTATCCTTTCTGTGATTTATATTGTGATTTGTAGAAGGGTAGAAATGGAATGGAACGTAGATAGTATGATAGGTACTTGAACTCTAAGACTAGCTTACCCCAACAGTTACATAAGATTTTAAATGTTTAATTGAACAAACATGTGGCTAAGTCGCCGAGTTAGGGTGTGGCAACCATTGTACGCATGTCTAGGATTGGTATTCGGTGGGAGCTTGGTATTTAAGCAGTCCGCGTGACTCACCTCCTCTCCACTCGAATCCTACCTGGTGCGTAGCTTCGGTTCACCCTAACCAAGAGGACTTATTCATAGGCTAAACCCCTAACTAAAACCCGAAAGGGAACTAGCCGTGTTTTTATGGAAACCCTAGTTTTTTTTTTAAATATTTCAACAAATCACTCTTTTAAACTGAGAAAATTGTTATTTTCAAAAATTTTCCAAAAACTTCTAGTTTACAAAATTACTAAAATGCCTCTAGTGGTAAAATTACAAAAATGCCCTTAGTTTATAAAAGGTCCAATTACCCAACAGTTTTTCCAAAATTTCACTATTTTATAAATGTTCAAAAAAAACCCTTATTTGCAAAATATCAAAATACCTTGATTTTGGAAAATTACAAAATTTCCCCTAACTTACAAAATTATCAAAATGACCCTGATTTTTAAACTTTTTGCAACATCGCCGATTTGGAGAACAAATTCTCAAAAAGAACCCTCAAGTTTTGTAAAATTTTGAAATACCCCTGATTTATTGAACTTTACAAATTTACCCTGATTTGTAAAAATTTACCGAAATACCCCTGGAATTTCAAAATTATCGAAATACCCTCGGATTTCAAAAATTACCAAAATACCCTTATTGACAAAATCACCAAGGAACCTTATTTTGACAAATTACAAAAATACCCCTATAGGGCAAATTACGAAAATACCCCTGGGTAGTGGAAAAACAACAACAATGAAAACTACAACGTTTCTCTGAATGAACGGAAGTTTATAATTGATTGATGAATGTATGAATAGACTGTGTGCCTGTATGAATACGAAAGAACCACTCCTAAAACTCTTTTCATAAAACTTCTTCGCGGGTAATCAAGTGAAACAAAGACTAATGTATAAAACTCTTAAATCAGATTAAATCGCGACGTTAGAAAATGAGTTCTAAGGGACGTGAACTTAGAGATTGTGCCTAGAAAGTATGATGGTTCTATTAAGATCAGAGTGCATAGCGTAAGCATAGTGCGGTGAGAAGGATTGTACGACTGTTAATAAGTAATTTCGAGGACGAAATTATTTTTAAGGAGGGTAGAACTGTAACATCCTAGATTAGGGGTTATGCGTTCGTGTGTAATTCATGAGATAGTGGGCTCAGTGGGTGTGTTGGATGTGTAATTCATGAAATGTATGGAAATGTATGGAAATGTATAGAAATGTATGGAAATGTATGGAAATGTATGGAAATGTGTGGAAATGTCTGGAAATGTAAGGAAATGTAAGGAAATGCTTTGGAAACGTTAAGTTTAAAAGAGGAAAGTGAACATTTTTGGAAACTAGGGGATGTAAGGAAAAGATTTAGAAATGATTCAAAAGAGGAAAGTAAACATTTCTGGAAACTTGGAAATGTAAGGAAATGTCAAGTTTAAAGAGCCAAACGAAAATTTTTGGAAACTTGGAAATGTAAAGAAATGTCAAGTTTTAAGGCTTAAAAAGAGAAAACTAAGGCAAGGTGGCCTTAAGAAAAATAATAGGAGGAATTTGACACACAAATAGGCTTGGAAAAGTGGCCTGGAAATGCCACTTAAGGCCCAGGTAAGTGACGCCACCTACATGAGCAAGTGGGCCTGAGTTCGAGTCACATGGGAAACAAATAAAAGAAATTTTATTTTGCTTCCAGAAGAAGTGAGGTGGACGGCACAAGCTATTTAAAAAGGAAGAGTTTTATTCTCTTTAAAATTCGGCTAAATGATGGATAAATAAGGGATTTATTTATCATTATTTTCAAGAGATAATGGTTGGATTAAATTCTTTTATTTAGTAATAATACAAAGGATAAAGCTATCAAATAGAAGAGTGGTGGCCAAGTAAGGGACTCTAGCTAGTAAATTCGACTATAAAAGGAATAGAGAGGCCATTCAGCATTATTTACTCTTCCTTGATAACCTCTGCCGAATTTTCTCTGCAACCCCTATTCTTTTCTTCTTCATTCTTCTCCTCTCAATATTCCAAAAGCCGAAAGCTTGCTAAGATCAAGGCCATAGCCGAATAGTTTGAGACTTCAAGCAAAGGAACTGTCGATATCTAAAGTAAGGGTAAGATCTCATTCGATTTCCATCCTTTTTCTTTTAAGATTTGCCGAAATCTATGACTAACCCCATTAATATCTTGTTGACGAAACCTTGAAGAGATCTTTCGGGATTTACTAAGTGTCGACTACAAGGAAGGAGAAGTTCTTTTCCCGAAGGTACACCATAAGCCGCGTGTTCCCTAGTTATTCGGTGAGTTTCGGGATTTAAAATCCACAAGGTAAGTGTCTATAGCATTCGGCCAAGGCCTATTTTAGTAGTTAGATCTATTATTATGTGTTTTAAGCCGAAAACTAACAGATTCAAGGGATCTAGTGAGTAGCCGATTTCAAAGGAGAAGAATACAAGTTTTCGGGATTTGACTATAGTCAATTCGACAACAAGGTAGGTTTTAAGAATACAAATCCTACTAGGATTTGGTTTTATAGGCTTTATGCTAACATACTAAGGTTACCAAATGTAGGAATGGAGATCTAAAGCAATAGATCGGTTTTTTCGGGATTTCAAGGAATTCGTTAAGCAAATCAGGTGTGTACCCCACACTAACTTTTAATATGTTATATGGCAAATATTTAATATATGAATGTATAAGAATGTGAATGTGGCTAAAATACCCTAATGTGGTACAAAGTACTCAGGTACGTTTCCTACTCCTACTAGGATTACGAAATATGTTATATTTTAACATGTGAAAAGTGACATGAATGTGAATTTAAGTATGATATGCATGATATAAAATATATATGGGGCATTCGGGTTATATGAGAAAAGGGAAGTGAATGTGATGACTTCGGTCTCACTATCTGAATGTGGTGGCTTCGGTCACATTATCTGAATGTGGTAACTTCGGTTACATTATCTGAATGTGGTAACTTCGGTTACATTATCTGAATGTGGTGTCTCATGACACAATTATCTGAATCTGGTGGCCATGCCACGAATTTATATGGGCGATGAGCACGTCGACTGCAGCGACTGCCTTCGATGGTGTGTAGCGGAAGGAGGGTTGACTTAGTAGTCCCCACGGTGTGCAAGTTGGTACGGGGATGTGTAGCGGATGGTATCTAGGTTTGGGTATGGGTTGCATCATTATTTTATCTGTATATGAATGTGCATGTGATACGTTATGGTATGCCTGATCTATTAAATTTTAGTGTTGTGTACACATTGAGTCTGTTGACTCACCCCGTTGTGGGAACATTTTTCAGGTGATGAACAGTGATGGACCGGGACGGCAGAACTTGTGGTGGCCATGCTCAGCTTAAAGTTTTATTCAAAATGGACATTTTATTTTATTTAAGTACTTAAGAATTTTATTTTGGGATTATTTGATGAAATAAGGCCATAAGGCCATAGTTGAATTTCTTTATTTCTTTTTACTTTTATTTATTATGTTTACAAATTACTATTTATGGATCAACAAATTTATTTTAAAATAAACTCTAAGTATTTTGTCACCTGAAATAAATGGATTTCAATATAAGATAAATTTGGTTTTCAACACAAGTCCAACCCAAAACATTATTTTCTTTAAAATTGCTCAAGTTTTTCCTAAGGAACAAAAGAACTTTGAATCGGTTTACTTGAGGAACATACCAAATCTGGTCAAAGCTCGTGGGCCGGGTTTGGGGTGTTTCAGAATATATACATTTCACACATTAATTTTCTGGTTGATGCAAACTCACACTTATCATGTTCATATCACTTATCACTTTCATGTAATGCACTACAAGTGCTAACATATAGCTTATTAAGCTAAACTAACTTTCATATCAGAGGTGGGTGTGTAAATCCAACTATCCACAAGGCATATTCAATCACATATTCAACATATGTAATCACATCACACGCTTAGCCATTCACATCTCATATACTCTTGTTTATCAAACAATCAAAACTCAAGTAAGAATACTTTTAGGGCTTAGATAAGATGTTTTGATCACCTAAGGCCCTTTTAACTCATTGTTTTGTGCATTAATTATAGCACACAAGATTACTTAGCTTAGCAACTAGCTTCCACAACAAAGCTCAAGTTAGTTTTTGTTTGCCTTTATCCTTGCTTGTAAGGATTCCCAAATGAGTTGGCACTTTACATAAACATCAAATGCATTACAAGGCATTACAAACAGTAACAAATAAGATTAAATCACTCTAAAATCACATATACAAGCCTCTAGATCTCTATACCGAAAACTTAGCTAATTTTGCTGAAAATACGATTTCAGCACTCAAATCCTGTTTCTAAACCTTAATTTCGATCCTAATCTTCCTAAATATCATCTAATTACATATTCAAACCATCAATTTAATCAACTTTCGTAGATATCATCTTTCTAGAAAAATCAAGCCAAATGAGTTTTAAGGTTAAGAGATCATTTGAATCTTTCAAAATTATTTAAAGATTTGCTAAATTAGGATTAAAAATCTTCTAATAGGATCAAAATTAGTTGAAAAGAGCTTTGAAACAATACTTTAACTCTATAGAAGGGGATCCACCATTTTTAAGCTTAAAATCAACTTAAAATCTATTTATCTGTTAAAATCGTTATTAAATCAATTAAAACTCAGTTTGAAAAGGTAGAACATTTGGTTTATTCATGAAAAGTCAGAATATTACCTCAATTTTGCAAAATTGATGAGATATAGAGCTAATTCAAGTTTGAAAGTGCGAAGAACCTTAGAAAAATTGAAGATGAAATCTTAACTGTTCTTTGAAATTGAAAGTATATTTTGTATTTGGAGAACTTAGGAATCAAAAAGGATTAACTAATTTTGGGAGAAAAACAAGAATAGTGTTTTGGCAAAATTTTTGAAGAGATGAAGATATAGCATTGACTTAATCAACATGCTAATGTGCTGATGTTGATGACTTCTAACACTCTCCCTCGACATCAGCACTCGTGTTCTTTACCATACCAAGCTGTTGACAAAACTTTGCAATTTTGTTACCATTTAGACCTTTTGTAAACAGATCTGCAACTTGACTTTCAGTTTTGATCTTCTTCAGCTCAACTTTGTCTTCCAAAACTTTTTCCCTGATGTAGTGATAATGCACCTCTACATGCTTAGTTCTAGCATGAAAAACTGGATTTTCTGCTAGTCTTATTGCTGATTGACTGTCACAATGCAAAGGAACTGCATATTCTATTGACTGATGCAAATCTTTCAGCACCATCATAAGCCAAGTGCTCTCCTAAGCTGCCATTGCTGCAGCTCGATACTCTGCCTCTGTTGTTGATAAAGAAACTGTTGGTTGTCTCTTACTGCACCATGAAACAGCACCTGATCCAAGCATGAAAACATATCCAGTAGTTGATCGTCGAGTATCATGATCACCTGCATAGTCAGCATCACAGAAACCAACTAATTTGCAATCTCTTTCTTTCTTATATTCAACACCATAGTCAAGAGTATTCTTGACATATCTAAGAATTCGACGAACTGCTTCAAGATGAGTTTTCTTTGGACTTTGCATATATCGACTCATCACACCCACTACAAAAGAGATATCTGGTCTGGTTAAAGTTAAATTGAGCAAACTTCCCACCAGTTGTCTATACATTGTTGCATCTTCCAAATCTCTTCCTTCCAAGGCACACATCTTAACATTTGGCTCCATTGGCGTTGAACTTGGCTTGCAATTAAACATTCCAAACCTTTTTAACAAGTCTTTAGAATATTTTTGCTGATGAAGAAACAACCCGTTGTTAATATACTCGATTTCTAAGCCAAGAAAATACTTAAGCTGTCCAAGTTCCTTCATCTGAAAACGTACAGCTAAATTCTCTTTAATTTGAAGAATTTCTTCCTCCCATTCTCCTGTGACAATCAAGTCATCTACATACACAAGCACAATAGCTATCTTCCCTTCCTCAGCTTTAACAAACAAGCTTGAGTCTGCAGATGTCATCAAATAGCCATTATGAGTTAAGAATTCACCAATTTTACCATACCAGGCTCTTGGTGCTTGTTTTAATCCATAAAGTGCCTTCCGCAGTTTACACACATATTCCGGATGACTTTCACTTTGAAATCCCATTAGCTGATTCATATATATCTCCCTATCCAGCTCTTCATGTAAGAAGGTGTTCTTGACATCCATTTGCCATAGATGCCATCCTTTGCTAGCTGCAAGTACAATTAAGACCCGTACCGTTGTGAGCTTTGCAACTGGACTGAAAGTTTCATTATAATCCAGTCCATATTGTTGAGAGAATCCACGAGCCACCAAACGAGCTTTGTGCCTTTCGATTGACCCATCCGTACGACGCTTTATCTTATAGATCCATTTACAGGATACAGGCTGCATACCCCTTGGCTTTGGTACGAGCTCCCATGTCTGATTCCTTTTTAAAGCATCAATTTCCTCCTCCATTGCCTTGTTCCATTCTGGACATTGAGCTGCTTCTTCAAATGGCTCTGGTTCTTTTGCTTCTTCTTCAATTATTGCAGCATTAGCATATTTTGGATTTGGCCTTCTAGTTCTTGTAGATCTCTTGAGTTGGACTGATGTTGATGCTTCACATTCTCCATTTATTTGTCCATATACTCTAGTTTGCCAAGAATTTGAAGTTGAACCATTTTCAATGCAATCAACATCGACTCCTTCATCTTCAGCTGTTTGTAGTTGAATTTGATCAGATTAAATTGTCTGGTTCAGGTTCTTTGGACCACCACGATGATGCCTCATCAAATACAACATTTCTAGTTGTATAGCACCGTTTTATTATTGGATCACAGCATCTCCACCCTTTACGTTGATCATCATATCCTACAAAAACACACCTAACAGCTTTCTTGTCCATTTTGCTACGAACATGATTAGGCACAAAAACATAGCAAGTACATCCAAACACTCGAAAATAGCTAACTGTTGGCTTTACATTCCATAATTTTTCAAAGGGTGATAAAAAATTTAAGCTTTGCTGGGGGGAGCCTGTTGATTACATATGCTGCAGTTCTCATTGCCTCTGCCCAAAACTGCCCAGGAACATTCTTTTCATGAAGTATGCGTCGACATATTTCAGCTAAATGCCGATTCTTTCTTTCTGCTACACCGTTTTGCTGCGGAGTGTTGGCACATGTAAATTGATGACGAACATGATAATTTTGAAGGTAGTTGTTAAAATCATCAGAAATATACTCCCCTCCATTGTCAGTACGTAAGCAACGAATCTTCTTGTCAACCTCTGCTTCTGCCATGTCTTTAAATTCTTGAAACTTTGAAAAAGTTTGTAAATTTTCCTTCATGAAAAATACCCAAACATACCTGGAGGAATCATCGATAAAAGTCACCATGTACTTCATTCCACCAAGAGAAGCTTGTTTAATTGGTCCAAACACATCGGAATGCACCAGTTCCAATGGTTCCTTTGCTCTCCATTTAGACTCTTCATATGGCAGTTGATGAGCCTTTCCATACTGACAACCTGCGCAAATTGTATCCCTTCTCACTTCAAGTTGAGGAAGTCCTCTGAGCATAGTCTTTTTCATCAACTCAGCTAGCTTGAAATAGCTAACATGTCCTAACCGCATGTGCCAGAGATCTGCAGTTTCATTCTTCTTCGTTTTGTCAACATATGCAGTTTTCGCGGACATAACATAGACTGACTCCAATCTTTGACCCTTCAACACAGGTGCATCATCTATTTCCAAGTTTCGATACACCTTTACATCTTGAGGTCCAAACAGAACAAAGTGGCCTGAAGATGTGAGTTGTGCAACCGAGAAAAGATTTTTCTTCATTTCTGGAACATGATAAACATCTTCAAGTGACATATCATTAGTAGAATTTTGAGGAACGATTACCGTTTTACCAATGTGGGCTATTGGTAATTTTGAGTTGTTTGCAGTCACCACAACTCTGCCTCCTTTATATTCCAGCATATTCTGCAGCTTCTTTTTATCCCCTGTCATGTGATTTGAGCAACCCAAGTCGACGATCCAATCTTTCTCATAGTCAATCTCTTTGGATACAGTTACTGATAGAGCTAACTCTTCTACTTCCACAGCAAGCAGTGCCTCAGCATCCCACTCCTTTTCATCTTTAAAAGTAACAGCATTACTTTCAATAGACTTCTTCTTAAACCAACAATCTTTTGCTATGGGACCCTTCTTCCCACAGTTGTAACATTTCCCTTCAATTCTTTGGCTATTGAAAGGCTTTTTTGGCTCTCCCCTGAACCGAATATTCTTTCTATCTTGTTTTCCTTTTGTCTCATCTTCATTTCTGTTAGTAGCATGCTGACTTGAGCTCCATTTACTTCTATTGGCACACGACACCTTGCTCTTGTTGGCATACAGTGCCTCCTCTTCACCTTTGAGTGACAGACCTCCCATCTGTTTAGCCAAAGCTTCTTGTCCAGCAAGCAAATTTTCAAATTCAACAAGTGATGGTTGAGTCTACCACCCTTGTACTGCGGCAACAAAACTTCTATACTCTGGCTTCAAACCATGGATAATTATTCTCTTCATCCTGGTTTCCCCGATTGGAGCTTGGGGATCCAATTCAGAAATTTCTCGGCACAACGTCTTCACCTTGTGTAAGTATTGAGTGACTGTCATGTCACGTTGAGCTATGGACAACAGCTCACTCTCTAGAAGTTAAAGTCTAGTATCATTCTTCTTTGAGAATAACTTGGCCAATATATCCCAAGCTTCACTGAGAGTATTGGCATTTCGAATATGCTCTAGCACATCCTCTTCCATTGTTGTTTTCAAGGCAAACATGGCCTTGCCAGCCTTTATCTTCCACTTCCGCAATGTACCACTTGCATCCTCATTTACTGGTTGCGGAACCTCACTTCCATTGACAAACTCCCACAAATCTTGACTTTGCATATAGGACATCATGCCAGTTGACCAAGAGTTGTAGTTTTGGTTGTTTAGCTTCTTGATCCCACCAATAACCTGTAAATCACTCATCTTCCTAGCCACAAATGGAGCTCACTCTTTTTGACTCAAATGTATTAAAAAAATGACCCTAACAACCTAGCTCTTGATACCAGATTGTAGAACGAGAGCACTGCTGATACAGGGAAAAAAAATAACACTGCTGAAGAAAACAATTTTATCACTTACTGCTCTTAAAATTTCATCTAATACATTGCTTAAATAGGGAAAAATAATAACTAACCTAGCTAACAAAAAGTAGAAAAAATAGCAACAGCTATGAGCAGAAACTGCAACTAATCTGCTAAAGACTAAAACTCCTCCTAGTTTATTGGAGATGTGGGCAAATATAGCATTGACTCAATCAACATGCTAATATGCTGATGTTGATGACTTCTAACAGAAGAATGATAGGGAAGGAGACGGTGGGTGGCTTAAATAACCAACCAAAATTTAAAAATTAGGCTTTTGCCCTTTTGACCACCTGCAGTTTTCCCCCTTTTCCAAATTGGTCATTGTTTTTTTTTTCAATTAAAACCAATTTCAAAATTGTTTTCAAACCAAATCTCATTTTTAATATATGTTTTAACCAAATCAATTCCAAAGCACTTAATTTTAATCTCTTAACCTATAATTTTTAATTGTAATTATTTTAATATTTTATTTATTTATTCCTAATTATTTAGTTATTTAACTTAATTACGGTTTTCGGTTCACTAAACCTTGATTAACTAACCTTATTTTTGGGATGAGACATAAGTGCATTCTACTAGTTCAGCTTGGGTTTCACTTCCTTTTACTATAAATAGATGACATCAGTAGGGCTAAAAACACAAGAAGTTTTACACAACTTTGAAATATTGTTATTCTGCTCGAAAATAGTGAGAATCTATTTCTAAGTATAAATTATATTTTCTGGAAATAATAATTCTATCGGTTTCTATAAGAGAGGGAGATTTACTTTCCTACTGAAAGTAACGTAAATTTCTAGTTCTATGTCTTATTTGAATCTGTTCGAGCCCACACTCGAAGAAGTTTGTGGTACGAGAACAACAGAGAAAGTCATTCGGTTGAAAGCTTGGAACGATAACGATCCGTTTAACCTAAAACAAAGGTGCAATTTTGGGAAAAGTTTATTGATATAAATATCACAAACCTACTTGATTTTCAAAATTTTATTTTTTTTCCCTATGCAAGAAAATCATTTTCGAATAGGATTTTTTCTAACACCAACCACCAAACATACTATAGTAAAGTTGACCTTTCAACAATATAATCCTTATTTCAAAGAGGATGTTTCTTGTAATGCCCAATACCCGATCTAATCATCGGACCCGAGCTATGTAAATTTTGCTTAGTTCATTCATTTGCACAACTTGGGTCCTATGAGATATCTGCCTCATTCTCAAACCTTTCAAGTTATTTAAATACTATGCTACTCCGACTCTTTTCGAGACCCATATTCGACATATCCGGACATGTTAAGGAGATACGACAATCCATAGACCTTGTAAATACAAAAAAAAAAAAAAACATAACCATGTCAAACACATATCCTTATCCAACATAACCATGTCAAACACATATCCTTATCCAACATTCTAGTTTGCTCTAAGTAACAACCATACTGATAAAATTACTTTTTATTTCAAACTACTACATCCTCTTCTTTGTGTAGGAATACAAAAAGTATTTTCACTTTCAAGCAAACTTCACGATCATCTTAAATTGACATAACAGTCTACAAACCATTAATCGAAGATTTAAAGTTCTCTTCCTAGCTATTTTAAACCAAATTCCCACTCTCTCTATTGACTCCAATAATTCTTTTAATGCAGCAAGGCATGTCACTCAGAAAAACAGAATCAGTTATCACTATTATTACCCAGTGTTGTTAATGGCACCAGGTGCAGTCTAGACGCTAGAACCCTTATATTGGCTCAAGCGCAAGGTGCAAAAGAAAGCAATAGCCTTTGTAAAATAAAGCACAATATATACGTTTGAGTTCTTGTATGTGTTGTATACACATGTATATATGTATACAAGGCTTAGACATAATAAACTCCTAAATGTGGTATAGTTAATCTACATGGTAGTTTTTTTATTAGTCAATACTCATGATTTCCACACTGTCAATGTCTACATTTCAATATTGAGAAGTATACTGTTAAGATATACATTTCAATACTGAAATACTAAGAAGTATAGAGTTGGATAATATCCATTCCTTACTACTGAGAAAATTTAAGTACTAAACTGAAAAAGAAAAAGAAAACGAAAACCAAACACCATCGCACATTCACACCTCCCTCTCATTGACGCTTATTTTCGGTCGCTTGAAATACGAATGAAAATCAGTTAGATACTAATATTCACTAAAAACCGGAAATTATTAGAATTTTTAATACCATTCTTGGAGCCAAATTTCTTCTTCTCCTTCTTCTCGTCCTGGTTTTGTTTCTGCTTCTGTTTTTTTCTTTCTTTTTTTGCATTTCTTTAGTCAGGTTCCTATTCTTTTCTTCACGTTGCCTCTGCTCCTTCTGTGCCTCTTCTTTTCTTTTTTAACTCACTAATTCGGTTCTTTTCTCTCATGCACATCTCTAGACTATGCACCTCAGCCACCAGGTGTCTCATCTCGTCGAAAGAATTAAAAAGTTTTTGGCAATCACTGCATTTGTAGTTGCCAGTATCATCTCGCTTGGCTTTCGAAGCCATTTGCAGGAGTTCTTTTCTTTCTTGGGGAAAAGAAATGACATAGAGAAATTTGTAATGAAAATAACAGGTAATTTGCAAAAAAAACAGAGAAAGAGAGAGAGAATATGAGCTAAAGAGACTGATAATTCTGTTATGAAATTGCTTGACCACCCTCAGGTGTAAAAACTCACGTCAGTTCCTTTATTACCCTTGTTCTCTTCATTACCCCTGTTGTTTGTTGTTTTTTGTTTTTAGTTTTATAGAAATTAAGGAATAAAAAACAGACAAAGAACAAGAGAAGAATGGATGGAGTTTGGAAAAGTCTAAACTAATGGTGGTTTTTACGGTTTATTAGTATTTTGGTTTTGGGCCGATCACACGAGGGCCATTAGGATTGCTTTTAGGTTGGTTTTTTTCCTTTTAGAACAGTTTATAACTCTAGGATTTCTATACTGTTCGGCTTGGCCTTTTAATAATGGAAAAGTCCCAGATTTATTTTCAAAAAAAAAAAACCCTTGTTAGGGTCTGAGTAGGTATTAGGGTTAAAATTATATTTTTATTTTCAGGATTTTAATCTTTCTACATTTCAAATTTAAAAATTTAGTTTCATTTGTTAATACCACTAAATTCGCTGGGGGACCTTTCAGCAAGATTGGGTTGTCGAAATGTTGTCATAAAAAGTGTCATTTCCAATTCCCTTCCTCATCAACCAAATCCTTTAATAAGATTTATCTATCACTAATAGGTATACTGGAACGCCTCAAAATATAAGGGGTTAGATGAAATGAATAACCAAAAAATAAGTCTTAGGCTTGATGGTTTAGTAGCTAGTACACTCCTTAGAGATTCTAGGTTCAAACTCCATATCTCTCATTTCTTTTCTTTTTAATTGCAACAACCTAGGATAAAAACCACACTATAATAAATATTAAATGGAGTAAAAGATAAATAAGTGTGGGCAACAACTCAAATGGTTAAGCCTTTGCATTTTTCCTTTGGATTCCCAAGTTTAAGTCACGCCAACCTCACCCTACATCCATTTTATTTTCGACAAAAAAGGTAAATTGCCCTGCAACCGCTTAAAAGTTTGAAAACCTAGCTATTTAGTCCCATTTCCTAGTTACATTAGGATTTTAATTTATTTCTTTTATTCTAATTAGAATTTCTCCATCTATTCTCACTCTTTATATATCTTCATCTTTTCTATTATCCCCCTATTCTTTTTCATCATATTTCACATTATTTTATTGTTAGAAATTATTTCTTTGATTACCCCAAATCAAAATCAGTCTCAGTTAAAATGTTTTCCTATTGGTTGTCAAACTCATCGTTTATAGCCTTTGTACCTTCATAAAAAATCTAAACTTGGTTCAGGTACCCCAAATCAAATTTGAACGTAAGGGACGTTTTTTAAAGATCCCAATGAAAGGTGCGTGTTCTTTTGCGAGCGAATCGAGGCAAAACAGTGTCTAGGATAGTGCCACACGGGCATGTGGATCACAAGGCCATGTCCCCCTAAAACCCTAGGATAGTTCGTTTCTCACACGGCTAAGACTCATCCATACGATTTTGCCACACAGGCATGTGGTCCACACGACTATGTGCCCTAGAAACCCTAGTGTAGTTCGTGAACCACACTGCCTGGCCCCATTCATACGGCCGTGTCTTCCTTGTAGGATGATTTTGTAATTTTCACAAAGCCTCAGCCTGTTACATAGCCTAGCCATATGGCCATGTGTCTCCTATTTTTATATTTTACAATTTTACCCTTATCTTTCAGATATTATATTTTTGCCTCTATTTTTCAAAATTTACAATTTTTCCCCTACTTTACAAATTTTACAATTTTTCCCAAAATTTTATGATTTGTTCAGTTTAGTCCCTAACTAATTCACGAACTATTTTTAGTGTTTTATTTTTATTCAATTAAAGCCCTAATAATATGAATAATACTAGAATCCATTATCTACTTGACTAAACTAATGTTATGTGAATATTTGCATGAAATACACATGTCTATTGTATTTGTATTTGTGATTATGTGTACAACATGCCTTATGTTACCGATAAACAGAACACTTAATAAGCATGATTTTTGGCTACTGAGTTGATATGTTATAATCATATTGTTTGCTACTGTATTGAACCGTTATAAGCATATTGATTGTTACTATATTGTTCTATTAAAAGCATAATTAAATGTTATTGTATTGATCTATTTGAGCTTGCCATATTGCATTCCATGGGATGGGACGATGCGAACGAAAGAAGTTGAGCAGTTTATTTGCATCGTTGAGTGGTTTACCCACATCGTTTGAGCAACTTTTATCTACACTGTTTGAGTGGTTTAACCACACCATATTAGCAAGTTCAATCTGTAAACATGTTGTGTATCTACAACCTTCTGGCAACTTGTCTGCAAAAACTTTTTAACAAAGAAAAGAACCCGATGGTTCATCCACCTTTTTTAATACTAGGGCAATTTTCAAGATCCTTATACTTGGAACGCATGAGGCGAACGCATAAAGAATTTGGCCTCACCACAAAATTATAACTAAGCTTCATCAGAAAAACATCATTCTAACCTTTAAGATCACAAAAATCGAGACCACCTTTCTGAATGGGTTCGCAACAATCAGAGCATCGAGCAAGTGCAGGTTTTTTGTGTGAATTCCGACTCTCCCAAACAAAACTCCTTGCCAATTGTTCAATCTTCATGCAGATTGTTATTTGAATAAGAGTGGTTTGCATAAAATAGTGGGGAATCAGAGTAATACCAACTATTAAGACATTTCCGTACTTGTTCAATAATAAACTAGAAAGTGCTGCAAGTAACTTTCCGGTGGAATAGTGGTATGCCAGGATAAGTTCCCAAATCATCCCCTCTATTAAATTCAAGACTAAAACAGGTCTGTTCAGCTAAATGAGCACCCATGTTTCTCGAGAAATAAAACTTTGTTTTCTGAGCATCAACTTTGTGCCTAGAAAAATGTCAAAAGTTGTCCAAAAAAATGTCCTTTTTATTGAAAGTACAACAAGGCCTTCTTTTATTTTATAATATATGTAATTAAATTTTTTAAAATAAAAATATAAAACATATAACTAATTCAAGTTTTCAACAAAATAAAAAAAATTCAAAAATTAAAATTAATTTTTAAAAATAAAATTATAAAATTTATAAGTGTAAATTCTAATAAAAAATAAATAATATATGAAATTTCAAAAAAAGTATAAATATTTAAATTTTAAAAAAGTAAAAAAGGCATATATTTTAGAAAATTTGCAATAATTTTTTTTTTTGCAAAACACCCCTCAAATATATCAAAACTTCTAAATTTCAAAAAATATATAAAAATTTCAGAAAATGAACACTTCAAATCAAAAAAAATAAAATTTATAGAAATTGAAATTTTGAAAAAGTTTATCACAAAAATTGAAAAATATTCCAAAATAAATATAAATTCTAGGAAAATTATAATAATTAAACATTGAAAAAAATTCAAAAATATATTTTCTATAAAAATTCTTAAAATATTAAAAAATAAATAAATATTTATCAACCGATACCAATCAACAGTTAATTAATGGTAGTCAACCTTGGCTAGCAATCATCAATAGCGGCAGAGCTAAGGGCGGGTAGAACCCCTTAAAATTAAAAAAAAAAATCCCTTTTACCACTTTACAATTTATAAAATTTCATATTAATAATGATAAAATTATATTTTATCTCCTAAAAAATTATAAAAATTTGATTTAATTTTTAAAAAAATATATAATGATACAGGCTATTAAAATTGTGAAATTGCATATTTACTATCGTAAAAATATACAATTTAATTTCGTCTCTCAAATTTTTTTTGGCTTTGCCCTTGATCATCAAAGTCGATGGTATATATTCTAAAATATCTAAGCTTTAAAAAAGATTCTATATTATACTAGAAACCCTATCACACGTGAAAACTTAAAACACAAATGCTTGTTTAAAAATAATATACAATAAACAATGACCGGTATGGTTTGAAACTAATTATGTAACTAATGTAGATAATAAATTGTATGCATGTGAAAACGTAAAACACAAATGCTTGTTTAAAAGTAACATATAATAAACAATGACCCGTATGGTTTGAAACTAATTATGCAACTAATGTAGATAATAAATTGTATATATTAAAAAATGTAAAAAAGATACATTAAAATGAAGTTTTGGTTGAGTGGTAAATTTAAGGAATTAGTAATTCAATTGGTGTGGGTTCAAATTTCACCATATGTATCTTTTAATTTGTTTTTGTTAAAATAAAAATATTAAAATACCATCAAATAATATAATTTTTTTAATTACAAAAAGATATTTTTATAATTTTCTGATCGAATTGGTGACACCAACACAATAAAAAAACTTAATAAATTACATACACATATTTTAATTTTTAGAATTTATATATTAACTTCAATAAATATGAACACCCCATATTGCATTCTAAAGAATTGGAATGTCATGTGCCTATTCATGTTAATTGATTTTTTAATGTTGTTAAAAATTAAATAAAAAAGAAAAAATAAATATAAATCCAGAGTGAAAATATGTAATATTAAATCAATCAATATTCTACTGTATGATAGCTTAGTGGGAAAAAGGAAAGAAAAGAGAAAGGTAAGTCATTACAATTTACAACTCATCGGGATTGCGGTGCACGTGCACATATAACAAAAAAAAAAAAGGGACTTTTTTAATCAGTTAATTATGACGCTGACACGCCACACGAGTGGAAGTGGGTAGTATTTATTTTTTAGACGTTTCGGGTCCCAGTATCCACGTCATCACCACTCACAAGTCACAAAGGATAAATTAGGGGTCTTCATCTCATCCCCTTAAGCTAATGTATTTCATTTTTAAATGATGGATGGCGAATATGCCAAAAATGTTAGCAAGAAGAAGTGAGAATCATAAAAGACAATGTTCTAATTAATTAATTAAACTAATATTAGGCGTTATTATTATTATTATCTTTTTTATATTTTACTTTGAAAAATTAAAAAAAAAGTTAATTTAATAAATGAAATCGAGTTATAAGATTGGCATACAAGTATTAAACAACGCCAAACACAAGTAACCAACATAAACATGTTGGAAGTGTTTTTTAGTTAAGTTTACTAAATCATAAAAATTGGACTAAATTGAATAGACTTTAAAACTTAAAATTGATGCCCTTAAGGGAAAATTGAGATAAGTGAGACCGAGAGGAGACCTTTTCGGGCACCAATTCGATTTTCCCGGGTTAGTTTGGTGAGGTCGAGATATAAACCGGACTAATTTGTCTAATTTCGTAAAATTGAGCTGGAGAAGTAAAATTAAACCAATTTAGGTGTATTAGCGATTTAGATCCCTAATTCAAAGGTTAACCAACAACATGGAAATCAAACAACCGTTGTTTGTTTTTGTATTTATTAGTTTCATAGTTTTCATGTTTTACAGTTTAGTCATTGTCTATTTTTAGATAATTAATTAGTTTAATTCACTTCCAAATTATGCACTACCGTAATATAGAAACTTGCGCACGTTTGGTTCATTAGAATTGAATAGAGCTGTAATGGAAGAGAGTTGTAATGGAATAGAGTTGTAATCAGTAAATCAATTGTTTGGTCGAATAGAATCAAATAGATGGTAGTAGCATAAGAAAAAAAATTAAGCTGACCAGAGTATTCTTAGTAGATTTTTATTGAGTAGATGATTATTGTTATTGTTATTAAATTTTAATAATATTATTATTAAATATAATTTAATAAAAATAAAAATAAATAATTTAATCATATTTTAATATAATTATTACTAAATATAATTTAATAAAATAATAATATATAATTTAATAGCATTCTTAATATATTTCAATATAGTTTAAAATAAAATTTTAATTTATTTTAATATTTTATATTAAATTATTTAAAATATATTATTTTTATATTTCTGAGTCCAAGTGTTAAAGGACTAATCTGGAAATTAATCTTGTTTTGTTATTCAAGATTGCATGGAATAGTCATTCTTTGGTATCAATAGCTATTACGGGAGGACAAGTAATAGCTATTCCATTGAATGAGTATTACGTTCAACCAAATAAAGGAATGGTTTACTATTCAATGAATAAAGGGGGAATGGAATAACCAAACATGATGTTAGTGTGTAGCTAGCTAGACTCCTTCATTGCATGCTTGTCAATTAAAAATCACTGACTCTCTTGGGTTCAATCCTTGGAATAATTGAGTATTCTATTGAAACTACAAATATTAAAACTGGCCTGTCACACTTGCAGATATCGCACTTAGTATTTGTTTATTATGGTTTTTGTGTTGATTCTCTTGGCCTCGATGTTCGTGCGTTGCACTGAGAGGCGATCAACTACATCTTGAAGGATTGAGAATAACAAGGTAAGTTTGATTCAAAGTCTGATGAATGAATCTTTCTAGGATATTCAAGTAATACTAGGGCTTTTCAAGTTTATCACAAATGCACTTAGAAGGTTACGAAGTTCTTAAATATCGTAGTAAATGATTGTAGAGCTGGTCAAGTCAGAAGAGAAGATGATATTGAAATGCCAATGACAGTGCCTATGAAAGTGACCATTTTACCTGACATTGAGAAAATTGGTGAAAAGCAAAATGCTGAGACTCATGAAGTTAATGGTGTTGGTTAATTTAAGTGATGAGCAAAATGAAGATGTCGAGCTACCATGACCTTATAGGGTTAGAAAGAATCATCCAACTAATGATATTGGGGACATTAATGATGGGATTCAAAGTAGAGGAAGGCCAAGGCAAAACTATTGAGATATGGTGACTTATCTACTATACTTTTTAGATTGAGCCTAAACATGTTGAAGATGCCTTGAAGGATGTAAGATGGATTCAATGAATGCAGAAAGAGCTTTAACAATTTGAGAATAATGAAGTTTGACAACTTGTGCCTAGACCTTATGGTTGCAACAATATTGGCATAAAGTGGATCTTCAAAAACAAAATTGATGAACATGAGCATATCACACAAAACAAAGTAAGACATGTGGCCAACGGTTCTATACAGGTTGAAAGGATAGATTTCCAGGAGACCTTTACTCTTGTAGCAAAATTTGAAGCAATCAGGATACTACTTTCTATAACTATTTATCTTAACATCAAACTGTATTAGATAGATGTTAAAAGTGCCTTTCTAAATGGGTATAGAAGTTAAGCAAGTTGTTGTATGGTCTTAAACAAGCTCCTCGAGCTTGGTATGGGAGGATATCTTAGTTCTTAACTAGTCAAGGATTTACAAGACATTGTTCACTAGAAGACACAGAGGAACAATCATTCTTACTCAAATTCATGTGTATGGAATAATCTTTGGAGCAATTTTAGTCCGTGCGAAAGACAATTTTGTAAATATGATGCAAAGTGAATTCAAGAGAAGCATGATGGGTGAATTGTCATACTTTCTTGGGTTTTAGATTAAGGAGACGGGATATGGTACTTTTCTCTTGTAGAAGTATGTGAAGAACTTAATAAAGAAGTTTGGTATGGAGAGTTGTAAGCCTACCAGGACTCCTTTTTTTATAAGTGAGAAAATAAGTGCAGATGCAACGAGAGCCCCACTTTTGATACCACTTATAGAAGCATACTTGGAAATCTGTTATAACTCGTTACAAGCCTGTTGGATCTAGTGCCCTTAGTATAGTTTTCCTTCATATGTATTTGTAATTTTTTTGCGAAAGGCATTTTTGTAAATATGATGCAGAGCGAATTCAAGATAAATATGATAGGTGAATTGTCATACTTTCTTGGGTTTTAGATTAAGCAGATGGGATATGGTACTTTTCTCTTGCAGAAGAAGTATGTGAGGAACTTAATAAAGAAGTTTGGTATGGAGAGTTGTAAGCCTACCAGGACTCCTTTATCTATAAGTGAGAAAATAAGCGCAGATGCAACAAGAGCCCCATTTTTGATATCACTTATAAAAGCATACTTGGAAGTTTGTTATATCTCATTACAAGCTTGTTGGGATCTAGTGCCCGTAGTATAGGTTTCCTTCATATGTACTTGTAAGTTTTTCGAAAAGATTGGTTTAATAAAATTCTATCATTTACATTAATATTGTTTGTATTTGTCCTCAATGATTTTTGCAAAGCAAAATGAACAATCAAATATTTGCTTATTGATTACCTAACATTTAACTAATATTAAGTTACATTACATGGTCGGATCATAATGCGAGAAGACAATCTTGTATTGATAGGTAATATAAATGGCCCATAGTTTGATGAACTAGAATTGAATAAATCAGTTCAAGATATATTATGTCGTCTACCAAGTCCAATTAGGAGATGCCTTGTATTGGGTATCAGAGTGGATGACTCCTAGAAGATAGAGACATATTTGATTGTTTGGATTGACGAAACATTAGAAGTAGCCAAGTCGAATAAACCCTAGATCTATTTATAGACTTATTCATTTGTGGCATTCACAATGTGGCTTACCTTAATCCTAAATAAGTGACGGATTGTAACAACCCGATTTTGCTCCATTGTCAGAAAATTTGATTTTAGAGCTAGATTTCTTAAATTGAGTCATCCTGAAAAATTAAACTAAAAGGTTTTCGGGGAGAATGAGAATTAGGAGGAGAATTATTAAGTGAGTTATTAAAAAAGCTATTAGAAATAGTGTAAGGAATAAATTGTGAGAATCGGAAAAGTCACATATCAATTGAGTAGAGAAAATAAATAATGAAATTAATGAAAAAGGACTAGATGAGAAATTAAGGTAAACCCTTAAAAGCAATTAAACCATAATTAAGTGGATCTAGTAGATAACTGTCATGTCATCCATTAATTATCAACAACCATTATCATGTTAATTCTTAACGATTAGATATAAGTTTATTTAATAATAATGATAATATGAAAATAGGTAAAAGATGAAACATGTTAGTGTATTTTCATCTTCTTCTCCAACGGCACCAAACAAAAGAAAGAAAAGAAATTGCATGGGTTCCATTCTCTATAGACATGAGTATCAACCATGGCGGAGCCAGCGTTGGTAGGTTAAGGATACCTTAAAATGAAAAATTTTTTATTTAGTTCTTCTATAATTTATAAAATTTATGATTAATTAATTTTTTCAAAAATAATAAAATTTTAATTTAATTTTTTAAAAAATATAAAAATATTAAATATTAAATAATAAAATTATATTTTTATAATTTCAAAAATATATAATTTAATTTTGACCCTCCCCTCATCAACCAAGGTTAAGAGGATACTTGAAGTTTAAAAAGATAAAATGAATATATACAAATAGGTAGCAGCCAGGTTTTATCATCTTTTATTGGAAGCAATCAGTAGGGATTCGGCTACTATTTTAGCATCCACAGCTTTTTAAGCTTTAATGGAAACAAATTAAAAACGTCCATGTCATCTTACTAGTTAAAGGATTTACCTGGTCTACGTGGGTGGCTAGGTTTCTAAACTAAAATTATTATTGCATCATCAAACATGTATTTTACTTAATTCACAATTTAGCTCTTTCAAGTGTCCTCATTTTTCTTTATATTGGTATTTAAATATTTTACCCAAGTAATGCCCCATGGCATTTCTTAAATAAAAATATATTTATTTTATTTTATCAAATATATATATATAATTTAAAATTCTAGAAAAATAAGAATATATATATGAAATAATTAAATTTTTAAGATTTTTTTTTAAAAATAGGGGTAATCTTTGGGTTTCTCTTCTTCAAATCTCTTCGATGAGATGTAGTAATGCCCAATATTATCAACTTTTAACATTAATCAAAACTGAAATTAGAAAAAGTAGTAAATTAAGAAACTCGTACTATGCAAAACCTCACTTACGATTAAAAAAAAGATACTATAATGAAAGTTTTTGAACCCAAGAAAAAGAAATTTCACTGCTTCTTCAAATTCTTCCATTTTCCAAATCTAATCTAGTAATACTTTACGGCTAGAAAAACAAAAACCCAGAAAAACCATGGATTGAGTATCATGAGAAGCTGCAAATTAGTACAATGAGAAAGAATATAGCCAATGTCATCCGTCGTTCATCTTTCTCATCTTTCTAACGCAAAGCCCTGCAAATCCAAATCAAAGAATTCACAATTTAAGGTACTACTATTATTCAAATCAAAAAACATATTTCCATTCCTTCTTTTCTCTGTTTCTCATTTTTTTCAACCCTCTAAACTATATAGATCTGAGTTAAACTTTTAACGCTAAAAACCCATTAATTCCATGAAATAATTTTTATTTTCACGATTGGAAAACAATCGATACTTTAGCTCATATGCATAGATTTGAGGAACACGAAAGAGAAGAAACCCATAATTTTTCTAATTTTTAGGTTAAAAAAGTTTTAAGTATTTTATATATGATATATATAGTTTATAATTTTTAATTTTTATATATTTGTAAAGTTTATATATATTTAATAAAATAAAATTTTATATATTTTTTATTAAAATGCCACGCCACATTACTTGATTGAGCCAACAATTTTTTATCGTCTGTTAATCATTTGGACCAAAAATCATAACAAAATATACTTTTAAGTATGAATTTGGATAAAATATTTTAAATAACAATGTGAAACAATAAATATATTTTAGGGATTAAATGGAGAATGAAGCCTTACCCAACTCAAACTCATATTAAACAAATAATATTATTAACTTGCTTTGAATTTTGGTTGGAATTACCAACATCCATGCATGCATTATTATTATTATGTCTGATCAACTGTTTAAAAGATTTTTTTTTCCCCCACGATTTTAGAGCGGCGCTTTGCTCCTTCAATGTTCTGTCTCAACTTTTACATCGAAATTGAATAATCCATCTTTTCTTTGTCTTCCCCGAATGACAAGTGGTGCAAATGCCAATTTTTATTCTTGTTTTTTTGTTTTTTCAAGATGAAAATTACATTCAAACGTTAAGTTATGGAAAAAGATAGCGTCTTAATTTGTAGTGTAGGGATTGAGGATGGGCAATGTTTGGTTGATGGACAAAGACCGTGTTGGAGGATGATGCTAACGTTTGTATCCTTTCAAAGACCAGTCAAGCCGACACCCATATTACATATGGGGGCCATTTTTACGTGTATATCAATATATATCATATTGCAAGAAATTTAGGGTTTCTTAATTCTAATTATTTTGGTTTTTATATACTTCTCCCAAAGTTTAAAACTAGCCCAAATCTTCCATACCCTACAGTATCTAACATTGTTGGTGTCCAGACAAAAAACCGTGCATATATATAATTTGATAAAATTAATTTCTTACACCATGGATTAAGTCCCTATCGAAGCTCCTTCTATGTATATATATATTATATACAATTCCATTCCATGTGAGCTATGTATAACTTATTCTAGACGTTCAAACATCCATTTCAATATCAACGAAAATGTCGTTGCATATGATATGATGATTAACAAACACAGGCAGAAAGCTTTATTTTTCACAAGTAACTGTTTGTACACAGGTTTTATTTTTTATTTTTTTATTTTTTTATTTTTAAAGAAAAGGGTGTAATGAAGATGATTTAAGTCATTGTCGTTTTATTAAAAAAAAAATTGGATGTACTTTGAATAGGGAGCAAGATTTCAAAGTCCGAACCATAAAATAGGGGGGCCAATTATCTCCAGCTTAGCTTAACAGTTTGGGCCATGAATATGATGAATCGTCATTTTAAGAAGGTTATATAGCCATTGAAAAAATAATAATAATAAAGGTGAAAGAGATGGTTTTGTTATTGTATATAGAAGGAAAGCTTATGGAAAGGGTTTTATTCTTCCTTGAGTATGGAATGACTGAAATTTTTGTAGATATTAAAAGAAGTTAATCATAGGTGGAGACAACCTGGAGAAGCTAATTAGATTTAGTCTAAGACACAAGGTAATTACTTATTTGACTAGAGAAAAAAAAAAAAAAAAAAAGGACTCTCATAATGGGAAAATCCGGTCCTACACCTTTGTCTGAATGTACATGTGTGTATAATAGTAGTAAAGTTGTGTTTTGAAATAATATTAACAAATTAAAAATTACGTTTAAATGCAGAATAGAGATATTTTAGATCTCCTTAATACTTTCTTTTCCAGTAAGACTAAACATGCATGCCCCACTGACCCATCATAGTATCTTCATTGTTTTCCTTGTAAAAAGTAGTTTTTTTTTTTATATGAAAATTTTCTGTATTTATTTCTTTTTATGGATGTTCGAGTTGGTGAAGTACAAAGAACTTTCTTCCGACCAGAAGAAAATTATGTCTTTCTGATTGCTTTATACAGAGTTTGCGGATGATTGTGAATTGGGTTGGCAAAGTGTCCAAAAGTGTAGCCCTTTGACTAACTAGTGTATAATGATTTATATAAAATATCCATCTTACACCATGTTTCATTCCCTAACACTTCATTGTTCTTTGTCCAGCTTTTCATGTTATAACAGAGAGAAAGGCATTTCCAACCAAACAATTCTTTCAAATGATAATAATTGAAGACTAGTCACAGATCCCGAGTAGAAATGAAGTCAGTGAATTGGCTGAGGATAAAGACAAACTACAACGCGGAAGTGGCAGTAGAGAGTTTGAACCTTTCTTTTCTCACAATATTATGAACAAGTAGACAGCTCCAAAAGTGTAGTCAATTCAACTTACTTTATTTTTCTTTTTAATTATTTGTTGATCCAGGAAAATGTGTCCTTAAAAGCAACTATTTTTCTACTGCAACGAACCTTTCTTTATCATGACCCATTACAAATTTTAATTACATCTTTATTACTTCTACATAACTCAAACATTTATTAAAAAAAAACCAATTAAGTTCAAATGTTAAATATTATAAAATAATTGAAGGTTGGTAAAACTGTTTATGGTTGGAAAGGACTTAAATTGGAGTTTGATGAAAATGTTTATGATTTTGGTGTTACTTTTGAGATTGAGAGTGAAGAGTAAAGAGGCTGAAGTTGATGATTTTTCTTAATATTTTTTTTTATAATTTTTAATTTTTATATAATCTATTAATACAATTTCTGGTTGAGTTAGTGTTTCAAGTCAATCAGGCATTAATCAATTGGGAAAATTATAGAAATGTCTTTCAATAGTTAAAATACGTTATATTATTCAAGGATACTTTATTCTTTTTATGTAAAAAAAATTAATAAAAATATATGAATAGAATGAGATTTAGATCGAAACCAATTACGTTAGTAAAATCTTGAATTTACCACTCAAGCAAAGCTTCATTTTATTATGTTTTATACATTTCTTTTAATATGCACAATTTATTATCTCCATCAATTGTATCTATACTGTTAATAAAATCTCTGACTATGTTAGAGTCACACGTCAATCGGACACTAACTCACAATTGAAAACAACAGCATGATAAACAACTATAGTGCATTTAATATTGTTAACTTGATGTATTTATGTGTTTAAATTTCGTTTTACTCGCAATTTAATCTAATTTTTTATTTTAATATCGTACATATTTCATGTGTTACTATAATTAATTAGTTTCAAACCATATGTTTCATTATTTGTATTTTATTTTTAAACATATATTTGTGTTCTATATTTGTGGTTTCTACATGCATACACGTGTGATAGGGTTTTTAATTTTATATAGACTTTTATAAATTTTCATAATTTTAGATGATTTTCTATTTTTTTATCGACAAACTTAATTTTTTTTTCTTGATAAGGGTTCAACAGGTGGAAAATTTTCAGTGATCGACTTAATTGATTTTTTGAAAAACTAGAGCTGGACTTCTTCCTTGGTATTTGGACCAAGTTCAAATTCTAGAGTCAACATTGTTGAGAGAGCTTTACTTGAATACCATCTCCGACCCAAACAAGACTAGACTCAGACCACAAAATGGATGAAGACACCTATGGCTATACAAAGAAAAGAAGAAGATAAATTAAATAATATTCAAATAGATTAATATTATAATATATGAAATATCAATTACTTTACAACATCATGCTTAAAATGAACATTTTAAATTTTTTAAAACACTTTTTAATAGCCATGCTACACTTTTTAAAATTACTCTTTTGCTACATTTTTTAAAAGTATTTTCCAAAAAAAATCTAAACTAGACCCAAATCAGTGAGGGCTGGAAGGGAAACCGGAAAGAAGCTCAAGAAAAGGAAAGGCCAACTTAGCTTGGAACCCAAAAATGTTTTGAGAATTAGCTCAGTCTCGTTGTCTTTAGCTGGTAATCCTAACAAGGGCAATGATGTGAACCCCGTTCTTGGCCCATTGGTTAAGATGTTCACCTTAAAACTCAGGTTTGGTGAGTTGTACAATGATGTAGAAACTCGAGTTGGTTTGATTTTGATCTGGTCGGACATGGTGAAAGTTATAGACTCCAAAAATATTTTATATCATATTTGTATTAAATTATATCGTGTTCAATATTGAATAAACGTTAGGAGTATCAATGGGTGGTGGTTTTTATTTTACCTTGGATGCTAGAAGCCACCCTAGGGTTAGCCCAAGGGGCAAATAATACCGCCAGTTCTTGCTCAGCCATACCTTTTTTAGAGGTAGGTAATGGTGGGGAAGCCTGTGATCATTATTATTAAGGGGATAATATTGGAATGCTTACGTTTATTTTATTTTATTTTTATTCTTTAGGTTAAGAAATTCCCATGCTAATCTTGAATTCTCGCTTTAGCTAAAAGCAACAACAGTAGTATACTAGGATGGACATCTCTCAACTTCACTTCAAGCAGAAAAGGGGCAACGCTTTTTGCTTAATACTATAATATGAACTCCTCTGGATCCCAACATACATACTATTTGACAATTTACAGAACATAAAAGACGTTCAAACTTTTGAGTATGGTTCTATCTGAAAATACGTTCATCATGAGAGATAAGCAAACCTTTACTCTGGTCTGATTTTAAGCTTGCTTGAGAGCACTATCCCCAGGAAATTTACACCTGGATGTCTCTTCCAACTACTGAAATATTCGTGGCCATTGTTATTGCTGCTTTCAGCACGATTCTCTACATTCCTCTTCAAATAGTACAGTCCCGAGGACGCATATCCCCTCCAGCACTGTATCAGTGCCTTCCACTGTTCAAAGAACTGCAACGTACTTTGTTTCCAACTTAGAGGCTGCAGGGGGCCAAAGTTGATTCCTTCTTTATGGGCACAATCAGTTCATATAGATAAAAATATCACTAATAAGTAAGCAAAGACAGTTGTAAATGTATAATAAATGTAAATTGTGCAAGTTCAGACCAAACACTCTTTTGGCCTAAATTTATTACACAGTATGCCATAAGATGCCGCTTAATGCATACTTACAAAGCAGTAGTTTAGCTTCAATCATGTCCATGAGCCAATACTAAAACTTGTTTTTAAAATACATTAGAACTTAGCATTGTACAGAAGAGCCAACAAGTTTTGCATTAGTGATCAAATCAACTACAGTTTTCTAGTCTGCCTTCTCCACTATACTCGAACTGTTGAGACAGAGGAATGCAATTAAATCCCTGATGATACTAAATTTCAGTGCATCTATAGATCCCGGCTTGAGAAACCAGAACAACTTTATGTGACAAAAACAGACACCTCTATACAATATATATATATATATATAAGATCAGTAGCTTGATTCAGGTTATTTATCCATCTACTTGAGTTAAAGTGTTACATTCATGCACACAGAATAAACAATTTCTTGAAGAACAGAAAATTTTCTAAGAACAAACGGGATAAGTTTGCCCCATAACTTATTCCAACATAACGAGTATAACAGCTTTGAGAACATAAAAGTGCCCAACCTTACCGACATCAGAAAGAAAATATTATTTTAATTTTTGAGGCTCTCCAAGTATATGCATCAAGTTATGAACATAAAGAAGACAATGAATTACCTCATTGCTCTCCATGAACATAAAGAACATAGTCCCACTAATCCCTCAGCTGGCTCAGCCAGCTTCCAAGAGAACTTCAAATTGCAAAGAACCAAATCCCTTTCTTCTCATGTAAAAGTTTTATACCCCTTGCTTGATGCAGGAGCCTTTCTTTGCTTTTCCAGTTCTCTCTGTGGGTTTCTTCCCCTTTTCTTTTTTTTTCTTTTTTATTTCCCTGATAAGGGATCACCGTTCACATTACTGAAAAGTATTGTACGGCGACGCTGTTCACAAATATTGCAGCATATTTTACTTGTAAGAGTTCTTTTATGTCTTTAACATATTTTAAACAAATGACATTATTGCATTTTTTTTTTATAGTTTAACCTTTTAAGGGAGAGATTTGATTCTTATTAGGAAGTAATATTTACTTGAGCAGGAAAATTTATAAGTTAATTAGATAATATTTACTTGCTTACTAATCTTTTAGAAGAATTTCATTCCTCGACCTTGCAAGAGATGCTGCACTTAGACTAGGTACAATGTGATATTGTATGAAAGAAAAAAACATAAAGCATAAAACCAGGCAAAAGATAAAAATATAAACAGGGAAACCCCAAGTTAATAGAAGGAAATATTCCAAATAAATAAGCTTGTTCACTGTACAAGTAGATGAATCAGGCTTACTTGCATTACGATTGTCGTAACAAAACCAGAACACCTTTCAGCAAGTTCTTTGGAAACGCAAGTTGGAGTCGAATGTGAAATTACAGTAGAGACAATGTTGAGGCTAAACCCTCGCTCCATTTTTTACTTCTCATGAAGAATTATCAAGAAGCTAATGCAGCTCGAAGAGAATGCTCCGCCAATCTTAACCTAAATCCCAGTAAATGAGTGAGGCTCGCAACAAACACAAAAATAAAACTCAGCGTTTATAATTAGCAAGCATACAAGAAAGTGAATAGAAGCAATGCACATCTACGGGGCATGGGGGATTCAGAGAAGCCTAAAACAGAACTGTGAAATATTGCAAAACAGAGAGAATAAAGAAATAATCACCTCATATTCCTTCAAGCACTTTCATATCTTCCTATTTCATGGTTAAGAAACCAACCAGCAACTTCAGCCGTGCCAAAGTGACCTCTCCTTCACTTGATGAAGCAGTATCAGTAATGAAGTCGTATGAGTTCCACGGAATCCAACTATTACATTCGAGGATCATTTTCTATTATAATATACAGGTCTTATCACAGTATAGTTCTTCACAAAATTCAAAATCTTGCTTTCTTTAAGCATGCTGGTACTAGTAAAGATGGCAGCATTATTCTTACAACACGCTTTCGGTAATTCAAAATGGTATATCAGATCTTGAGCCTACATCATAAAACAATCTTAATGAGGCTATTTTGTCATGCCCCCCGCCCCCCCCCCCCAAAAAAAAAAAAGTCTTTGTGAGGCACTTAATACAAGGTTCAGCAATAAAGAATGAATTTTTACTCTGTTGCCACCAAAACTGAACAAAAAGTTTAGATACCAACATTTTCGGTTTTAAATAAAAACCCAGACAGTAATTGCATTAAAAATAGGCAAAGGGTTAAAATTCTAAGTTGATAGTTATTGATGGAGAAGGATTAAAATAAGAGCTGAAGTAAAATACTTACATAGATAGCGCAAGAAGTTTCAGGCGAATTGTTTAGTCATCGCAGAGAGAGCCAAATAGACTCGGAAGTAATAAGATATAAACGGTGGTTGTCATTTCTCAAGGAGCTTGACAGGTGGCGCTTGGTCATGCTCCATGGCGGCAAACACTGTAGCAGGGCTGTAGAGGTGAGGGTTATGCAGGGATGTGGGCTTGGGCCGTATATCAAAGGCTGAAAGAAAGCTTCTAGGCCTGGAACTAAGTCAACAGACTCATATATTAGGGTTTCAAGTTTTAGCTCACTACCTATAAATTCTTCTTTGTTGCTCTCTGTTTCGAGCTCAAATTACTGGGGAAGTCCCAACAAGCCGACTCTGCAGAGCAGTTTTGGTTTTCCTTGGTTGTTTTACTTTTCATTTAGCTTATTTTGTTTTGCTTTGGGTTACTGTTTTCTGATTTTAACACCGTCAAGGACTTTATTGTTGGTTTTTAAGGTTGTCGTAGAATGAGATGATGAACTGAATGTTTCCCTATTGGTTTGATTGCCGTGATGATGGCATCTACAATGTATTAGCTCTATCTGATCATTCTCTTTACCTTTTGCAAATTGATGGCATTGCTTCTTTTTTTTTTTTTTTGCTATTGTTTTTGACAAATTTTGAAACTTTACTATTTCTCTCCCTGTTAAGTAATTGTTGTGCTTTGCTTTTGGGCCCCGAAAATCTAAACAAACAGAAAAAAAAAAAAAAGGGAACCCCATTGGTACTCAGTTTACAACTTCTGAAAGTAACTTTAGGTGTTGGGAGAAAGAAATGATGACTGTGATATTGTTTCCCTATTGGTTTGATAGCCATGATGATGGCATCTTTAGTGTTAGCTCTATCTGATCATTCTCTTAACAATATACGTTTCTCTTGAAAAAATTGATGGGTATCTTTCAGTTGTTTATTTGTTAAGCCTGTGGTTTGATTACCCTGTGAATCACTAGTAAGTTGCAATGGAAATTGAAATGAGTAATTTTCTTGATTAGGGTTTGTGAATTTGTGATCAAATCACTTGTTTTCAGTTGGAGAAATCAAAATGAATTTTTAGGAAGTCAAATTCAAACTCGAATATGAGCAAGCTGACTGTAATAATTCAATGTATGGTATGAGTAGTTTAAAATAGTGTCGGAAAATTGTCAATATTTAACTTGATGTCAAGCATGACAAACCGAGTTTTTTTTTATTAGACGAACGAATTTGTCACGTAATAGATTTGAAACAGAAGAAATAACAGGGAGAAGAAGAAGAAAAGAAATCGAAAGAGAGAGAAGAAATCGAGAGAAGAAAAAGAGGAAATTATGGAGTTTTTTATTTCAATTTTCATAACCGTTTTTGGCCTGCAATTATAAGTATAAATGGTAACCAAATAATAGACTCACACTCACAGAACAATAGACTAAAACACATCGTTTCACTAACACTTAAAATGTACCGTTTACTAGAATGAAAACAGAAATAAGAACGCAACGTTCAAAACAAGAGAAAAAACAGAAATAACGAAAATATGAAAATAATAAAACCGTTCCATAACAAATACTCCTCTTGAAAGAGGATCCTTGTCCTCAAGGATCAAACATTGGAAAACGACGTTGAAGATCTTGCAAATTCTCCGAAGTAGAATCCTCAGGAAAGGTGTTTGCCCATTCAACGAGAACCTCCACCGCAGCATGGTTCCTTTGCTTAACCATTCGTTTGTCCAAGATTTGGATTGGTGTCTTGAGGAGAGCTCCATCAGACCCCACTGGTGGCAAGGTAGAAGCACACACCGCCAAGCGCTTCTTTAGTTGGGAAACATGAAAAGTAAAATGGATACGAGCAGAAGGTGGTAACAACAGTTTGTAGAGAACCTGTCCAACACGAGCTTCCACAGGAAAATGTCCAAAATATCGAGGTGACAACTTCTGGTTCTTGAACTTGCGTATAGAATGTTGTCGATAGGGTTGTAGCTTCAAATACACCAAATTGCCTACCTGAAACTCCCGTTCCGACCTATGTTTGTTGGCCATCTGTTTCATTCGGTCCTGAGCTCGAGTAAGATGAAACTTCAAAACCTGGCGCATAACTTCTCGATGTTGCAAGGTTCGATCGACAGTAGCCACTAGAGAAGCACCAGCCAAGTAAGGCAAATGAAGAGGTGGATCTTGCCCATAAAGAGCTTCATAGGGAGTGGTCTGGATGGCGGAATGGTAGGTAATATTATACCACTACTCGACCAAAGAGAGCCAGGACGCCCAAGCAGAAGGCTTTTCACCCGTCATACACCTCAAATAACTCTCTAAGCACTTGTTAAGGATTTCTATCTGGCCATCAGTTTGGGGATGGTAGGCAGTAGAAATCTTGAGTTTGGCACCTAAATGGCGAAAAAATTCTTGCCAAAAGTTACTCAAGAAAATTCGATCTCTGTTCGACACGATCGACTCAGGTATGCCATGCAACTTGTAAATGTGATGAAGATACTCATGAGCCACAGTGAAAGCAGTAAAGGGATGAGCCAGGGCAACGAAGTGACCATACTTGGTTAAACGATCAATCACCACCAGTATTGCGGACTTACCCTAGGACAAAGGCAGACCTTCAATGAAATCCATACTAATAACAGACCAAGCACGATCGGGAATTGGTAAGGGTTGCAAAAGGCCAGGGGAAGCAGATGTATCGGCTTTGCAGCGCTGGCAAACAACACATTCTCGAACCCAATGCTTAACATCTTTAGAAAGTCCTTTCCAATAAAGCAAAGCAGAAATCCTGTGACGAGGAGCATGGATGCCCGAATGCCCTCCCAAAGTACTATCATGGAAGACCAAAAAGGTGTTTGCGAAGCTGTAGATCATTTCCCACCACAACTTTGCCCAGTCTGCGAAGGAAGATACCGTCCCATGAGTACTTAGGATGTAACTGAGGTTGTGTTTGAACATCCTGGCACAACTGGAAGAGTTTCTTATCTGTCGCATATGAAGCAACAATGCGGTCCCATACCTCAGACCAAGAAGAGTCCAAACGGCCTTCACATTGGAGCAGTTATGAGTATGGTTATGTGGTTGTCGAGACAAGGCGTCCGCCACTTTATTCTGAGCTCCTTTGTGATAGGAAATCGAATAATCGTATCCGAGCATCTTCGCAACCCACTTTTGCTGGTATGGTGTGATCACTTGCCGTTCGATAAGAACTTTAAGCTTTGATGGTCCGTTTTGATGAAGAAACGCCTACCAATCAGATAGGAGGGCCATTTTTTTTACTGCTAACAACACTACCAGCATTTCTTTATCATAGATAGATAAAGCTTGATACTTGACTCCCAATGCCTTGCTAAAATATACCACTGGTTTCCGTTCTGTTGCAAAACAACCCCCTTCCCTTGACCACTAACATCTGTTTCCACACAAAAAGGTTCTTAAAAATTTGGTAAAACACGAACTGGTGCTTGACAAACAGCTGCTTTGAGTTGGTTGAAAGCTGTCTGTTCTAAGTGTGTCCACTGCCAAGGAACATCTTTTTTTAATAAGGCAGTGATAGGCTTAGCCAATAAACCATATCCTTTAATAAATCGCCTGTAATACCCGAACAGCCCAAGAAAACCTCGCAACTCCTTGACTAACTTAGGAAGAGACAAATCTAGAACACCAGCCACCTTGGTTCGATCCATACTGACAACCACTTGAGTTATGACATGTCCAAGGTACTCTACCTGAGTAGCTCCAAAAATGCATTTGGACCTCTTGGCATAAAGTTGATGAGATCTTAACACTTGAAGCACTTTATGTAAATGAGTCAAATGATCAGCCCACTTTTGTGAATACACGAGTATGTCATCAAAGAAAACAAGAATCGATCTCCTCAAGAAGGATCGAAATACGAAATTCATCAAGGACTGGAAGCTAGAAGGGGCAATGGTTAGGCCAAATGGCATGACCAAGAATTCATAATGGTCAGCATGAGTTTTGAAAGCTGTTTTATACACATCCAGTTCCCACATTCGAATCTGATGGTAGCCCGAACGCAAATCCAATTTGGAGAAAAAATTTACTTGTCCCAACTCATCCAAAAGTTCTGCAATAATTGGAATTAGAAATCTATCCTTGATGGTCATTTGGCTAAGCTGTATGTAGCCGATACACAGCCTCCAACTACCATATTTTTTCTTGACCATCACCACAGGAGATGCAAATGGACTGTTGCTGTCGCGAATTATTCCAGCTTGCAACATTTTTTGTATCAATTTCTCTATTTTGGTTTTCTGAATTGCTGGATATCGATAAGGTCGCACCTTACCTACCTTAGACTCATCTATCAGAGGAATCATGTGGTCTTGTAGTCTAGGAGGTGGTAAACATGTGGGAGTTTGGAATATATCCTCAAATTCATCAAGTAGACCTTGCAAATTAGGTGGCAATTGAATTGGCTGCATAGTAAGAGTAGTCTGATCACAAGAAACCAAAAGCATAGAACATGGTCCAGTACCTACCAAACTTAAACATTTGGAGAATTGACTACTAGGAACAATTTGTAATAAACCCGGTACTATTCCTTGCAAGCTGCAATTCTGTCCCATATGAGTAAACCGCATGGTCAAATTAGAGAAATTCCATACAATCGGACCAATAGATAACAACCAATGAATGCCAAGTACCAAGTCAAATCCTTTCACTGATAAAATCAAAAAATCAGTGGTGAATTTGTGTCCTTGTGCTTCCCATGAAACTGCCCTGCACAAACCCTGAGTAGACAGTCGAACCCCGTTTGCTACCATCACCCTCACAGTGCTTTCTGATTCAACTGCCAAGTTCAACCTTTTAGCCATCTTGAGATCTTTGAAATTGTGTGTGCTACCAGAGTCCACCAACACAACCACTTCAGTGTGACCAATAACGGCTGGAAATCTCATAGTGTTATGGCCCTGCAACCCTTGAAGAGCATGTAATGACAATACTGGACTCTTTGGAACTTGATCTGCTAAGTCCAATTGCTCAGGATAATCCTGAAATTCTTCAAAAGAAGAACTCTTCATGTCAAAACCTTGTTCCCATATTGGCTTGATAATAAGTTGGTACAATTGAGACTTAGAACATTTGTGACCAGGTGAGTACTTCGAGCCACACCAAAAACAAAGGCTCTTCTTCCTTTTATCCTCCAACTCAGTTTGAGACAAGGACTTAGATGGAATTCTTTGTCCTGAGTTGCTATTCACTGATCCCCCTATTAAAGTTGAGTTTCCCATTCCCTGCTGCATCCTCGGAATAGGGAATAAAGGCCTCGGTGAACTACCCCCACTACCAGCAATGAACCTCTTTTTCACCGGTCCCAACACAATGTTTTCCACTTACGAGCTAAGTTATAACCCTCCATCAGAGTTTGAGGCTTAAACAACCTAAGATACTGCCCTATTTTAGGCTTCAAATTGCTGATGAATATATTTAAGGCATAAGCTTCAGGTAAGCTCAGCTGATTCAACAAACTAAGGAATCCATCAAGGATCTGGTCAACAGATCCATGTTGCTTAAGAGTTACCAACTAGGTCATGGGATCAAGGAAGGATTCAGATCCAAAACGCTCCCTAAGTCCCCTAGCATACATCTCCCAAGTTAACTGGTGCAACCCTCCATGTTTGTGTACAAAGAAATGATGCCAGTCCAATGCCTTCCCTTCCAAATGTAGCATAACCACTCGAACTTTAGCATGTTCACCTATCCCTTTTGCCTCGAAGTATTGTTCCAACTTAGACCACCAACATCTAAAATTACCACCATCAAAATGAGGACAATCTACTCGAAGAGAGGTATTTCCAACTTCTAGAGTGCCTCCTTGTGAGGACATACTCAAATGTCCTAAATCTGGTATAGGCGACACTATGGGGTGTTCCTTTGCTGGAAAACCAAGAGGAGAGCCCAAAATACCCTTCCCTTTACCAGTCATCACACTCGAAAACGTAGTAGGGGGACTTTGTCCAAAATACTGTTCAAATAAAGAATGAAGTTCAGATCGTACCTCCGAACGTACCTCAGACTCAATTCCCTCCTAAAAGTCCTTCAAACTCGCATCAATCCTTGCATCTAACTGAGTAAATTCAACTTGCAGCTGAGTAAGTTCTCATTGCATCATTCCAAGTTCTTTCTGCATCCTTGTAGTCACACCTTCCACAGCCATGAGAATCGACAAAGCTCTGATACCTTTGTCATGTAATAAATTTGGAATCGAAGAAATAACGAGAAGAAGAAGAAGAAAAAGTCGAAAGAAAGAAGAAATCGAGAGAAGAAAAAGAGGAGATACTGGAGTTTTTTATTTCAATTTTCATAACCGTTTTTGGCCAGCAATTACAAGTATAAATGGTAACCAAATAACAGACTCACACTAACAGAATAAGAGACTAAAACACATCATTTCACTAACACTTAAAACGCTCCGTATACTAGAATGAAAACAGAAGTAAGAACGCAACGTTCAAAATAAGAGAAATAATAGAAAAAATGAAAATAATAATACCGTTCTGAATTTATTAGTTTAATTAGCAGCATAGGTCACTTGGTTAACATAAAATTATTCTTCAAAGAATGAATCGAGCCCTGATCTCGTCTGGTTAACTTATTGCTATCGATATCTAGATTTAGATAAATTAGGGATTAAATCCTTTTTTTTTTCTAGAAAATAAAATATAGTGCTTGAACTAAGGTGCCAGCTTGAAATGAGATAGTGCAGGCCTGCCATCAAGCCCCTTGGTTCGATAATAGGTTATATATTCAAGACCTGTAGTTTCCCTGTATATAGGAGGGTTTTCTTCAGACAAAAGCTCTTTTATTGGTCCATATTGCCTCCCATCATTTGCAGGAAAGCAGAAACTCACAACCGACACCCTGGGACCGACCCGTCCTGCCAGCACTCTGTGCTCCACGCTTTTGAATTTGCCATTGCTGATCAGCTTCAATCACAGAAAATGGTCATAGTTAACTAAGTTATGCATTTAGTAACATATCATCAATGTTTTGAACCTTATATTAGTTTTTTTAATGAATTTACACTTGATTAAAATCAAAAGATCGTCTGCCATACCTGCATTAAGTCTCCCAAATTTGCCATTACAGCTCCTTTCACCGTTGGTACATCAACCCACTTGTTCTGGTGAAGAACTTGAAGACCACCAATCTCATCTTGTAACAACAACGTCAGGAAATTTGGGTCGGTGTGTTTTCCTAAACCGAATGCCAGGTCTGGTTCAGGGCAAGCCGGGTAATAAATGAAAGAAGTGGAAGCAGAATTTAGGCACTCGATTTTTTCGAGGAAGTCAGGGGTGAGCCCAAGAGCGTCTGAAAGCAATTCAGAGATGGTCTCCTTGAGTTGCATTATGTGTTTCAGGTACTCAGTCATGGCATCCCTGCACATTAAACGTATACAATTAGTGGAATTAAGAAGGGAATGACTTGGTTGGGAAACGTTTCCTACCTGCAAACTTGAGGGATTTGTTCTTTCTGTAGCTCTTCAACATGGAAAAAGGTTAAAATGTCCCTCCATTGTGCCGAGGTCGATGCACTGAAATATCCATTGCTGTAGAACCTGACCCTTCTTTGGGCATCCAGTGAGTACCATGGTGCTTTCACCTCCTGGGGTTGCTCGTGGAACTGGCGTGCGCTGTCCAATATAGTTTCTTGCAAGGAAACTGGGAACCCATTGTTGATGACAAGGAAGCAACCCCATGTTTGAGCTGCTTGGCGTATGTTGTTGACAATCTGGATTCGCTGCCCACTCTCTAAGCCATTCAAGTCGATTATAGGAACCTGGAGATGAGTGGTACTAGTAGTTTGTAAAGATGATTGATCCTCTTCCGGCTTGATGAATATTCTAGGAATCTTTGCAACTCCAGAATCCACAAGCCCTTTCACTCCAGCTTTTGTGTCAATGAATTCCTTCATCTCTTTTGCATAGTCATATTTGTCAACGCCATTAGAGGTCTCCATGACTATGAATTCCAAATTGTCAATTAGTCCTTTGTTTTGGTTGCTTAATTTGAGTGTTTTATCCACTTGAACAAAGAATGATATTTAAGGACTGTAACAGGGAAAAGTGGAACGTCTTGGTTTATCGAGTAACAGTGAGAATTTAATGTCTTGAAGTTTCTTTTTCAGTTACAATAAACAATGTGATCCGTTTTTTCCCTAAATTCTTTGCTATTGGGTAAATTATATAAATGGTCACCCAATTATTAAAAATTTCCATTTTAGGCAACTAAATGAAATATCTCATTATTTTATGTGTTCGATAAACCGATAAAATTGAAACACAAAGCTTTAGCTTTGGTTTCTTTGTTTCACCATCATCGTCCGTCATCATCTCCGCAACATCAGTTGAAACCCTCATGCCCCCATCGTCATCTCTTCGACACCAGCCTCTAAGATCTCTCTAACAACCGCTCCTATGTATACTTCTCCGATTGCTTCTTTGCTGTGAACAGCTACTCCTCCATTTTCACCCCTTGAATCTTTTCCAACTTCCTCTCTTTCTACTTCTCTCATGCTCTTGTTGGTTCTCCCAACGATGGTTGGCTTTATCTCTTTAACTGGAGTAAGTAGGCCTTGAAGCTATTGGTTTAGCTATGTCTCTCCTCCCTACTTCTCTAACCTCCATTTCAGTAAGTTTGTGTATTACATTTCACTTTAGCATAATGTGAAAGTTCCCTCTCACAGATTAAACATTGAAGTTCCCTTTCAACGGTATTTGATGGATGACCCATCAATATGATTGCAGAGATCAATGCCATGTTCAGCAGTGGCATTAATAGATGTTATGCTAAGGACGAAACTAGAAAATAGGAATTAGCAGATGACATGGTAACAAGTGAATGTTACTCAGGTGATGTAATAGTTCTCTGCTTTTTCTATTGCTCACAAACACGGTATTTGACCAATATTTTGCATCATATTTGAACTTCATAACATTTCTAGGCAATGCTTAAAACACTGCATTTATCCTTTTTATAAGAGAGATGAGAAATGAGATTGTTGGAGCCAAGAAATCATAGCTTTTTACCATACCATGAATTAAAAGGATTTTTAAGCTAATTTTCACATTATGAAAATCATTTTCTAGAGAAATAGTCACTGAAACATACAGTAGCTTTCAATTCTTGATAGGCTAACACCTTCTCAGCTATTCAACATGCTTTAACCATAGACACAAAATTAAAGGATAGTTTGGTTGTTTTTTTATTATTATCAAACTCCTACTAAAAAATATCCAATACCAAAAACACCGAAAAGTACACACTAAATAAGATTGGGCACAAAAACTGACCAACATTTGCAGGAATGACGATCACAATAGACTTAGAGCGATTGTTGAATATGCTGCATGGAGGTGTTATCCACATTAGATGGCTCATGTTCCATGTATTGCCTCCTGCTTTGGTGAGACAACTGAAGCCCCTCGGAAAATTGACTGTTAATAGGCTCTGGGATTTGAGCCAAACCTAGATGAGGTAGCATCTCCTGGGAGCTACTACCGGAGTAGTTGCCTTTGAAACCCCAAGAGGCATTTGAGTAAGGATTCGTAACTGCAGCATAAGGCATTGATGGTTGAGACATTGAAGAAAGTTCAGTGGTTTACTGCTAAGATGTCTTGCAAAAGCCAATAGTTTTGTCTTTCAAACTCATTCATGCAACCTTCTTTCCAAACATTTCTATAGTTTATATAACCTTGCTGCTTGTAGGTCTAATATGTTGATTTTGAGCTGTGCATTACCTTCTCAAGAACAGTAGTATTTTCGACTGTTGAGGTCAAGGAGTGGTGTATAAATTGGGTTTTTAAGGCACGTTATGCTAAAGTGAAATAAAATACACAAACTTACTGAAATAAAGGTTAAAGAAGTAGAGAGGAGAGTCATAGCTAAACCAGTAGCTTCAAGGCTTGCTTGCTCCCAGTTAAAGAGATGAAGCTAACCATCAAGGGGTGAAGATTGTTAAGAAATGGCTTACATGTAGCCAAGTCTGTTTTTTTGTTGCATGCATGTTGCAGCACGACACCATGGTATTTTTAATTGTTTTTTTGTTACTTAGTTACATTTGAACTAAGTTACTAATATGTTTGTTGTGATTAGGTGCTGATTGACTTGATTAAATCAACTTATGTATGTGTACAAGTTTCAAGATGTTTTAGTGGTGTTAGGTAAGTATTGGGTGATAGTTTTTTTCTACTCAAGCTAATTGCTTGTTTATATGTAAGCTTCAGTTGACATCTATGTATGATGAATTCTTTTTAGCCATTTTTCTTCTCTGTTTTGGTCCTAAAACAAGCACTTATTCTTCTTTTTTTATTCAAAAACACCAACAATTGGTATCAAAAGCCTGTTTCTTAGAGGGCCATTTCTCTTTTCTGTTCTCAAGTCAATATGTCTTCATCCAGTTTCTCTCCAACTCTACCATTAGTGTTCAATGATGAAAACTACCACATTTGGGTATAAAAAATGAAGACCTACCTGCAAGCATTTGACTTATAAGAGGTAGTAAATGCTAATCTTGAACCACCACCCTTGAGAGCTAACCCAACGGTAGCTCAAATCAGGCAACACTCTGATGATAAAGCTAAAAGATACAAGGCAATGTCCTTCATTCAAAATAGTGTCAGACTTGACTTTTACAATGATTATAACCTATGATACTCCAAAGCAGGCTTGGGACAAGCTTAAAGAGGAGTTTCAAGGCACTGAGAAAATAAGACAGCAACAATTTATCAATTTGAGCAGGGATTTTGAAAATTTGAAGATGAAGGAGACCGAGACAGTTAAGAAATACTCAACAAGATCATGGCTGTTGTGAACAATATAAGACTACTTGAGGACCAATTCAGTGAGAGTAGAATAGTGGAAAAGGTTATTGCAACCTTACCTAAGAGATATGAAGCCAATATTTCTTCCTTGGAAGACTCGAAAGATTTGTCAACAATCTCTTTAATTGATCTAATCAATGCACTCTATGCTCAGGAACAAAGAAGAGCCAACAAACATGAGGAGCATTATGAAGGTGCATTTCAAGTCAAAAGTAAAGGAAGCTCAAGCTTCTCTAGCTACAAAGGGAAGAAGAGTTGGTCAGACAACAAAGAGAAGTCTAAAAGAAGTGGTGGAAAGAAAAAAAATTCCACCATGCTCTCATTGTAAAAAGACTACTCGGAAGAAATTAGGCCTTGTTGAAAAAGTTTGCAAGAACAAAGACCAACAAAAACAATAGCAGACACAATAATTAAACTCTCAGGCTGAACTAGCTGAAGAAAGCCATGCTCAGGAGGAGCAAGTATTTGCAATTTCTTGTTCTGCAAACAGGAGAAAGAACATACAAAGGAGGTTGATTGATAGTGGTTATACCAACCACATGACTCATGATGCCAGCATTTTCAAGTAGATTGATAGTAATTTCAACTCCAAGGTGAAAGTTGGCGATGGATATTACATCAAAGCAGAAGAAAAATGAGATGTGCTGATTGACACTCCTTCAGGTATTAAACTTGTCTCAAATGTTCTTTTAGTATCTGAAATAGATAGAAATCTGCTAAGTATTGGTTAATTGTTCGAGAAAGGGTATTCGATTTTGTTTAAGAACAAAGAATACTTGATTACTGATTCAAGTGGATGTAAGCTTATGTTAGTGGCCATGACTGATAAGAGCTTTGTTGTTGACTGGAATAAAGCTACTACTAATGCTTATACAACTACATTGGATAAGTCTAAATTGTGGCATAGAAGGATGAGTCATGTCAATTATAGACCCTTACTTCAATTATCCAAGGAGGATTTGATTGACAACTTTACAAAAGTGGTTGAGCAACAAGGTGTTTGTGAAGTGTGCCAGTTCGGAAAACAAGCCAGGCTTCCTTTTCCAGCAAACAAGGCCTGGAAGGCCTCTGGAAAACTGCAGTTAGTTCACACTGATATGTGTGGTCCTATGAAGACTCAATCTTTGAATAGCAGTAGGTATCTCATCCTTTTCATTGATGATTATTCTAGGTTTTGTTGGGTTTATTTCTTCAAAATAAAGTTAGAAGTTACTTCTGTGTTCTGGAAGTTCAAAGCAACAATTGAGACTTAATCAGGTTGCAAGCTCAGAATTGTAAGGTCAGACAATAGGACAGAGTACACTTTTGATTTGTTTCAAAAGTTTTGTGAAGAGTCAAGGGTTAAACATCAACTCACCAACACCTATACGCCTTAGCAAAATGGTGTTAGTGAAAGAAAGAATCGAACCCTGATGGATATGGCCAGATGTCTCATGTTTGAAAGAAACTTGTAAAAAAAAATTCTAGGCTGAAGCAGTAAACACTGCTGTTTATCTTCAAAGCAGGCTACCAACCAAAGCCTTGCTAGATAAAACTCCCTTTGAAGCCTAGTTTGGATTCAAACCTTCAGTTGCACACTTAAAAATCTTTGGTTGCATCTGTTATGCACATGTTCTTACTGTTAATAGGGACAAATTGGAAAAGAAGGCTCAATCTAGCATATTTTTGGGCTATAGCAGTGTCAAGAAGGGCTACAGAATACTTGATCCATTAACTTGCAAGGTTTGTATAAGTATAGATGTAGTGTTTGATTAGAAGTCAACATGGAAATGCGATAAAGCTGAGCCAGAAAATGTTATTGAAGATTTAGTAACTGGGCCGAATGAAGCTGATCAATTTGAGCAAGAAATGGATTTTGATGATTTACTTGTCAAAGGAACCAAATAATTAGTGAGGTGTATGAAAGGGCTGACATAGCTGTTATCAAGCCATTCAATTATAAAGAAGTAGAAACATTACAAGGATGGAAGGAAGCAATGTTGGATGAAATGAAAATGATATACAATAATCAAACCTGAGATCTGGTTGAAAGGGCAGTCCCCAAGAAAGTCATAGGGGTAAAATGGGTGTTTAGAGCCAATCACAATGTTGATGGAACCTTAAACAAGCTGAAGGCAATGTTGGTTGCGAAGGGTTTCAGCCAAAGCTATGGTGTTGACTACTTTGAGACCTTTGCACCTGTGGCAAGATTAGATACCATAAGACTTTTGCTTGCCTTGACAGCTCAAAGGCAGTGGAAGATACATTAACTTGATGTGAAGTTTGCCTTCCTTAATGGATTCCTCAAGGAGGAGATATATGTTGAACAACCAGATGGCTTCAAGGTGGTTGATGAAGAAACAAAAGTATACAAGCTTAAAAAGGCTTTGTATGGCTTAAAACAGGCACCAAAGGCTTGGTATGATATAATTGACAGCTATTTGTCAAGCTTGGGATTCGAAAGAAGCATCAGTGAGCCAACTTTATATGTGAAGAAAGCTAGAGATGAAACTATTCTAATAGTCTCCTTGTATATGGATGACATGCTAGTGACTAGTGGAAGTGATGAATTGCTAGCTGAGTTCAAAAGGCAAATAGAAAATGTATTTGAAATGTCTGATCTAGGTGAAATGACCTACTTTCTTGGTATGGAGGTATCTCAAACTCAGCATGGCATTTTAATAAGTCAGAAGGCTTTTGCCTTGAAGATATTGAACAAATTTTGCATGCAAAATTGCAAAACAACTAGTACTCCAGTTGCTATTGATGAAAAACTTACGAGCCAAGGTGATTTTGAAAGGGTAAATGAATCTAATTATAGAAGCCTTGTGGGGTGTTTACTCTATTTAACAGCCTCAAGACCTGATATTGTATTTCCTGTCAGTCTTTTGTCCATATTCATGCATTGTTGCAATGTGATTTACTTTTTAGTAGCAAAAAGAGTTTTGAAATATATCAAAGGGACTCTAAGCTATGGAGTCAAGTTCACCAAGGCTGATGACATGAAACTTGTTGGTTTTACAAATAGTGATTGGGCTGGATCCTTTGATGACATGAAAAGTACCTCAGGGTACCTGTTCACCTTAGGATCAATTGTTTTTTGTTGGAGTTCAAAAAAGCAAACCATTGTAGCTCAATCAATAGCTGAGGTTGAATATGTTGTAGCTGCTATAGCTGTTAATCAAGCTATTTGGCTGAGGAAACTCTTGGTTGATTTGAATTTGCACCAAAGAGAAGCAACAAAGATTAAATGTGACAATCAATCTGCTGTTGCAATTGCAAAGAATCCAGTGTTTCATGGTAAAACTAAGCATTTCAAGATTAAGTTTCATTTTGTCAAAGAAGTGGAACAAGCGCATAAGATCAAGGTGGTTCATTGCAATTTTGAAGATCAATTGACAGACATCTTGACAAAACCTTTTGGGACAACAACATTCGAGAATTTAATAGCCAAATTGGGAGTTTGCAGCATGAAAGCCAAGGAGTGTTAAGAAATGACTTACATGCAGCTAAGTCTTTTTTTTTTTTTTTGTTGCATGCATGTTGCATCACGACAACATGGTGTCTTTAGTTGTTTTTTTGTTACTTAGTTACATTTGACCTAAGTTAGTAAGATGTTTGTTGTGATTAGGTGCCGATTGACTTGATTAAATTATGAGTTTCAAGATGTGTTAGTGGTGTTAGGTAAGTATTAGGTGATAGTTTTTTTTTTTACTCAAGTTGATTGCTTGTTTATACGTAAGCTTCAGTTGACATCTATATATGATGAATTTTTTTCAACCATTTTTCTTCTCTGTTTTGGTCCGAAAACAAGCACTTAGTTCTTTTTTATTCAAAAACACCAACAAAGACGTAGGGGTAGCGGTTGACGGTGGAGAAGCGATTAGAGAAGCATATATAGAAACGGTTGTCAGAGGGGGCTGGTGTTGCAGAAGAGATAATGATGGGGACATGGGGTTTCAACTAATGTTGCAGAGATTACGAAGGATGGTGAGGATGGTGAAACAAAGAAACCAAAGCTAAAGCTATGTGTTTCAATTTTATTGGGTTTGGATTAAAAACAAAAGTTGAAATAGAAATTTAAATACTAGATTTAATTTTTAAAATTCATGTGAGATTTTCATTTAACATTTTAATGAAGATGTGTTTAAATTGTAAATTTTTTATTTATATGATTAGAATGAAAAATTTTAACAAATATAATTTAATTTCTAAGAGATTATGGTTACTTTTAACCTGTAATAAGGCTGATTTAATGGCTTTAGGGAACCAAGGTGTACACTTAGGCCTAAGTCCAGAAGGTAATGGTTTACGGTCATGAATAGAACTGGGCTTAGTTCATCATCATAAATCAATGATAATTCTATTTATAAAAGAAAGAATATCAATAATACAATTACGAAATTACTGAAAGAAAAAAAAAGTCAAATAAATCTATTCAAGGTTTCGTACTTTTGTAGGAATAAACAATATTTCTCAGAGTTTTCCAGGAACTGATTCACTTAGAAACAACTTGCTGCAAAATCAATTAGACTTTTCTTTAAAAAAATGAATATATAAATTTGGGGCTCAAATATTCTTTTAAACAGATCCCGTTCAACATCAGGGTTAATACAATTTTCAAATGCACTCCTACAAGCAGGATATGTGCAACAGTGTGAGTTCCATGTACTGATAATGGAATTCAGCCGAGCCGCGTATAAGAATATAATATCTTTGATGATGATCATATTCATTGGTAGAAATGGAAACATGAAATATCACTCATATACTCGCAGGAAACAGAGGAATGCGATTCTTTCAAGAACTGGAAGATGGAGACATCCACTTATATTTTATTTTGGGGAAACAGATTTATGTTCAGATGCCAAACATAGTGAAAAAACAACAAAGCCAGAATGGCCAAGTTGAAACCTCCTTTAACACTTCTTCCCATTATCTGAAAGCATTTGTTTGCCTCGTTAACACATGCTTCCTGTTTTATTTCAAAAGACAAACAGGATTCGTCGCATTTTCTAAGCATCAAAATATATTTTTTTTTACATTGTATTTTGGTATCTCGGAGCATCAGTTTTGATCTCCAACTAGTCTTTAATTTCCAACCCAAGTCCGAATCTTAATCAATACATTATGAGTGGCTATAAGCTGGCGTTGTGATGCTTCCTTTCTCTTATTTTATTGGTAACTTTCATGGCTGACTACATAGCAAGTAATGCTCCCACTCTGCAAAGACCTAAAAAAACTGGGATTGACTTTCATTAGGACCCTCTTCTAGAACCTGGAGGAATCCAACATGGAGATGACTCAGGGAAGGATTTGGAGCTTGCTCATTCCACCGCAATGCTGATTCTGCTATTTATAATATTTATGGTTTTGGTGTATAATGAAATGTGATGAAAAGGGTTTTATATAACTCATATTCCTATAAAAAGTTAAATCTGATGCATAATAGCATTACTTGCTGATGCAGGTCTCCTTTTTTGTGTATAAAATAATTGAGAAACATTGTTCGATTATCAAAAGATGAAACTAATTTAAACAGAGTAAAAGGCAGTGATTGGAAGCACCAAAGATTGTCTCACTCCCAACTTTCTGCTCCAAAATAATGGAGGGGAAGAAAAGACTAAACAGCAAGAAGAATATTTAATTTCAAGTTATTATTGCGCTTAATCGGTGCTCCAACTTGCAAAATTATTCCTACTTTCTTGTTTAAGTATCTGAGGATAACAGGTAATCAGATTCCACAAACGCCAATCCCTCCAGCGAATTATACATTCAGTATCACTGGAACATTTGCAAAGTTCACTTTCCAAGATTTTCACACCCTCAACCACGCTTTTCATTTTATTTAAAGTATTGGTGTCCGACACATATTAGAACATGGTAACAAGTTGAGCATATTTGTCACCATGGCCCAAACTTGAAAACTGTAATGAAAAGGGCTTGTGAATTTGGAAAAAAGAGTAATAACAAAGATAGTGAAACTGATACAAATCTCTATTGTTTTAATAAACACACTTTCCACTTTGGTCAGTCCTTTCCCAAAATATTTTTGTGGTACAGAACACTGATTACTACTCCATTTGGTATTATTATAGATGCATTTCCTGCACTAAGCACAAGTTAACAGAAAGAGCAAAAAAAAAAAAAAAAAACTGTAATTATCATTGCAGAAAGCAAGGGGATACATGGCCTGCACATTCATGGCAACCTTGGAAAGATATAAGCCTCATCTAATCATGTTTCTGACTCAGATTGGTTATGCAATTGTGTATTTCTTTACTGAAGCTGCCTTCAGTCAAGGGCTGAATCCACATATATATGTCACTTACCGATTTTGCCTATCTGCCTGCCTCATGTTTCCTTTTGCCTATTTTCTTGAGAGGTTTGTTGTACCAACACTGGTTTAAACTGTATTTATGAGACTGTAAATTCTACGGGTTCTTCTGTCTTGCAGAAATTCAAGGCCAAACCTTACGTTTCGACTGTTTTCGGAGTTCTTTTTGCTTTCTCTCATAGGGTAGAGTAAATTATAAACGTCCATCTACCTCTTGTTAATGCCAATTTGATTCAAAGAGTTTGAATTATAACGTTTGTTCCTTATTTTTCCCCCTTGATGATAAAAACAGAATCTGTTCATCCCTTAACCTGCACTTTGCAAGTTTGAAATACACTTCTCCAACATTCGTTGCAACTCTGTTCAACACGATTCCTTCCTGGACTTTTATAATTGCTGTCATACTCAGGTAGAGTGTAAAACTCTATATATGCACTGCCTCAGTGCCTCTTTCGTTAAACCTTTATAAATGAACAGTTTAAAAGAGATTTTCAGAAACAATGTCCTTTATGTTTGCGGTGCAGGATGGAGGTTGTCAATGTAAAGAACCCTCGTGGGATGGCTAAAATCCTTGGAACCTTAATATCCCTTGCAGGGGTAACTACCATCACTTTGTACAAAGGGCCTGCAGTGCAAAGGTTGTCAGCTGCTATAGTTCACATAAACAGACATTCGGGTTCGGTTCATGAGAACTGGGTGAAAGGACCTATTCTGACAGTGGCGAGTTGCATAACATGGGCCATATGGTACATTCTGCAGGTAATCAATTAGTAGTAACATCTAATGATGCCATGTACTAAAATGTTAGTGTACAAAATAACTAAGGAGTTGATCCCTGAAAATGTTTAGGCAATTACTTTGAAGAAATATCCAACACAAGTGTCACTAGCAGCATGGATGAACGGTATCGGGGGAGCACAATCGGCAGTCTTTGCAGTGTGCTTACAGCACGAGGCATCAGCATGGTCAATCAAAATGTTCAGTGTTAATTTCTGGTCCATTACATATTCTGTAAGTAATTCCATGGCTCTTAAAACCAGTTTAAATGCATTCATTCACAATTCATGTCCTGGCCTGGTAGGATGAAAACTAAAAATTCAAGGGAATATGCTCTGCTGTTTTTGTCTGCCTTCAAATTTGGTGCATGAAAGAGAAAGGACCGGTGTTTGTCGCCATGTTTAACTCTCTTCAAACAGTTATGGTGGTGGTTCTAGCATATTTAGTTCTTGGTGAAAGACTATACACAGGAAGGTAAAATGTAAAACTCAATTTTACATTTTAAACTTGCAAAAAGAAATATAAACACACCTCTTTACTTCTACTTGATCATTCAGCATTGTAGGTGGATACCTCGTTATCATTGGCCTATACTTGCTGTTGTGGGGCAAGAATAGAGAGCAGTCTTACAACAAGAGCCAAGAATCACATTGTAATGAGATAATGGTATCTGACAAGGAGGAGATGGCTTCAGTGGAAAAAGATGAACCGTGAAGGAAACATAAAATGGCTTCGGACAAAAGAGGATGGCATGCCATAGCAAATGAATTTAACTTACTTTTAGCAGCTTGCAGGAGAAGTAAATTAAGCCCAGAGAGCAATGTCAACTATTAAAAAAAAACAACTTATATCTATGTTTGTCTATAATTTAATGTGGAATTTGCATTGTTGTAATCAAACATGATGATCAAGGTCAAATACACTTCTACAATCCAAAGCCTGTCTCTTTTTTTTTTTTTTTTTTTTTTTTCTTTTGGACTCACAACTAAACAAAGAGTCCATTAAAGATTGCACCCAAAAACAAGTTGTCCCTTGCCCTTTGGAATCCTTAAGGAACCAACATGGAGGTGGGTTCAAGGGAGATTTCTACAGAACCTACGCTTTTAGTGGATTGGTATTAAGAATAAGAGAATCTTATAATCTGGAACTTTCTTATCCAAGACTATCTCACTTTCTAATTTATACAAATTAAAATATATGGTCTGGTGTTTGAAACATGTGAGTGAAACCACATCTTGATTACAGTCACAAAAATCGAATTTGTCACACCCTAAATCTGATGGCTCCGAGAAGAAGACGTGTAGAGTTGAAATTATTTGTTTGACGTAGTATAATCCGCCAATTAACAGTCTTCTGACGGATTAGAGTTTGGTGTAAAGTATCCGCCGTAGAAGTAATTAAAGACTTTATTTCAGGGTATTTTGCTATTTAAGAAAAGAGTATGATAAACGAAGAGTGAGCCTGGTGAGAATTACTGCCAAATGTATGGTCCAGTTTGTCTGAGCGCTGTGCTAATTGGGTTTTGTAATGTGATCTGATTAGGAGCCAATTGACTACTTATAGGAGATATGTTTTGTAATGTATAATATCATATATACATGATTTTTATTTATATTTCTCTAGGATTTTATAGGCCATTTATTAGGATAAATTATGGATACAATTGACACTTGTCAAGTTCCATTAAGGGGAATTGAGTGTATATATATGTGGTGAGAAGAGTTTGTCTGGATGGTATTTCTTAAACTTAAATGTTCTCTCTTCCTTATTAAGTTGGAAGGTAAGGTTTTTGAATTATTCAGTGGTTCTTCCACCTCATGGTAAGTCTGATAGTTCTGCATGTTAAGTTTTTGAAAGAATAATGTTGTTAAGAAGCATATAAACAAAATGCTATGAACAAGAGACCCTACATGGGGGTTGTCTATAGATGAGATGATAGCAAATTATCTGAAAATGATTTTTAATGGTGAATCCATATTCTTTTTAACAGTTGCTGTTACTATTGGTTCGAGAAGAATGTTCAAGTTTGGAACTCCAAGCTACAGTAGATGTGAGTATCAGGTGAGTCTCTATCCTAACTCTTGCATGTGAACTGTTCAAGTATATATATATATATATATATATATATATATATGATAATAATATCTCGGATAACTGGTAAGTGTGTATGCGAAGTATTGTAAAGATTCTGAATGTGTAAAAATGATATGTGTGAAGTACTATTTGAATAAGAAGTTAAATGGTAAGAATGCATTTGAAATCTGATATGAGAAAGTAAAAATTAGTCAAGTATGTGAATGAATCTAATTAAGTAACCTATGAGTAAAACATCCATTTGTGATGCCTCTAACATGGCAATCATATTTCTAACCAGACTGGTAGATCACGATAAGAAGATATGTGTAAGTCCATGTAGCTGATACCAATGGTATAATATGATTACGAGAACACTCATAGTGATGTCTCCAGTGAGATGAAGATTGGACTATCGGATCACGACATGAGGATGTGTAAGTCCATGTGGTTGAGACCCATGACATAATATGATAATGATAATATTCATGGTGATGCCTTCGGTGAAATGTAAACCGGACTAGAAGATCACGACATGAAAATATGTATAAGTTCATGAGAGAGAAACTCATGACACCTTTTGTGAAAATCCATCGGGACAGTAAACATGTGACTCTGTGTGGCATGATCTGCTAAGCCTTAGTGACGTATTCTGTATTGCCTCTATGGCCAATCCCATAACGCAGTGGCTTATTCAATGATGTTTGTATGAAAGAATCTAGTTATCTGCCATTGTGGCAAGATTCGAGTAGGTTTCGAGATTTTTTCAATAGATAATTCTATGATAATGATCTAATATGTCTAAAGCTAACTTGGTTGGTTAGTCTGGTGATGAAATTGAATGAGTTTTAAAGGGGCATTTCTTGAAAGAAAGTATGTATCAATATTTCTAAAGAGAGAATCCACCATAGTAGTCTGTTAGTATAGGGTATTGTCATATCTGTAGTTATGAAAGGTATAAGTGTTTGTTGGTCTAAGTTTGTCTACACTATGTAGAGATGAAATCTGAGTTATCTAGTATTCGTCATATTTGAATAGTTTCATCTCTTGTTCTAAGATTATCTGGAACCTGAGTTGTTTGTCAATTTGGGCGTTCTTGTGTTATGTAACATAGACGTTTGGAGTTCTTTTGGACGATCTAGAATGTTTCATCATCAGTATAAGTTTGAGTTGGGTTTGATTCAGGATATAATCTAATTGATAGTCTGTTAGTTATCAAATTCAGTATGGGAATCCACCAAATGTAAGATCAGTTAGTAGTTATTTGCCAAAGAGTAGTATCTATGAATAGCCATTCTAGAAAAAATGTTAAGTGTTTGTTTGAAAATAAATCAGTTGAAAGTGGACTTTGTATAAATATTCTTCTGGAGGATACCTTTGTTGTACTAGGAAAGAATAAGATATGTATCATCCGGTAAGATCTGGAGTTAGCCAAGAGGTGAAGCGGGAGTTGGTACGTTAAGTGTGGTAGCTGGCGTATAGGTATATATAAGATATTATGAAAGTATCTGCCAAGGACAGAGATGTGATCCAGAATTTTTAAGATGAGGAATTTAACTAGAAAGGTTCCAAGGTATTCTGTGCTAAAAACTAACGAAGTTCGAGTGAACTTACAAAATGTTTGTTTTTGTTTCATGTCTTGTTGTGAGATTGAGTTTGCCAAGAGAGACCAAGTTAGGAATGCGTCAAGGAAACGACGAGTTGGATTATTTTGCATACATAGGATATCTTAGGAGTAAGGCGTATAGTATACTACCCTAAGAATAGTTTGTCTTAAATGAACTTTTGTGTTGTAATGTCACAAAAATAAATATGCTGAAAAAGGATCATAGGCAGACTATTTAAATTTTATGCTAAGTGTTTATATGTCATAACATCCAATATCCAAACTCAGTCAGGTCAAATAAAGGGTATTACAGAATTCACTATACAATCGCATAAAGTTTTAAACCTAAATTTCCATTTCATTCTTTAATCAAAAGTAACGGACAAACGTAACTAGTCAAAAGATACAACTTATTAAAATTGCTAATACAATCAAAAGCAACATTTGAGGTTTGAGAGAGCACCAAGAAGTTCACTCCTAAAAAAAAAAAAGGGAAAAATGGTGGGGAAGAAAAGGAAGAGATTTGAAGAATATTAATATTATTAACATTTTAATAATCATTACCTAAGTAGTGCTCTATCTTTTCAAATCCATTGAAGAGGATACATAGATTGTCAAAAAAAAAAACCCACAAAAAAAAAAAAAAGGCTTGCTGTACACGGTATTATTCTAAGCACTTCAGAATTCACTTTGCAAGATGACGAGTGTGACTAAAAGGCTATAACAATGAATGATACTAACATCTTCTGGTGTCCCTTTTACTACAGACTAATCCTCCTGATGTAACAGATTTTTTTTATTTTTTATTTTACTTTGTTTGGTTTAGCTCAAATTCTTTGAAGTTTTTTTATGATAGGCTTTTCACTACACTTGCTCTAATGGGAAAGTTAATTCTTGCTTGTTCATATTTTTTTTTCTTTACATATTTGTACCTTTCAGTGTTAGCTAAAATAATACAATTCCCAGTTTTTTTTTTTTTAAACAAGGATACTCTATTATTAATTTTAATCCTTGTACATTGGCGCAGCCATTAATTAAAAACTGCATATGGCATTCTGCACCACAAAATTTCACGGAGAAAAATTATTCTTACAAGATAAAACACCCAAGCATATGTATATTATATATCCCGAGCATATCTATATGCAGTGCAACAGAATTTTATATCATTTTCAGCAACAGTTTCTAGATGCCTTTGGAGCTTTATTTATAAGCGAAGAGAAAGAAGCAGCATGGACATCGTAACCCAGCCAAAAAATATGGCAGGCACATTCATGACAAATTTTGCTAGCTATAAGCACCATCTAAGCATGGTTCTAGTGCAAATTTTGTCTGCAATTGTGTATTTCATTACAGAAGCTGCCTTCAATCAAGGGCTAAACACTTATGTTTATGTCAGTTATCGATTTATACTAGCCGGCTTGCTTATGTTTCCTTTGGCCTATTTTCTTGAAAGGTTGGCTATGCAAACACTTACCCATACTTTCACCTTGTTGTACCCTTTTAAGTTATGAATACACTTGTTTTAAACAAATCGGTTAGACACTGCCTAATTGATTTAACTTTATTGTGCAGAAAATCCAGGCCAAAGCTGACAGTAGCAATGTTTTTGGAGATATTTTTGGTTTCTCTTATGGGGTAGGCACTATATCACGACTCTTTCACTTTTACGCAATGCTAATGAAATTCAAAGGTTTTGTACATAAAATTAAAAGCACTACAATTTTTCTTACCATATTTTTCCTAATGATGGAAAACAGGATATGTTTAACCTTCATCATGTTCTTTATAAGCATGAGGTGCACTTCTCCAACGTTCGTGGCAGCAGTGTTCAACACTGTTTCATCTTTGACTTTTCTAATTGCCATCTTGTTCAGGTTTGAGACTAGGAATCCATAAGTATTCTTAAAAGTTTATAAACAGTTGAAAAAAAGGAGATTTCATGGAACAATATTCTTCATAATCTTGATGCAGGATGGAGGTGGTTGATGTAAGGAGTCATCGTGGGATGGCCAAAATCCTTGGAACCTTCATATCATTGGTAGGGGTCACCATCATCACTTTATACAAAGGACCCGCACTGCAGAACTTGTGGGGTACTCCGATTCACATGAAAAGACTTTCTATTCATGAGAATTGGGTTAAAGGGTCAATCCTTACTATTGCTAGCTGCATAACGTTGTCTGCATGGTACATTATGCAGGTAACGGTTTATATATTCTCTAAAAACTAAAAGGTGATTGTAATAGTTATCTCTTAACTTTTATCTTAAAAAAAATTATATTTATTCCTTGTAGACATTTACTATGAGGAAATATCCAGCACAAATGTCACTCACAGCATGGATTAGCTTCATCGGGGGAGCACAATCAGCTGTTTTTGCATTTTTAGTACAACATGAACCGGGTGTTTGGTCTGTCAAAATGTTCGGAATTGATTTTTGGGCCATTACATATTGTGTAAGTAACTTCATAGCCATCACCACAATTTATATACATACATACATATACATATATATTCCAAATTCAAGTCTAAGGCCTGCTAGGATGAAAATGAATATGGCAGGGAATTATTGGCTCGGGGCTTGTCATCTTCATTCAACTATGGTGCATGAAGGAGAAAGGGCCAGTCTTTGTCTCCATGTTTAATCCTCTTCAAACACTTATAGTGGCGGTTCTAGCATACTTTGTTTTCGGTGAAAAACTGTATACAGGCAGGTAAGAAGTGAATCAAAAATAGAAATGGCAATTCAACAAGTTAAAGGTTGTAAAAGCAAAGCACTATATATGGATCATATGCTCAGTAATTCTCTTTGACTTCATTGCTCAGCATACTAGGTGGAGTCACTGTTATCATAGGCTTATACTTGCTATTGTGGGGCAAAGAAAAAGATGAATCTTACATCAAGGGCCAAGAGCTAGAGGAGATAAAGGTAGCCGACAAGGAGGAGGTAGCTTCAGCAGTAAAAGAGGAACCATGAAGGACATCAGAGAATATTAGAATTGGCATAGAAAAATAAATTGATTTGTCATTTTCAGTAATCACAAATTGTATTAGAATTTAGTGTTTTGTGGGGTTTAGGGCAACAGCAATCTATGTAAAACCATTTCAATTCCTATTAAAAAAGAATGGTTATCATTTACTAAAATAGTTCTCCAAGTTGCTAAAATCATTCACTTATTCCTTTTTTTTTTCTTTTTTTACTTTCCTACAAAAAATTATTCTAACACTAAGATGAGATATCAGTGCTCATAGCTATATATGAAAAGATGCTAAGATGCTATGTTCCCTTGTTTGGTTTATTTCAATGGAGTTTAGGGTCACAATCCTAGATTGAAATAACTTGATTTGGCAGCTTACACTTCAATGCAAATTCTACAACTTGTAAATTTGGTTTATTATTCCTCATATTTAAAGTTTTTGACAATATTCGGAATGGAGACCTAATAATAGAAAAAGGAAAACATACTAAAAATCCCGAATGTCTTATAAAAAAGAAACATATATGCTCTTTCAATATTCTCCATTCCACTTTTGTTAAGCCGACTATAAGTTTTCTATATAAGAATTTCATAAGAACATGATGCTCTACACACACAGGCTACATGCAGTGACTCGCATTTAACATGTTGTCTGTTTTGATTCAAAAACTTCATAAATACGAGTTTAAATTTTTACATATGTATCATAATTAATTTTTAGAGTTTGTTGATACGAGATTAGAGTTTTACAAATTTATAAAACTCACACTCAATTTGAGTTATTATTTGTTTGGGCCTAAAAACCTTTATGTTTTATCCTATTAAAAACCCCTCACACTCATATATTCAAACATACATATCATAACGGGTCCCCAGAAACTTGATGTGATATAATAAGCTTATAATTCTATAAGAATAAAACCTTTGGTGGTTGGGTCAATTGTATATGTCTGTTCCACCTATAAGCAAAGAGAACGGAGAAAAGAGAGTTTTTTAGTTAACACACAGTAATATAGCATATTGGGCATTAAAGGCGAGGTTTGCAAGATATATGCCGCACCTGAGTATGGTTGCACAATTCCTACTTCATTGTGCAGTGAAGGCCTAAATTCTCATCTCTATGTAACCTATCGGTTTATCATCGCCGACTTGGTCATGTCTCCTTTTGCCTATTTCCTGGAAAGGAGGGTGCAAAATATTCCTCCACCATGAAATCTGTCATTTTCCTTCACTGTTCATTGTCAAACTGATATCTTTCTTTTGTCCTCCAGAAAATCAAGGCCAAAGATGACACGAGCACTGGTTCTAGAGTTATTTTTGCTCTCTCTCATAGGGTAGAGTAGGCTGTTATGCTTTTTGATAATTCCAATATTGACTTAAAAGGATTTATTTCCATAAAACTAGAAACACTCACGGATTTGGTTCTTATTCCCCCTCCCCTCCTCGCTGGAAGGACAGAGTCGGCTTAACCATGAACATCTACTTTGCAAGTTTGAGATACACTTCCAACATTCGTTGCATCTGTGGTCAACACTGTGTCTTCTTTGACTTTCGTGATTGCCATCATACTCAGGTAGATAAGACTCTTTATTCCATGTCACCAATCCTTTATTATTATTATTTTTTAAAATTTCTTCATGTATTTGACACAGGATGGAGGTAGTCGATGTAAGAAGCCGTCATGGGATAGCTAAAATTCTTGGGACCTTAACATCGTAGACTGGGGTCACCATTATTACATTGTATAAAGGATCTGCATTCCACAGCTTGTGGTCTGCCCCGCTTCACCTGAAAAGACTTTCCTCTGTTCATGAGAATTGGGTTAAAGGGTCAATTTTGACTGTTGCTAGTTGCATATCATGTGCTTTATGGTACATAATGCAGGTGATCGCTTTTTAACCAGTTCTAAGTGACCTCTTCTTTGCCCAGAAGAAAACTAGTAGCTCCTTTTTACTGTGTAGGAGAAAAGGATTAGTTGCACCATATGTCCTTCAAGTATGATCAAATTTTAAATTCATCTCTAAACTTTCCAACATTCTAATTGAGTCTTCGAATTATCTCTACCGTTCGATGCACTGCCAACTGGCCATATCGTTAACTTTCTATTTTCCTATTAGATGTCAGTTAAGCTGTAATATGTATTTTTTATACTTTAATTTTTTTGTTGTTCTTTTACTTTTTAATAAAAAATTTTTTAAGTTGTTTTAAAATAATAATAATAATAATTGTACAACAATTTCCTTTTCCCCTTTTTATTTTATATGAATAAATACAAAAAAGAAATAATAATTTAAACTAAAATTTTAATAAAAATATATATTTTGAAAATATTGAACTAATTTATATTTTATATGTTAATAATAAATTTTTTTATTTTTTTAATTTGCAATATTTTCTTCTTTAAACTACAAACAAAAACAAATAAATTTTATTGGCTCATAAAAATACTTATGATATATTTTGTATTTTTCATCTTATATTTTTTCTTTTTTATCTATTTATTAGTAAATACAAAAAAAAAAGGTAATACATCAATTGTTTTTTTACGTTTATTTTATTTATTATTGTAAAAAGAAAAGAAAAGAAAATGAGAGAAAGAATAAAAAAAGGGTGGGAAAAAGAATACTAAAATGTGACATGTGAGGTGAGGATGGGAGATATAGTCTGAGAAATTAGAGTATTTTGAAATTTAAGAAGCCCAAAAATGAAGTGACTAGAAACTTAAAAGATGATGTTGGAAATTCTCCTCAATATAAAAAAAGCATGTGAACGTTGTAGGCAGTTACTTTGAAGAAATATCCTGCACAACAGCATGGATGAACTGTATCGGAGGGGCACTGTTATTAGAGCATAAATGAAGATGTGGGCGGTTACATATTCTGTATGTAATTTGATTTCGTGGCTGATCCAATATTTTAAACGTGTTGGTATATTTGTTCCAAACATTGTTCTGAGCCTGGTAGTTTGAAATTTGAATATTCCAGGGTATTGTATGCTCTGGTATATTTATTTTCCTTCAGTTTTGGTGCTTGAAAGCAAAAGCCAGTCTTTGTCACTGTGTTTATTCCCCTTTCCAAAATTATGGTTGCTTTTTCAGCATACTTTATTCTGGGTGAAAATCTACGTGCGGGCAGGTAAAAAAAATAACCCATGGTTCCTTTCATACTTCCATCCCAACCACAAATGTCTATAGAAGCACTCAAGATACCATTTTGGGGAAAGGAAAGAGATCAGATTAACATCAAGACTCAAGGCCAGGAACAGCAATCTGCTTCAGAATTGGAAGAGGAAAGGAGGCAGTGTAAGATTGGCTAAGAGATGTGTCCAATTTTATTCAGACAACTTCCATTTTTTTTAACACAAGGCACTTCACTCTGTTTTATTGCCATTTTCTTCAATCTAGTTGTAGTACTCCAATTATATACATCAGCTGATTAGTGTTTTTTTCAATTTCAAACATAATAACAGAACATAATCTAATCAAGTATTTTATCTATTTAGATATGTTGTCCATACGGAATCAACAAAAAATTATCTTGTTTCAATTTCACCATGTTTTGTCTCCACTATAATAGATAGATATGCTATATTTGAAAATTATAAAATTTCAAAAATTTTATCATTATAATAAATAATAAAAATATTATTGAAGCCCATGAATATTTTATATTTGAAATTTATTTTATATCATTCATTATTTTTAAATATTTTTATATTAAAAAAAAAAGAAATAGATAAATTTGGTTATAAACACGGTGGATCAAAGTCAATTGTAGCTTCTTTCGATCTTTCTACAAATATAAATACGGTTATACATACACATAACTAGTGTACAAAAAGCTAAAAACCTAGACAGGAACTTCAACCTCCAGTTGTCACTATGAATAATTTAATGAAACAGAGCACTGATTCTCCACTCATTTTGCCTCCTGGATACGCATTCGTATTGACTCGGGGCTTGATACTTTATTGATGCTGCAAATATTTAGATAACACAAGTTTGATGGATTAGAAGCATTTTTTATCATGGATTTTTGTAATAAAACACGTGAACAATCATCACCATGTCAAATGAGTTAAAGACTCACCAAACAAGTAAATCCCCAGCAGAGGCCATCTTTTCATATATCCATTCTGGAGCTAGCTCTTGTAACAGCTTTAACTGCTCTTCCACTTCTCCTGTGAAAGCATAGCCAAGACATAATTCAGCTAACGTTTCATAATCCAGACAAATATCATGAGCTCCTCTTTAGTAAAAAGGCTTACCTCTATCAACAATATCACAATGGCCAGCAATTATTTTGTGCATAAGCTCCTCTTTAGTAATAACAGAGCGCTTTATGGACTGGAATAGGTAGTGAATCATGTTGAAGAGCTTAGGTAGGCAAGCAATCATTTGTTGCCGTCGCTTTGCTTGTGAGATTGCTGGATCTTGCCCCTCCAATGCTTTCCTCTCTTTCTCCCTTATCTGCAAGGATAATAAACGGTTACCTAAGCATTTTGCTCTTGCAACCAAGGCTGATGGTTCATTTCAGATGGAATTACTATATCTAGTAGAAACTAGAAAATAGCTAAATGATATTTATCCGGCAAGTCATGAGTAGGTGACTAATTACTTGAGAATAGTTACTAAAGCATGCAGAATTCATGATCTAAAAATAATGATAGCAAAAAGAATTAATAGTGGGCTTACTGAATGTCGAAGGCTTTCAGGCAAAATGGAAAGAATATCATCTTTGTTATTATCAACTGGTTTGCCTGCCATCTCTTGCACTTCATCAACATCCATCTCCTCCTTCATATGAGTGTCAAATTTCAAGGACCTGGTACGTGGTGGTCGGCGTACCAACTTGTTTGATGAAGTAGCAGAGACTTCATCTGGGCTCATGTAACATCTTTTCTGTGGTTGTATGGTAGGTGTGGCAGTCATCAGCCTAGCAGGAGTTGAAGCAAGTTTCACAGGAGTGGACTGAATACAGCCAGCTTTTATCGGGGACTCATCTTCTGTTTTAAATGGATTAAACTCTTTGACTGGAGTTGCAGGGAGGCAATTTTTAGGATGTGTCTTGCTGGTAGTTGGTTTAGATATAAATTTAGTTGAGGAAGGAGTTGGAGCAAAGGTATTTTCATCACTGGAGGCAAATCTGTCGGCACATATCTCCGGACCTTGAAATTTTGAACATTTTTGGACAGCTTCTTGAACTTTGCTTGTGGTTTTCAGGGAGAAGCGCTTTCTAAACGACCGAGATACATGTGATGCTACCACAGGCTGCAGATCATTAACTAAACCAGGTAATGTCTCCAAAGCTAGTTTTGAATTGGGTTTTGTGTGATTCGATGGCTGTGGCTGTGCTTCCTCTTGAACAACTTCATCGTTCGCAGCCACAGATAGTTGCTCCATGATTGTATCAGTTAATGACGCATCAGATGACAATGAAATAGGTCCTTTGATCATGTTCTTTTGTATATTCTTCTTTGACCGATTGAATGGCTCTGGAAGATCTTCTTCTGGAATTTCATCACCCTGGAAGCACAATAATTTAAGTCAACCCAACACGATAAGTGAAAAAAAAGAGGTTACAACAGCATTAGATTTTTAGCTTCCAGAGCACCGAATATTTAAAATGTGGGTTCCCAAGGGTACTGCATGTTTACTTTTAACTTAAGCCTATTGTGAACATATTAATTTGTTAAATTGCTGAATAAAACTAGCCGTTGGACTTTACTGCGAGCTTTTATTTTTTAAGTAAAAGCTTTCATCTGGGAGCAACATAAAGTGATTTAGGTTTCATTCTAATTAGGAAGCAGTCAATGCTACAAATGAATAGCTTCAGAATGACTAGTCTGATAAAAAGGCCTTCACTTCTCCATACAAATAAGGCTTTCATCCAATAAAGAGATATGCACAGATTAAGCACCATTCCTAACAGGTGGTCACTGCTACAAAAAAACCAGTCTCTGACATTTCTAAATGAACAGCTTCATAATCCCTAACCTTTCTTGAATTTTCTTCATTTTTTTTTTCTGGTAGTTTGTGCTTTTTAGTAAGAAGATCATTGGGTAAGTTTAAGATCTAGAATCCTACAACAGATTCGAAAGGTAATCTTTCTAACAAAAGGACAACATATGTTTGTTTCAATTTAAGGCCTATTACAATCAGGTATTAATACTTGCAGTTGCTTAGAACCAATCATTGGTCCTTTCATTAAGAGCTTTTCCACCATCCTCAACAGAGTGTAAAGCTTCACATGGGGTTCCACAACTTAATCTTATAGCTAGCAAACCTCAAGCTTATAGGTTTGAAACCCAACTAGATGTTTCAGAACTAAAACCAACTCTATGCTCCAAATTTTTTAACACAGTCAATTGATATATAAGCATGCATAACAGCAAACTACTTCTATGCACAATCAAAGATTACTAAACTGAAAAAAAAAATTACCTCAGGATGAGCCTTGATATAGTCTGCAAGCCGATCTCGAAAAACCTTCCTTAACTTCATATTCTTAGTCTCAGATTTTGAGTTATCCCCACAGTCAATCGCATCCATAATGATGCTAACATGGAGATCTGGTTTCATACAACTAGTCTTCTCATCGAAGACAAGCATCCTCTTTATCTCAATCGCCTCTGGCAAAACATGCTTCAATTGGGCCAAGTGACAGTATGTAAACCTCCTATTAAACAACATAAAACCCCAAAAGATAAAAGACCCAAATAAAACAAATCGCACGGAACTTGAAAAGGACAAAGCCATTAACCAGCACTAACTGACATGATTTAGGTGAACTTACCTATCAGTTAAGCACTCTATTTTGGGGCTGATATTAGTAAAAGTTGGCATTGACCCCTTCGATCTCAGTAGCCGGATTGCAGAATCTAAGCTATTGAAAAATTCGCACATCATCTCGTACCTGTTCCAAAACTTGTCAATCAATAATCATGCTTTTAAAAAAGAAATAAAACAGGGTGTAGTGAGAGACTGACTTACTTTTCAGGGAGTTTATCAGGACGGCCACCGGAGGTTTTGGGTGGAGGAGATTCGTTGGGCCAGGATAAAATCTGTTTTCGGGCCGATTTGATCTGGTCGGTCGAAGGTTTAGGCCGGCTCTGAGCCACTTGCCGGATCTCCTTGATGGAGAGGGCGACCCCACGGTTACGAGCACGGTTGGGGAGCTGGGAGGAGTGCTTTTCTGGGGTTTTGGAAACGGGCGATTTCGAGGTTAGACTGAAAGAAGCTTTCGGTTTCAGAGGGGTGGATTTGAGAGAATCGGAGGAGCTCATAGCTGAAAATTTACAGAGAAATAAAAAAAGAGGGGAGCGTTGAGAGTGGACTTTACGGCGGAGGAAATGAAGATGGGAGTATATAAGAGGGATTTTGTCCTGGCGGGAAACTATAGATGGAGCACCTACCGAAGCTTGACACGTGTATTCCCGCCAAATTGATTCGTTACGTCCCGCGGCTTCCTTTAAGGCTTGTTTGGCGAGTAGCGTAAACGGTTATATAGTAAAGCAGGGATATGATATTCGGCAGCGGTTTTCATTTATCAAAATCAGCCCATAGGACCCAAAACGAAACTATCCAGTAACCAAAAGAGGCCCAACAAGTTAAAAAGAGTTCCAAATCTATTGGAAAGGGCCATTGGTCTTTTGTGTTACCTTAACATTCGGTATAAACCAAATTACAACTTAGAACAAAAAAGGAAATAGAACAACTAAAACATGTTTGGACTTTGTTGCAGGCCGAGATTGTATTCATTACAGCAAAAATTTATTGCCATCACCGAAACAAAGAAACGAAAGACAAAAAGTCCTCCTTTTCCTTCCTTCCTTCGGCTGCTCAAACAAAACAATAAGAGGTATTACTCACCTTCACGTCTCCTTCTTTCATTTTTATTTATTTTCTTTAATTTTCACAGACGAGGAGGAGGAGGAGCAGGAGAAGAAGAAGCCCAAGGATACCCTTTGCTTTAACTTGTTGAATTGATTAACTTTTTAGTAATTATAAAACGATTCACTCACAAATTAAATCTTTTTTTTTTCTTCCACGCAACAAACCCTTCCCTTCCCTTCTTTTTCTGTCTTATTTTATTTGAGTTCTGCGGGTAACGGTCAAGCTTCTTTTTTTTCTTGATTATTGCGGAGTAATCCGTAGCGGGTGTTGGCCTCTTTGTTCTTTCGGGTGTTATTGGAGCTGCTCGTCGGTGGGTCGGAGGTAAATTCCAATACCTTTTGTTTTTTATTTTCATGAATGGATAATCTTGCCTTGGTATTTCTCTACTTTCTTGTCTTTTGTAGAATTTATGGATATAATTTGGGTGAAGTTTTGTCTTTTAAGCCTTTTTTTTTTTTTTTGTATTTGATATTAGAGTCTCTGCTTGACTTAAAATTCACCAAGAATTGCCTTCTTTTTAGCATTTTTCCCCTGCTAAGTTTTCTTCTTGGGTGGGGCGTTATTTAATAGAACTTATTTGAACTAAGAATGAGAATCAATTTATCTGCTGAAATTTTATCTCAGTTTGGTGTATTTCTTCCATATATTATTCATTTATTTATGTTTTATGGTTTATTTATAATGGTTGTGCATTTAGTTGTTACAATTTGTGTTCAGGATCGCAGTTAATTTTCTTGGATCAAATTGCTGCATCTTATGATTTTCAGGTAGTTGAACTTTATTGGTTACTGTAAGAATTAGGACAAACATTTTGTAAGAATTAGGTATTTTTTTTTCAATAATTGAAGCTTATATTGAAATGATACGTCCATAATGTTGTTCAGTCAGTCTCTTCACAGTTCCAATGCACGTTACAGGGGATTAGCTTTCTGTTTTTCTTCTATTTCCCCCACTCTCAATGCATCTGAGCATATGCATACATACAGCGTAAAACGGAACTTGTCTGATTTTCTTCTTGTTTACAGAAGTTTGTAATAAACAATTGAATTTGGGGATGGACTGGCTGTTTTTCCCTGCCATCAAGATTTATAAATGATGTTCAGGGGGCAAAAGGCTGCAAATTCTCTTGGCATATTTAAGTGGAGATGGGGCGGTGAATCCTCTTTGTCAACAGGCTTATTAGGTGATGTTCCTCCCGAAATTGAGTTGTCTGGCTATGGAAGAGTACCACCAAGCCCTGGTAGCGAGAGCCCTTCAGGGCTTCTTAATGGTGAGACTCTGAATGTGGAACCGATTGCTGACTTGGACTTGTTCTTTGAACGGCTCTATAGCTACTATTGTGAGAAAGGCCTTTGGTGCATCATCATAAAATGGATAGTTGAACTTCTGAGCCTAGGCTTTACCATATGTTTCTCTGGGTTTTTCTTATTGTTTGTTGATTGGAATGGTCTCCGAAATGCAAAGTGTGGGATGGATGCATTTGAGTCTGGAACTAAGCAATGTGATCTTTCTAAGGAAGCTCTTCACCAGCACCCATTAACCCCTTTAACACTTTCAAAAGCTATTATTGTTGGATATCTGGGGCTATTTTCCATCTATTGGATATTCTGTTTTTTAAGGTTTTTTGCACAATTAAAGGATACTCTTGGAATACGTCATTTCTATTATAACAGGTAAGTTCATATTTGATAAGTCAAAAACATACACTGGAAGTTTTAGTTCTGCATTTGGTACATTAGTGGTATCTTATAAATGCTTAATGATTTTTTTATGTTTTGAATTTTAATTTTGCAGCCTCCATGTTACTGACAATGAAATTCAGACCATGCCATGGGCAGAAATCCTTGAAAGGGTTGTCCGCTTACAAATCTCACAGCAACTCTGTGTAGTCAAGGATCTTTCTGCTCATGATGTGGTTATGCGATTGATGCGGAAGGAGAACTACTTGATTGGAATGCTTAATAAAGGAGTGCTTGCCTTTCCTCTCTCACCCTGGGTTCCAGGTGCTGGTCCAACTGTCAAATTTGGCCCTGATGGAATGCGACATCGTCTAATACTAACAAAGACACTTGAATGGACCTTAAGTTGGTGTATACTGCAGAGCATGTTTGACCGGTATGTCCAGCTTTTAACGAGCATTTGATTTTCTGCTTTATGTTACTTCCTCTCACAGTTGTTGTTTTACAAAACAATCTATGGAAGTATCATGACTTCTATTTTCAGACTAATGAGAAATGACTTATTTGTTGATTGTTTTAATGTGTAATATTTCATTTTCAAGAATATTATTTAATCCTTTTTGTGCAAAGAGATTTTACAAGATGCTTTTTTGGTGTTTAAAGGAGCTGTTGTGGATATGACCAAGTAAAATGGTCTTAGTCTATGTCAGTTTTACATTCACTTTTACAGACAAGGAAGTATTTTTTTTCTTTGCCTCATCTACATGGTTTTCCCACTAACGGCTGATTTTCATTTTTCCTAGAAAGTCTTTTAACTTTTGGTAGTTCTGATTAGATGGGTCTTTAGTTGTTGATATCATTTCATGAAGTAGCTAGAAAAGAGTTAGTTAAAATAATTTTCCATTGGTTTTTTTTATTGCTGCTTTTTTGATTCCTCGACTTGCACCTATTTGAAATTTGTCAAAATTCTGAAAAGCTTTAATTAATTCATTTTCTTTCTATGTTTAGGGAGAAACAAATTTATGAAGTACTTCAACTTTCAAAATGTAACGCTGAAATTAACCTTGGCAAGTTTTATGAGGTTTTGTTGATTTTAATAGCCAAAAATAGTTGCTATTAGTGTTTTTTTTTTCTTTTTTGCTTTTTGAAGAAAACAAAAAACAGTTAAAAGGGGTTTATGACCACCTTTTTTGGGAATGCATTTCTTTTTTGCAGAAACTTCTGTGTTAGAAGGGACTTCATTTCTAATCCTAGAACATTGAAGAAGAGGCTCATGGTTGTCGGGCTTGCAATGCTTCTTCTCTCCCCATTCCTTGTTATATTCATGCTGGTTTACCTTTTCTTAAAGCATGCTGAACAATTCTATAATCACCCAAGCACAGCTTCATCCCGGAGATGGTCAAATTTGGCAAAGTGGATGTTTAGGGAATTCAATGAGGTATTGTCCTCCCCCCTTCTGAGTATTGATGCACTACATATCCTCACAAACTTTTGTTATTATGAATTACTCTTTAGCGTTTGTAATTTTTTTTTCGTTACATTCATGTGTTCTGTGTGAAAGCTTTAACTTTTACAAATCCAAAAAGTATATACCATAAAGAAGAAAAAGTTGTTTAGAACCTACTATGAAAATAAGATGACAACAGTTGTTTCTTCTGTTGGGATACTTTACACTTCCAGATTCTCTTGTTTTTACATTCTGTAATACTGTTTTTTTTAATACGCTGTTGTCTTTGACATATAGGTTGACCATTTATTCAAGCATCGAATTAATAGCAGTGTAATGCATGCTTCTGAGTACCTAAAGCAATTCCCCTCACCAATTATTTCTATCATTGCAAAGTTTATCTCATTTGTATCTGGCGGCTTTGCTGCTATCTTGATCATCATTGCCTTTCTGGAGGAATCATTGTTAGAGGGCCATGTAATGATTTTGAACTTCCATCTTTTCAGAGTCTTCCACTTTCTTCTATATTTCGTTTTAATTATTTAATTATTTGTTTTTAAATTTGTAGATATTTGGTCGGAACTTGTTTTGGTATGCAGCTGTTTTTGGAACCATAACAGCTATTAGCCGGGCTGCTATAACAGATGAACTTTTGGTCCTTGATCCAGAAGGAGCAATGTCTATGGTGGTGCAACATACACATTACATGCCAAAGAGATGGCGTGGTAAAGAAAATACTGAAATAGTCCGGATAGAGTTTGAAACTCTGTTTCAGGTAATCCTGCTTGGTTCCTATCTTTGTTATACCTGTAATCTAGGAGTAGCATGCTTGTTTGATTGTAAAAATCTTGCATGATAAGATGTTTTAACTTCCATATAACTATATGGATAGTTTTCATTTATCGCTTTTCCTAGGTGTTTTTAAGCTCAGTTTGGATGATGTCAGAGATGCTTTAGCATTTAGTTTTGCAACTCCCAAAAGTCAATGGATTTTCTAGTAATAATATATCAATTCTCTGGGCATTTTTACTTGAGAAGTGTTTTGTACTCTTTTCTCCTTAGACTTCTGATTTTTTTTTTTGTTCAATGTACTTCTCTTTATGTTATGATGCAGTATACTGGAATGATGTTGCTGGAGGAGATGGCCTCAATTTTCCTCACTCCATTCTTGCTTCTATTTATTGTACCGAAGGTTTTTATTTTCTTTTGAAATTATTTCTATTCTCATTTCTTTTAAATACCCCATGTCTTTTTGAACTAAAATGCCATGTTCATTTTGCAGCGGGTGGATGACATTTTACAGTTCATTGCAGATTTTACAGTGGATGTTGAAGGTGTTGGTCACGTTTGCAGGTAGAGTGACTTTTTTCTGAAACCAGATTATTACAAGCTAATTCACGCGCCAGTTAATCAACATAACTTGTCTAATCATTCTCTCTCTCATTTGCAGTTATAGTGTCTTTGATTTCCAAAATCATGGCAATGATAATTATGGCTCTCCACATAATGCACCTTGTGCACAGAGGAGTTCTCAAGGGAAAATGGAGAAATCTTTCTTGAGGTATACTCCATTGCTTGTTGAATATAGTTTGGGAATCTAATGTTACAGTATTCTGTGTGATAAAAAGCTTACGGTATCCTTTGAATATGCTATCTGATGAGGCATAATATGCTAATGCTTTGTAAGAAATTTCATTTACATACAACTTACGATTATTCATGATTAATCTCTGCTTTTTATATTGTGTTGAATCTCTTCTCATGTATAATTTCAGCTTGACTAATTTTTCATTCCGATTGCAGTTTCAAGAGTAGCTATCCTTCATGGGAACCAGATTCTCAAGGAAAGCATTTCTTGTCAAATATTCGAACTTTCCGGGATCAAATGTTGCAAGGGCAGGGAGCTAGACATGTATATTCTTCTGATAGATTGTGGCGAGGTAGCCCGCTGAGAGCTTACAGTGATAGAAATGACTTTTTATCAAAGGAAATGCAGCAGAATATTCCAGGCGGCTACAATATGGATTCTTTATGGCTAATTGATGCTAATCAAAAGAATCACCCATATCTTCTAGATTGGTTCTATACCTCTCGAGCGCAACAGATGCCTAGTTATAGAAGAGACATTGCAGCAAGGCCATTTGAACCAGCTGAGGAACAGCATAAGAATTACTGGGGTCCGGTCAACACAACGCATGATGAAGCAAGAGATAAAGAATACCGGCCGCACCATTTTGATGATGGGCCCCTGTCGTGTCTTGAAGCTTCAACATCAGCTCCTTTCTTCCATGAGAGTGTACTTCAGCATCATGATACAAATGTATCGGTGCACCATACACGGAGCTGTTGGTGGCTTAGAGATGGTTCAGACGGTGCACAGCCTCAAACAAGCTTTCTTGAGCCTCCTGATTTCAACCGTCATTCTTCAAACCACCCATACGATAACTTCTCCGAGAGGAATGTGGAAGATGAAGACCAATTCCTTGATTGGAGGGATTCTTGGAGGTTATCCGGAACGAGTTACTTGGATGATCTTGAAGCTGGAGAGGATGTAAATCTTCATTTTGATGATATTTACACTGGACCCCCAGAAACTCCCACTCTAAATATAAGGCCCCCGTGCTTTAATTGATCTATAATCACTTAGTTTGTGGTGTGGTAGTTTCCTTCAGATGAATGAAATTGAAATGAGGTTTCTAATGCTGGACTAAGTTTTATCGTGTCGATGGAAGAAACCCTGTATTCTTTGTTGTATATAGATTCGTTATGAGGTTATTTCTTTAAGGCCTCAGATCTTGATTTATAAGGAACATACTCAAAAAAATGATTCACTGTTAACTTTGTGATCTGTGTATAAACAAACAATTACTAGCCATTGATCAATTCCATGTATTCCTTGTATATACTTTTGTCTTGAATTCTTAATCAAGCATCATTAATTTTGTAAAACTCTAGAGATGAAACGAGTCCTAACTATTAATAAGTCAATTTTATCTTTTTTTAGTCACCTAAATTTTATAATATGTAATGATTTTATTATTATATCCATTTTAAAAATTATATCAGTTAAAATAATAATAAGAAAGATAAAATTAAATAGTTAAATAATATTTTTTATTTTTTATAATTAAATGAAAAAAAATAGTAATAATTAAATAAGCTAGAGTTTACACTATAAACTACAAGTAAGCATAGGTCACCACTATGCAGTTTAGGGCTTTTGCAAGGGTTTAACAAAAAGCCGAAGAAATAAATCCTTAGGAACTCCAAACTTGCCAAAATCCCTCGAAACTAATCGAAGTTCCGCCATGAAGAAGGCTTCACTTTCACTTATTTCGAGGTTCAACCGCCAAAGATTCAGGGGAATTTCCCCTCTCCTATCCAGAGATTACATTTCTGTTAATTCTCCATCATCATCATCACCGCTTCACTCAATGGACCGTCGTATCCAGTTCTGTGCCAAAACCCCTGGCTTAGTCTACCCATATCGCAACCTCGGTACCCTTGTGGAAAAACCGAACCAATTGCCCTCTAGACAGAGAAAACTGAAAGAAAAATCTGATCTTGAGGAAGCTTTTGAATCCGCTAAAACCTCTGAAGAAATGCTCCGAGCATTTAAAGATATGGAAGCTTGTTTTGATGAGAGAGAGCTGGGGTTAGCTTCATTGAAAATTGGACTCAGACTAGACCAAGAAGGTGAAGACCCTGAAAAGGCTCTATCTTTTGCTGACAAAGCATTGAAAGCGTTGGATCAAGATGGTAAACCCTCGATACTAGTTGCCATGGCTTTACAACTGATGGGTTCTGTTAATTATAGTTTGAAAAGGTTTAATGATAGTTTAGGGTATCTTAATAGGGCTAATAAGTTGCTTGGTAGGTTAGAGGAAGAGAGGGTTGCTAGTGTCGAGGATATTAGGCCAGTGATGCATGCGGTGCAGCTTGAGTTGGGAAATGTGAAGACAGCTATGGGGAGGAGAGAGGAGGCTCTTGGAAATCTTAAGAAGGCTTTGGAGATTAAGGAGATGACTTTGGAGAAGGATAGTAAGGAAATGGGGGTGGCTTATAGGGATTTGGCTGAAGCTTATGCTTCGGTTCTAAATTTTAAGGAGGCTTTGCCTTTTGGTTTGAGAGCGCTGGAGATTCATAGAAAGGAGCTGGGCAATAATTCAGTGGAGGTTGCTCATGATAGGAGGATCCTTGGGGTTATTTATACTGGTATGGAGGAGCATGAGAAGGCATTGGAGCAAAACGAGGTGTCACAAAAGATTTTGAAGAATTGGGGTCTTAGTTCGGAGTTGCTCCGTTCAGAAATTGATGCTGCTAATATGCAGATTGCTTTGGGGAAGTATGATGAGGCTATTAATACTTTGAAAAGTATAGTTCAACAGACAGACAAAGATAGTGAGAACCGAGCTCTGGTGTTTATATCGATGGGAAAGGCTCTTTGCAATCAAGAAAGGTTTGCAGACTCAAAGAGGTGTTTGGAGATTGCTTGTGGAATTCTTGACAAGAAAGAGACTGTTTCTCCAATTGAAGTTGCCGAGGCATACTCAGAGATATCAATGCAATATGAGACTATGAACGAGTTTGAGATTGCAATTTCGTTGTTAAAGAGATCATTGGCTTTACTAGAGAAGCAACCTCAAGAGCAGCACTCTGAGGGAAGTGTTTCTGCTAGAATAGGGTGGTTACTCCTTTTGAAAGGTGAGGTGCCACAAGCAATTCCTTACTTGGAGAGTGCAGCAGAGATATTGAAAGAGAGCTTTGGTTCCAAGCATTTTGGGGTCGGCTATATCTATAACAATTTGGGAGCAGCATACTTGGAATTAGATAGACCTCAGTCAGCAGCACAGATGTTTGCAGTTGCAAAGGACATCATGGATGTCTCACTTGGTCCTCATCATGTGGATTCAATAGAAACTTGCCAGAATCTTTCTAAGGCATATAGTGCAATGGGAAGGTAAGATGTTTTGCTCTTTTCCTTTTTCTTTTTTATTCTCTGTTTATGACGCTCTTACTACTGTTGCTTTGCAAATATACTTCTGTTACACTAGCAATGTGATGACTTAGTTCTTGCTATGTAAATAATTATGTCCTTATCTGAACTCTGAAGCCTTTATCTTTGGGCCAGTCAACGTATTTTCTTTGAACATATTCACCTAAACTTCTTGCATCAAAAAATGGCTTACCATCCTTGATTGTTAAATGAGTAAAAGCACCAGTATTGCATTTTAGTATTTTACTGAAAGACTAGATAGTTCCATCTTGTTGATATGTTGTTTTCTAATGTTTGATCACATTTTAATTAGTTTTTGATTCGTGAGTTGACATAAATAAATGGAAATTGTTTGGAGTTGCGATTAAGAGTGCCATTACATTAGGTAACCTGGGGAAGTGCTGAAGTGAAATCTGTTCTCGGCTATTAGAGAGAGAGAGTGAAATGGAACTTTTAAGGGTAAACTGATATGAAGGTGGTCTAAAGGTGAAATTATCAAAGGTCAATACTGTAATAAGACGACAGGATATTCCTGTACGTTCACGAAACATCCATGCTTGCTGCACTGATACTTGTTGAGTACTTTAGAAATTATGCTCATGTAGATGCATAAAAGCATAGTCCTTGCCTGGGCTGCAAGTACACATCAACTGAAATGACTCTGCTTTACAATGTGTATTAGCTTTTGAGGGTTAAAATTGGATCTGAAAATTTAATTTTTGGATGTTGCAGCTACCCCCTTGCAATTGAATTCCAGCAGCGAGTAGTTGATGCCTGGGAAGGTCATGGAGCAAGTGCAGAAGATGAACTCCAAGAAGCTCAACATATCCTTGAAGAGTTAAAGACAAAGGCCCGTGGTACATCTACCAACCAGTTTCCTACAAAGGCCTTGCCTTTGCCACAACATGGTCTTGCTTCCAGAAATTCGCACCCTAATGTTCCTTTTAACCAGAGCTCAGCCGGCTCAATGCGGTAGACTTATAGTATTATTAGGTTTTGTGATCTCAATGTTAGTGGAATGTCTCATTGAGCTTGACTTTGCCATTGATATTGTTAGGAACACTTTTGTTCTTTGTTATTATACATCATATTCAGCTGGTCATTTTAAGCACCCATATAGAACTACTTTCTTTCCCCCACCCTCCTTGAAAACAAGTTTAGACATGAATTTGTTGCTAATTAACAAACAAGTTTTGTGTAGGAAAGTGAGGTAATGTTTGTGTTTCATTTTTCTCCAAAGCAGCAGGCTTTCTCTTTAATGAAATAAGCTTTTTGTTTTCTTTGCAAATGATATGCTATAAAAATTAGGTCAAGCAGAGAAGATATATTATTCTTAATGCCATGATTGCCCTTTAGAACTTTCTCATCCTTGCTTTTACAATATTGAGTTCAATGCAAGTAAGAAGGAACACAGTAATTTGTTTTCTCTGTCATCATGGTTATGTTATTCAAGCTCGGGTTTTAGTATGGGATAAGAGTATACGTCAGGCAGAGAATATGTCTAAAATCTAAATATGCATTTGACATAGATGTCAGACATTAATACTTTAAGATAAAGGAGTCGGTCCAAGTAATGTGAGCTCATTTTAGCCACGAGTAGAACGGAATGATCCTGTTGGAGCATATAGCCACACTCCCCGGCCGGTAGCATTTGTACCATTTTGTTTAGCTCAAAATAATGGCATAATGGATGATGTGAGAACAAATTAAGATTAATTACAGTTGAACAGAATCATTCCCTATGCTGTTTAGCAGCAGCAAATAATTACTACAAGACAAAAGAAGTTGGTGATCTTTGCTTAAAGGACCTCCATTTCTCTAAATTGGTAGAGTTGTAGTTACTCAATGTTGGGTCCCCTTCTTTCTGGACTCCATTAAATGCCCTTCTTACCTCCTCTGTCTCTCTCTGCAACTCTAAGCTAGAATGTCATGTTTGCAATGATTGTCAGTCACAAAGAGTAAGTCCGCAAAATAGAATGAAATCAATCTCATCCCCACAAAGTGCCTTAAGCAATGATTCCCACACCCATGCCTGCAATATTTTTTTCTTCTTTTTTGGTAAGAACTCATTTGTTTTTCCCACTATGTACAATATCACTGAAAAGTCACTCTACACTCGTCTGAAATCTCTCCTCTTTTTTTTGCCTAACAAAAATTTCCATCTTAAAGCAAGCAAAACAACAAAAACTAACTTTAAGCAATCTCTAATTATATAATCAAAATTCAGACAGGAAGTACCGCATTTCTGGGTCTTGGACCATGTTCAAATGGAAATAAAGATGTACGACCTCTATTACTGCATTCTTCAGTAGTGGTAATCCCTCCAGGATGCCTGTTTTGTTGAACAATGGCTTGAACAGATTGGTAAAGCTGTCTGTCTACAGCAGAATCTAATGAGAAAGATCTCCTGATAGGTTGAATTGAGAAGTCTTCATCTTTCTGTCTAACATCAATGCACTCATCCCCCATAACTGAGAGATGGTGGCGTCTTCTTGATTTTAGTTTCCCAGGCTTCTGCTCCACCTTTCTTGGTGATTGACCCCTAGGCTGAAACTGCATCAACGACTCTCTCGAATTGTCTCTTTCTTGTTGTCTATACGGCAGTAGAGCATCTCCATCGTCTTCTCCAAGTTCTATCACTACAAAGTCCTCATCTCCACCCATCAGGCTATCAGTGTACGGCAGTGAGTCTTGAGGTGAAGAGCTCGGTGCAATGATTTGATTGATCGGATAGCGGGTATCCCCTGAAATGCTTGTTCTACAAAGAGGACAATTGGCGTTGCTTTGGAGCCATATATCAATGCAATCCAAGTGGAAAGCATGGCTGCATTTGGGAAGAACTCTAAGCATATCATGCTGTTGAAACTCATTCAGACAAACCACACAACCGTACACACTTGTTTCATCATCGCCTTCTCTTTTGAATTGAAAAGTTGGAATTTCTCGAATGACAGACTCGTCGAGACCGCGATTCCACATTGCCGGAGACAAGGCAATGAACGTATCTTCCTCTTGTCTACCTCGAAATAAAGATATTCGGCTTAGCAGATTAAGTTGGTACCAGTTAGAGCTGCAACATTTACTCACAAAAATATAATAGCCAACTAGCAAGAAAGCTGTACCCATGATGCTTAGCACAACAATGGTTAGTATAGGAAATGCAGGGTCTGAAGTAGGCAAGGGAGGCTGATAAGTTAGATTCTGCTGATATTTGATGAAGGAAAGAGCTTGAAATCTCAGGCTGTGGTCTGGTGCCATAAGCAAATATGATCGAAGTCTCACTGACCTGTTTGAAAAATGCAGAAAACTAGATCATGAGCTGAATGACAAAAGTATAAGGTGAATATCACATAAAGAATATCCTGGGAAGGAATTAAAGAGTGAAGAGAGACGGGATTTGAAGGAAAATACCAAATAAGATACTGGGATAATGAGGAGTGGGGTTAAAGAGCCAAAGCCAAAGATTTTGATTACTTAAAAAAAGAACCCAATTCAGTGCAGGCTGGGACAGGCACACATGTGCCTACCTATTAATATGCTGGAGCCAGGAAGCTAAGGCTTAGACTACATTTTGAATGCAAATATAGTAAAACACATACATGATGATGAGAAAAAGTATACAAAACACGATACGAATAATATAAATATGTCAAAATCTATATGGCATAACGAGAAAATAAAAGATACCGCATGAATACAAGAGTTATCTAGCTTAGTGAGATAATAATGGAAAGTTCAGTTGTCTTAATAAGATTGGCCCTAAAAAAGAGGTACAATAGTGCTTAAACATTTCAATCATATCATCAGCTCACCTGTCCCAAGATTTCATACTGCCTTGTTTCAATGGTCACGCCATCATCCCTGTTCATTTCTTCAATGCAAATATATAAATATTGAACTACTATACTGAAAAAGAGATTGGTGCAACTCTTCCATCAGCCATGTCAATTGGTGATATGCCCCTATAAGTCAACTGTAATTTATTCTCAGAAACAAAACAACAAGTATATAGCAATTTGCTGAAAACAAATATAGCCTCAAAGTCAGAATATAATTAACAAATTTGAAGTTCTGAGATCTAGAATCATATATTCCCCAAATGTCAGCAACACTTTTGTAAATAAAAGAGAGTGGATGTTTTTCTACCATTACTCATCAATTCTCAAAAACAAATGAAGTAACCATATGCCAAACACTCCAAAAATTAATGCTTGAAGTCAATGTTTTTGGTGAGGCCTAAACTTTCTGGATAAGTGAAATATAGTTGGATAAAACATCAGGGGCCAAGTATAGTAGTTCCTACCATTCCAATACCAAATAAGTTAAATTTTGTTTTGGTAAAAATGCCAATATAGCTTGTATTGTTGCGTATCGGTGCTTACAGTTTGGTACAAAATTTCCATATTTTAAACCAATTTTTAATATTTATATCATACTTAAGTTTTTTTTTTATATATATTTTAAAAGCTTTGGTATTTTGGGAGCCACCATTCAAACTCACTACTTTTGTTCAATCACATACAAAATAAAAAGAATGACTTCAAAATATATGTAAATTGTAAATGTCATAGTTTTTTTTTTAAATAAAGTTCTAAATACCTTTAAATTAATCTCTACAAATTTTCAAATGTATTGCTTTAATACTGTCAAAGAGTAATTTCTTTGTTAGAAACATATTTTAAATAATTAAAAAATAAAAAAAATAAGAAGTAAATAAACCCAATTTTTTTTTTAAAAAAAAAACTCCAATAACAAAATGGCGTGGTGTCAATAATTGATTCAAAATTTGTTGAAGAAGAAGTTGAAGCAAGTGGACTCGGCAGATTTTTGTAATTGCAGCGTGGACTTGGTTAAAGAGATTTGTAAGAGAGATTTTATTTGTATTTTTTTAAAAAAATTAAAAAAATATTATTTTTTTGAGTAAATATATTGGCGAATTTTAAAATTTGTGATTAATTTTAGGAGGGAATTTCAATATCTCAATTTTTTTCAAATTACAATTTAGTTTTTCCAAATTCTTCAAAATCTTATATGATTTAATTCACATGATTTGAGTATAAAAGAAAACTTAAATTTCAAAAATCATTTTTATTTCTTTAAAAAATCATTTTATTTAATTTTAATATATATTTTTAAATTTTATATTAAAACTATTTATAACTTTTAAACAAATATAACGATATTTATATTGAATATTTATTTTTAATATAATTATTGTTTAATTTGTGAAATTCTAATAACCTATATTTTTTCAAATCAATTATTTATTAAAACAAAAGAATTAAAAGTACTAAGATTTAAAAAAAAATCTCAAAAAATTTAAAATCCTTCATCCAAACACACTTTTTATTTTTTATTATGTTTCAATCACTTAAAATTAATATTAAAATTGAACTTTAACCCAAAAGAATTTATTTAGAAATTATATTAAATTTAAATTTAAAAAATGGGGTTAAATATAAAATTCAAATTTAAGGGTACAAAATTATAAAATGACAAGGTTTAGTTGTTATTGTAAGTGGAAGAACATTGGATTGAGTTGCTTCCGTTTGTTGATTGGGTTGGTTTAGTACTTTTCGTGCTCCAATCACCCATGTTGATGTTCATCATGTAGTGGTTTACCAATACGTGATTGTCGGGCATTCTATGATTAAAAACTATTATCCATAACACAAATCTATTGTTTCCTATTAACCTAACCTCCCTTTATTATTATTTTGTATTCCGTGAAGTAAGCAACAAAACTTGGACATTTTCTAATCTTTTTCCAATACCCCCAAAACAAAATATCATTCTCTCCATGCTTGCATTTCCGACTCAAATCTTTTGCAGCTTGAGGGTAACCCCTCCTTTTATTTCTCATTCATCTTAAACTACGTATTACTAAACATGAATTCCCAGCTAGCAATAATGTTCAAAAGTTCGGCTTCACCGTGGGCTAGCTACTCCTTTATTACTCTCTTTGGCCTAACTGCTATGTCCTTCTAAGCAAAAATGATGCCATGCCAATCAATCAACAATCTTTCTATTTTTTTTTTTTTGTGATGACATGAATTTTAACTCTATATAAACGTTTTCACAACTGACCAACACCATTATTGATATAATATCATTTTACATTTATATATTGCATACACAAATAATTATATTTATCTAATATAAAATAAGTTAATCTATTTATGTGTATAATTAAATTAAAATCAATTTTATATATATACATTTAAGCCATAATCAAAATTTGATGTGTCTAATTGTATAAAATTAAAATTCATTTATCATCAAAATTCATATATAATTTTAAAATTTATCTCAACCTTTTATTAAAACTACAAATCTTTTCCATGATTCAAACTTTCTTGGTTTAGAGGCTGCCATGGAGTACAACCTAAGATGCTACTATACTATGGCTCCAATATTTATTTTTTTTACTACATATTTACGTGCATTTCAGAGCAAGCAAGAATTGAATAACAAATCATACATAATTAATAAAGAAAGGTGGAAAAACAATGTGAACTAATTTAATTTCTTGGGAAAAAAAATAATGTCAACTTGCCAATTCAATATCATCAGCATCTTCATCATTGCTATATAATTAGAAAATTGGATGATGCGGTGCATATGGCTTGCGAAAGGGATTTTATTTGTTTATTTATGGGTCAACTTTCTACGGGACTAGGATTTTAATGCCCCCGTTTACTTCCTCTACCTTGCCTCCATGGCTTACACAGCTTCGAAGAAAAACAACCTACATCTTCTATAGTTTCGAAACTTTGGCGTTGAGATTGAAACCATGGAACTACTTTCGAACTGGTGTTATGATGGATCTTTACCAGAAAGTTATGTGATGCCACCAGAGAGAAGACCCGGAAATCTCGTTGTTCCATTGGAAAAATCCATCCCCGTGATTGATCTTCAGTGTCATGATCCAAAAGATACCATTCAACAAATCCTGAAAGCTAGTCAAGATTACGGATTTTTCCAGGTACAAACATATGTATATGATCACATGATATAAGATTAATTAACATCCTTTTTTTATACAGTAATATATATTTGGAAAACATCAGGTAATCAATCATGGAGTTTCGGAGGAGTTAATGGATGAAACGATGAATGTTGCAGAAGAATTCCATGCTATGCCTGGGTTGGACAAAGAAAGGGAATGCGGCAAGGACCCCAACGGAAGCTGCAAACTGTACACGAGCAGCTACGCTTATCACAGGGAGGATTTTCACTATTGGAGGGATGCCGTGACGCACCCTTGTCGTCCTTTAGATGAACGCATTCAATATTGGCCTGAAAAACCAACTAGATACAGGTAAACTATCACGTCATTTCTAATCAAAACTTTATATATAGTATGTGATATGTCTTAAACTTCCAGCTTTAAATGTAATCTGCATGAAATATTCGTGGTTATTGACTTTCCACAGTTTGACCCTTCCATTCTTCTTTTGGTTCATTAATTAATTTCAGAGAAGTGGTTGGGACGTATTCGGTTGAAATGTGGAAGTTGAGTTGTAGGATCCTAGAGTTTATATGTGAAGGATTAGGGCTTAGCGCCGATTATTTCAGCAACGATCTCACTCAAGTTCCCAAAATCATGATTAATCACTACCCTCCATGCCCTGCACCTAGTTTAACACTGGGATTATCTAAACACTGCGATCCTACCATCATTACCATTCTTCTTCAAGGTCAAATAAATGGCCTCCAAGTCTTCAAAGATGGCCGATGGATTGGCGTCCAACCTCTTCCTCATGCCTTCGTCGTTAATATAGGGTACCTTTTACAGGTACCCCCCCCCCCATTCATATCATTCCTCATAAACTTCCATTTTTTTAAAATTTTCTCATACTATTTTTTATTTGGGTGGCGGGGATAGATTATCAGCAACGGGAAACTAAAAGGAGCTGAACATCGAGTGGTGACGAACTCGAGATATGCTAGGACGACAATTTGTTTCTTCGTCTATCCAAGGGATGAGAGCCTCATAGAACCGGCTAAATATTTGGTTAATGCAAGCAATCCTGCAATTTACAAGGCCTTCAAATTTGTTGACTTCGTTACTGCTTTCGTTCTCAACCCCGACGATACCGGTGAAGCTGTTAAGGAGCTAATAACCCTCAATCCTTAGACAAGTTTAGTTCATATATATAAATTTGTTGCATATGTTTTTTGCTTTGTTTTCCCATTAATATTCCCAGGAATTGTCTTTATCCAAAGGCAAATGAAGCTTGTTCTAGTTTTTTTTTTTTTTTTTTTTAAAAAAACACAGAAGAGCTTAAAACTCTACGAATCTCGAAGGTTTCGAAATTATGGGATACAAGAAGATTTCTTCTTATTTCGTAACCCAGTGTCATATGTGTAATAAATAAATAAAATGATTAAAACACCTACGACAAAATCAAATTGCAACAAGTTTATTCCAGCAAAGTGCAAACTACTATAATATTGAGGTTTGCTAATTTAACAGACAACTAATTGAAGCACAGAAAGCAAGAATGGTGGAAGGGTGATCAAATTCATTAACTATAAGCTAATAGTGGCTCCAGAAATACTAGGGGTAAATCTATAATAATATTATCGACTATATATTTTTTTACTATTAATTTTAGTGTATAATTATTCAATATTTAAAGTATACACAGAGGCGAAGCCAGAACAATTTTTTAGGGGGGCCGGATAAAATTTTAATTTTTTATAGTTTATATCTTTATAATTTGTAAAGGGTTAAATTAAAATTTTTAATTTTAGAGGGGCCAAAGTGTAATTTTACCTTTATTAATTTAAAATTTTTAAAAAATTTTAAGGGCCTAAATAGCAATTTTATATTTTAGGAGGGGCCAAGGCTCATGCCAACCCCCTGCCTTCGTCCCTGAGTATACATATATATATTTTTGGTTTGAAATATGAATAAAATTAAAATTTAACCTTTTAACTTTAATAATTACACTCTACTTCCAATTCCTAATAAGTAATACTAACATATCAAAATCCAAAATTTAGTATGATCTTCTACTATTTGCGAAAAAAGTATCAAAATTAAAATATAATTTTTTTTAGAAAAAGAAAACCACTCACCTATTTAAACAAGTTGGGCATTTTAAATTGTAATTTCCTTTCTTTCATGTCACAGAAATCATCAATAATTGAATAATCGTCAAAGGTCTGTGCAATTTCTTTTTCAATGTATGTGATCAAGTAACTTCCCAAATAATCTTCCATTTTATTTCGAAATTTTTTCTTCACAATTTTAATAGCAAAAAATGCACGCTCAATAATAGCTATTGAAATAGGAAGAGTCAACACAAGTCGAATTAATTTATTAACAAGCGAGTAAATGACTAACTTTCCTATCTTGGCCAACTCTTGGCATAATTTAGGAATTGAGGATAATTCTGCAAATATATATGTTGACGAATATTAAAATCAAAGTGTTCTAGTTGACATCTCAAATGCAACTTCTCTTGCTTTGAAAAGTCTTCAGGATATAATCTCTCTGCAAGCTAACAAATTTTATCAATATTGAAAGATTTATAGTCATCCCGAGAATCCAAAGCTGAACAAAGCATAAACAGTTCCACCATATCTTCTTTAAACTTCTCATTCAATTCTTGCAATCGAGAGTCAATTGTAGCATAAAATATATCTACACGAAAGTGATGCTCCATACGTAATTGGATAAATATATATTTTTTAAAACTTTAAAAGGGGGTTGGTTTTTAGAATTTAAATTTTTAAGGGATTTAATGTAATAAAATTCATCTTAAAGGGAATGCTATGTAAATTTCTAAAAAATTAGGGGCAGGTATATCCGCTAATATTTATATACATGACTCAAGCTAACAAACTTAGCTTCCTACTCCTACTAACTAGCTAACAATTCTTACTAACAAGCTAACAATCTCTCTAAGACTTAGCCATTTTAATGATAAAAAGACTTTACAGCCCTTGAGACACTAAAAATATTAGCTTAGTCATGAACAATTTGATTTCATTTGGAGGGCTATTAAATTTGATGCACCACTATAAAACACTATAATTTGATTAGGGTGAAAATAATTGTAATTTAATATATATTTATATTTGTTGCTTCAATTTTAGTGACGGTGTTGCTATTACAATAATTAAGAAAAATGTGATTTCTATATTATTTTTCAATTTAAGAGCTTGAAGTCTATGTAGTAAAAAATATATATCAATATATATATATATATATATAATTAAAAATGAATTTAAATGTTAGAGAAATAGTTTTTTAGGACAAAAATAAAATTTTAAAGTGTAGTTTATAAATGAGTAGTTATCTTCAATATGTAGGTGTTATTAAAAGTTAAAAGACATAAGCACTCTTTATTATATTTTATTTAGAAACATCGACTTTTTTCATAATAGGCTTTAACTAAATTAATGTTTTTAATTTGAGACATTAAACTTAATCATCAATAATATTATACATACTACAAGACTTCTATATTTCAACGAATAAAAATATGATTATAATACATGCCAATTTAAATAAGCAAAATAAAAGCTAATCTTAATTAAACAACTAAATATTAATATCTAAGAAAGATAATATTTACATATGAAAGTGTAACTTCAAAATACTGAACTACATATAAATGTGGTTGCTGTAAACTAGACCCCGAGGGCATCATAAGTATTGATATAAACTCATCTGATTTTTCAAAAGATATATATATTTGTCATAACAATTAAGTTACATAAATTGTACACAATTATTAAAATAAAGGTGATTCACAGTGCTAAAAGCAATTGAAAATAATGGTTTAATGTGTTGAGATCATATTTCAAAAGAGTATAGGCTATGTTATGTAGGATATATCTCATATCTTTTGTTATGGTATTGATAAGAAGTATTTATCGAGGGGATTAACTTAGCATGAGTCTTAATTACTGTTACCATCCTTAAAACCTCTTAAGCCGAAAATAATGTTTATACGAGACCACACGTGTTAGAATTTTTGGAATAATTAAAATAGGAATTATCGATGTTAAATAGGAAGGTAGTTGGATATTGGGAGGAACTAAAAAGACTCGTGTATTGAGAAAAATAAATGCAAGGTATTACTAAATTGTAAGAAAGTGAAAAGTGTTGGGGCAAAAATGTGAAAATCAAAAAATAAGAACGATTAAATTGAAGTAAAATGAGAAAGAAGAAGGATTAGAAGTGTGATTTTACCAAAAGTGAACAATGAATCAAGGCTGGAATTGTAGAGAAAGTTTAAGGGTAAAATGGTCATTTTATAATTTGATATTTATAAGAAAAAATTTCATTAAGTTGGTGGAAAATTTTGAGCCTTTTGATGAATTTGGAATTTGAGAAAGAATGGTGACCATTAGATGACAATGATTCTAACAACTCGATTTTCAGTGGTACCGGAAACGGTGGTTTTAGAACCCCATTCTTCAATGATCGAGTCCATAAATATTATTATTTAGTATTTATGAGTTAATTGTGATATTATATTGAATTTTGGTCTAACGAATTTGTTAATTGAATAGTTAGTTTAAGTACAAGTGCTTCACTCTAAACTCAATGATGTTGGAAAATGAGGTATCGGGACCTCGTTTTAGTAATCTGAGTTATTGTATAAGTGAATTGAATTTTGGATAGGTAATTTTGCCGAATTAGTGATTGATTAAAGTACAATGACTAAATTGTAAGAGTGGTAAAAGTTATTCGCTATAGATTTTTATTTGTCGAAGGACTAAAAGAGTATTAATTAAGGGTCTAATATGAAAAATAAGCCATTTTTAAAAGCAAGTGTACAGTTGATGATTAATTTGTTATATTATTATTAAATTTTAAGTATATTATAATATAATAAATGAATAGAACATAAATAAGTTGTCATCTTCATCTTTCTTTCTTTTCTTCACCGTTTAGAGACTAAGAAAACAAGAGAAGTCATTTCTTTTAAAGCAAAATTTTTGGCCACTTGCATGGTAAGCTTAGATTAGTTTGTTTTTCGTAAATTTTATGTTTTTGAAATAGTAGAAGCTCGATCTAGCTAACCTGTGTGTTATTTTTCAAAACTGTCATTTTCAAAATGTTGTCATTGATGAATGCTTAAAGTTATTGGTGTTATTTGGTTAATTTGAAGCTTAGATATGAAATATGACTAGTTTGTAAGTTTAACTGCTAGTTTTTGAACATAGGGACTAAAATGCATGAATTTCAAAATTGATGTTAAATTTCTGTAATTTATGGTAATATAGGTGTAACACCCCTTACCCGAGAACGCTGCCAGAGTCGAGCACGAGGCATTACTAGACTTAACTTACTAGTTCGGGGCATAAAAATTGAAACTGTCCATCTGCGTCATGTTCACTAAATGAATTATAACTTGAGTTACGAAACTCGAATCTAGATCCGTAAATTTCCCTTGAAACTAGACTCATATATCTTCTTACTGTAATTTTTCCAGAATTTATAGTGTGGCCAATTAGTACAGTTTATTAGTTAAAGTCTCCCCTATTACATAGTTTGACAGTTCCGACCTCTCTTCACTAAAAATCAATTATCTCATAATATAAAACTATTTTTCTTACACCGTTTTTTTAATATAAAAATAGATTAAATAAGCTTTAATTCTATATCTCATACACAACCTAATTCCATTACTACTATTTTTGGTGATTTTTCAAAATTACGTCACTGCTGCTGTCCAACTATTCCCCTGCATATAATTACATAATTTCTTTAAAATAACTATCAATTAGGCATTTCATAACATCCAAAACATGTTCTTAATTAACCATTTTAATGGCTAATCATTACCAAGCATTTAAAATCCAATATTAAGCCATATCATAAGGTCATGCGCACAAAATGGCTAAGTCCCTATACATGCCATAACTTAAAACGTTCGAGTCACAAAATACCAATATAATTCTTTTGATAGTGTGTAACGATCTCCGACGTCCTTGTGATCCCCTAATTGGTTTGTAATACTATAAAAAAAATTGAAGAATGGGAGTAAGCATAAAGCTTAGTAAGTTTACATGTAAATAGATAACAACATTCTTAATGAATTATCTTATGCTTTTCTTATCAAGATCACTTAAGCTTTTAACTCAATATACTTAAACTTGTATTCTTACCTTACCTTTTAACATGAATTTATCTTACCTTACCTTTTTAGCTTGAACTTGTCTTACCTTTACTTTGGAATACTCTTTGAATTTTCCCGTTGAACCACTTGGAATACTAAGGATACAGGGGTACCTTTCCTTATGAAACTTAACCATTGCCATGTCTTGACATGGTCTTACGTGGTATCCTTGCCTTATGAACTCACCAATGCCATGCCTTGGCATGGTCTTACATGGGACATTTGCCTTATAGTAACATATCAATGCCATGTCTTGACATGGTCTTACATGATTTCCTTAAACCCTAATGTCATGACATTTGTATCCTACACATTCCTAAGGTTCAACCGGAACTTTCTGATATAGCTTTTCCATCAATTCATACTTGAGTCTTTAAATAATAAATTTACAGAATAAATATGTAAATTCTGAAATTTAATAATATTAAATGTAAAATATGTAACGGCCTAATTTTCAGTGGTGTCGGAAATGGTGATATGAGTTCACTAAATCCGACAGGTAAGATTGAGTAAGATAGTAATTTAATATTTATGAGTCAAGTGAGAATTTAGAAGAATTTGTGGATTGGTGAATTTAGTGAATTAAAAGAATTTATTAGGTCAAATGGGTCAAAAACGAGGTATCGAGACCTCGAATTTTAAAACGATCCATAAATATTTTTAGAAATATTTATGGATTGTTATTAAGTTAGTATTAAAGTTTGGTTGAGAAATTTAAATGTTTGGATAGTCAATTAAATAAAAAGGACTAAATTGTAACAAATGCAAAATTGGTAGAAGAGCTAAATAGCTCAAGTGTTAAAATAAAAAGGATTTAAAGAGCAATTAAACCTAAAGGTGAAAAGGCTGGACGGCAAGGAAAAAAAAAGCATCACAAAGATAAGGGAAATAAGGGCAAAATTGGAAATTTAATAATTTTAACATGTATAATAAAGATATAATTGAAAAACCTAGAGATATCTTCACATTATCTCAGCCAAAACACCATAGGAGTTCTGGAGAAAGCTTTCTATTCATATCTTTACATCATGTGAGTTTGATTCTTGCTTTTTCTTGATAATTTTTATGTTTTTATGACTTTTACAACTAGATCCACTTATAGAATTCATTAGTTTTTGATTTAGTGGGTAAAATTAAAAGTTACCCTTGCTGAGAAATGGAAGTTTATGATGAATTATTATGAAATTTAAATTCTAATTTCATATTAAGGTGGTTTTATTAAGTGATTTTGATAGGAAATGATATTTAGGACCTAATTGTGAAAAAGTTGTGAATTAGAGGTTGGTGTTGAAATTCAGAATATCAAAGGTTTTGAAATAGTTTGTAATGATAGAATAAAGTGTTGATTGAGAAAAATTAGTTCAATTGATGGCTAAATTGAGCAGGGACTAAATTGTAAAAATTGTAAATTTTGGGGTAAAAGTGCAATTTCAAAATTTGAAAAGCATAATTTATGAAGTGAAATAGAAATGAAATATATCTAATGAGTGAAAATATTTTACATTATAGATCAAGAAACCAAAGAAGAAAGAGGAAAAGAAAAAGTTGCAGAGTAGTCCCTAAATTTCAAAATCTTCTACAAATCAGCCGGGTAAGTTCATATGATTGAATTTATATGTTTATTTGTGAAGGATTGTATGATATAATGTGCTGTTAAATATGAATTTGCTATGGAATTATGAAAATTATGATAAAATAAAAGAATAAAGGCGGTAATTCAAATTAGGAAAAACGCAGAATTGAGTACGTTGTATCGTGACATGTGATGAATTGACGGATAAGACCATGGTTAATCCATGGCAAAGAATGAAATGTAGGTATGGTAATTCCCATACCGAGTTGTGAAATGTAGGTATGGTATCATCCATACCGAGTTGTGAAATGTAGGTATGGTATCATCCATACCGAGTTGTGAAATGTAGGTACGGTATTAACCATACTGAGTTAAGAAATGTAGGTATGGTATCATCCATACTGAGTTGTGAAACGTGGCATTAAACAACGACGTACTCAAATTCGTAAGACGTTTCCTAATTTGATAAAAAGTAATATAAAATGAGTGAATCAAATGGAAGAGATTGAGTAGTTATTAATGTTGAGCTCAACTATGTGAAGTATTTTAACAATGGTTGTGAATGGCAGGGAATTTTAGTAAATGTTTTGTTATTGTTTTGGAAATATTATGTGTGGTAAGTTACTTTTAAACCAATGAACTTACTAAACTTCATTAAGCTTACTTGTGTGTGTTTGATATTTTTATGTAGATTGATTTAAAGAGAAGTTGGTAGATCGGATCATCACAGCAAAGCTCACTATCCAGATCAATTCCGGTAGCTTTTGTTTTATGTTTAAAGATTTATATGGCATGTATAGAGTTTAAATGAGATGGAGTAAACATGTTATAAACTAGTTAACAATATTTTGCAATGAAACAGTTTTTAAATTACAGCAGTGACGTGATTGTGAAAAATCACCAAAAATAGAAGAAATAGAATTAGGAGGTGAATAAGATATATAATTAAAGCTTATTGAGTCTATTTTAACATAAAAGAAGCATAACAAACAAATTATTCTTAGGTTTGGAGATATTTAAATTTTTATGAGACTAGTTCAGAATGATTACGTGATCCCCTGTTCTGTCTTTGAAAAATCATTAGAAATTGTATAAAAATAATTGTGGGATATAGTTTATATGCATGGAATCCTGAATGATTCTATTTTCAAATGAAATAAATAAAAGGTCATATGAATTCTGTGCAAAAAGTAATTTGATTCATAGCGAGGAGAGGTCAGAACAGTCGAACAGTAAAACAGGGGAAACTTTGACGAATAAACTGTACTAATTGGCCACATGAAAAATTCTGGAAAAATTATAGTAAAAAGATATATGAGTTTAGTTTCAGGAAAAATTAACGGATCTTAATTTGGAGTTCTGTAGCTCCAGATAAAAATAATTTAGTGACTATGACGCAGATGGATTGTTTTAAATTTTATGCTGAATTAGTAGTTAAGAATAGTAATGCCTCGTGCTCGACTCCGGCAACGGTCTCGGGTAAGGGGTGTTACAAAATAATAGAATATTGCATTTATTTACCGCAAACTTACCTCGAAACAAAATACGATCAACTATATTGATTTAGTCCACTATATTTTTCTTTCCCCGATCTAACTCTGGATTTCTTTCTTCTTGATCTATAATAGCAAATTTAGCTTATTTAATACTCACATTTACTAAAACAGTCCTTAACTCTAACTTTGGAAAAATTACAATTTTGCCCCTAAACTTTTACATAATTATGATTTTGCCCCTAGGCTCGAAAATTAAACTTCACCCCTTATTCTTATGTTTTATAACATGCTGAACATTTTTCCTTTCTATAGAAACTTTAAATTCTTACTATAACACATACTTATGAACAATAACAACTTTTACTAATTAGTTCGTTTTACTCGTTTTTATCGAAAATCACTTAATAAAAAAAATGTTCCTATACTCATTAACATGCATAATCTACCATCAAACATCAAAATACACAAGCTTTCAACAATGGCATAATTCAAAATATTCACCAAAATTAAAAATTCAACATGGGTTTTGTAGCACTCGAAGCAACGATCTCAAAAACGTAAAAATTATAAAAAACCGAACAAAAACGAACCTTTAATCAAGCTTCAAAGTTGCCGAAATGTTGAAGGATTTTTTTGAGTTTCTTCCTTCTGGCATTCGGTCACTTAAAAGAGAAGATGATAATGGCTTTTGTTTTGTTTTATTCTTAACATATATTTTATTATTATTAAATTACATTTTTTTTAACCTTTATTAAACCATTATCATAAAACATGAATTTTTTTTGTTTTATTAGTCATTATGCCGTCCACTATCCTTATAGTTGGCTTAATTGCCACATAAGCCCTCACACTTAAGAAGACATAACAAATAGACATCTTTTCATAAATCACACTAGTTTTGCATTTGATGCAATTCAATCCTTTTATCAAATTAAACACACAGACATATAAATTAGCTCACGAAAATTTACCACATGCTTAATCACATATCAACGGCACAGAAAATAATATTAAAATATTTTACTGACTCGGATTTATGGCTTCGCAACCACTGTTCCGTTTAGGCCCTATTTCGGGATGTTACATTTCTCCCCCCCTTTAGGGATTTTCGTCCCTGAAAATCTTACCTATAAAAAGATTTGGGTACTGTTTTCGCATAGTCTCTTCGGGCTCCCATTTCTACTCGGGAACTAATACAGGCTGCAATAAACCTGAAGGTATCTGATGTTCGGCCTTTACCTGCTGACAGATCAAGCTTCTAAACAAACTCTGATATATCTCTTTTCATTCTTGTCCTCTAATACATTTTCTTCAAATCATTATGCATCTTTGTACTACCTGGGTGAATAGACAAAGAACTGCTATGTGCTTCCTGAATGAGTCTATTTTCAAATGAAATAAATAAGAAGGTCATATGAATTCTGTGCAAAGAGTAATTTGATTCATAGCGAGGAGAGGTCAAAACAATCGAACAGTAAAACAGGGGAAACTTTGACGAATAAACTGTACTAATTGGCCACATGAAAAATTCTGGAAAAATTATAGTAAAAAGATATATGAGTCTAGTTTCAGGGAAAATTAACGGATCTTAATTTGGAGTTCCGTAGCTCCAGATAAAAATAATTTAGTGACTATGACGCAGATGGACAGTTTTAAATTTTATGCTGAATTAGTAGTTAAGAATAGTAATGCCTCGTGCTCGACTCCGGCACCGGTATCGGGTAAGGGGTGTTACATTTATTGGTATCAGAGCTTTGGTTTAAACGATTCTCGGAATGAATGTGATGTATAAAATGTTTAGAAATACATGCGATATAAATCTATGATAGAGGGATGTGAATGATCCGATCTAACTATTGATTTTTGTTATAGATTATAAAGATGTCTGATAGACCCGAGGGTGCTGATCATGAAGAGGAAGTTAATAGTAGAGTACAGACTTCTGAGCAGGGAACAAGTAATAATGTTCCGATTTCTTTGATGAGAGAGGAAGAACTTAAAAATTTGATTTACGGGGTAATGAATCAGTGGTTTAGTGAAACAATACAAGGAAGAAGTCGGGCACAACAACCTCCTCCTCCCCCTACTGTACCACCAGTTACAGCCCCAGTTGCTCCTCCTTCAATAGATGAATCTATCAAAAGAACACCGATTGAGAAACTCAGAAAGTTCGGAGCTGAATAATTTCGGGGAAGATCGGATGATGATCCAGTTAAAGCAGAGTATTGGCTAAAGAGTTTGGAGAGAGTTTTCAAACAGATGATTTGTTCACCGGAGGACTATCTAAGGTGTGCGGTTTCATTATTGAAAGAAGAAGCGTATAATTGGTGGGAAACCATTGAGGCAGTGGTACCTGCAGATAAACTTACTTGGGAATTCTTCCAAAATGAGTTTAAAAAGAAGTATGTGGGAAGGAGATATTTGGATAAGAAGAAGAGGGAATTTCTTGATCTTCGACAAGGGAATAAAACAGTGGCCGAATATGAAATAGAATTTGTGTATCTCAGTAAATATGCTCGGGATGTTGTACCGACAGAGGAAGAAATGTGCATTAGATTTGAAGAAGGTCTTAATGATGAAATCAGAATGATGATTGGAGGCACAGAGATTCGAGAATTTGTGGTTCTGTCTGATCGAGCTCAAAAGATGGAAGAAATATATAACAGAAAGATACAAAGAGACAGAAAAGGTAAAGAAGTATACAAAAGAAGTTTCTCTAGACCAACTTCGACTTTTCCAGTTAAGAAGTTCAGAGATGATTTTAGTCGATCTGTTACAATTCCGGAACGATTGAATAAAAGTAAAACAACTCAAAGGGAGGTCGGAGTGACTAATAAACCAGCAGCTAGTACTGGTAGTGTGCAAAATATTCTGAGACCTAGATGCAAAAATTGTGGTAGATTTCATATTGGTGAATGTTGGGGAAGAACCGGAGCTTGCTATAGATGTGGTGGAACTGATCATTTTATTCGGGACTGTCCTCAGTCATTAAAAGAAAGTAAAGAACAAGGCGAGAAGCAAACAAATACTCCTCAGAAAAGTAGATGTTCGGGTCAAAGTAGTGCTGCTGAGACTGCTCGTTCGGGAATGAGAGATACTGTAGCCCGATCAGAAACAAGGGCACCTGCACGTACATATGCTACTAGGGCAAGAGAGGAAGCTTCTGCTCCAGATGTGATAGCTGGTATTTTCCATCTTTTTAATGATTCTGTGTATACTTTAATTGATCCTGGATCTACGCATTCATATATTTGCACTGCATTAGTGTCAGAAAAAAAAATGACTGTTGAGTCCACTGACTTTGATATGCAAGTCACTAATCCGTTAGGGCAAAGTGTGTTAGTTAATTTAATATGTCGGAAGTGTCCACTGAAAATACAAGGCTGTGAATTCTCTGCTGATTTAATGTTGTTACCTTTCCGAGAATTTGATGTTATTCTTGGCATGGATTGGTTGATTAAACACGATGCTATAGTGAATTGTAGAGAAAAACGGGTTGATTTAAAATGTCAGACAGGGGAAATAGTTTCAGCTGAGTTTGGAGATAAAAAGAATGATGTCAGAATTATTTCAGCCATTATAGCTCAGAAATTGATTCGGAAGGGTAATGAAGCCTTTTTAGCTTATATTCTTGATACTCGGGGTTCTGAATTGAAGATGGAATAATTGCCAGTTGTTAATGAGTTCACTGATGTGTTTCCTGAGGAATTACCTGGTTTACCCCCAGATCGTGAGGTTGAATTCGTAATTGATGTAATTCTGGGTACAGCTCCGATATCAATAGCACCGTATAGAATGGCACCAGCTGAGTTGAAAGGGTTGAAGACACAATTGCAAGAGTTATTGGATAAAGGGTTCATCAGACCGAGTACATCACCTTGGGGCGCACCTGTTTTATTTGTGAAAAAGAAAGATGGCTCGTTGCAATTGTGTATTGATTTCAGACAGCTGAACAAGGCAACAATTAAAAATAAATATCCATTACCTCGTATCGATGATTTATTTGATCAATTGAAAGGTGCTGCAGTGTTCTCAAAGATAGACCTTAGATCTGGGTATTATCAACTGAAGGTTAAAGAGTGTGATGTGCCAAAGACTGCTTTTCGAACTCGGTATGGTCACTACGAATTTCTGGTTATGCCTTTTGGTTTAACAAATGCCCCTGCTGCATTTATGGATTTAATGAATCAGATTTTTCAGCCTTATTTGGATAGATTTGTGGTGGTATTTATTGATGACATATTGGTCTATTCAAAGACAGAATCCGAGCATGCACAACACTTGAGAATTGTATTACAGACTTTGAGAGAAAAGCAGTTATATGCAAAATTTAGTAAATGTGAGTTTTGGCTTCATGAAGTTAGATTTCTGGGTCACATTGTATCAGCTGAAGGAATTCGTGTGGATCCAAGTAAAGTTTCAGCAGTGGTGAATTGGAAAACACCGAAGAATGTAACTGAAGTACGAAGTTTTCTGGGACTAGCAGGGTATTATCGCCGTTTTGTAAAGAATTTTTCCATGATTGCTTCACCAATGACTCGTTTGTTACAAAAGAATGTTGAGTTTGTATGGTCTGATAAATGTCAACAGAGCTTTGACCAATTGAAGAAAATGTTAACAGAAGCTCCAGTTTTGACTCAACCAGAATCAGGTATACTGTTTGTTGTGTACAGTGATGCATCTTTGAATGGGTTGGGTTGTGTGTTAATGAAGTTAGGAAAGGTAGTGGCTTATGCTTCACGGCAATTAAAACCACATGAAAAGAATTACCCTACACATGATCTTGAATTAGCTGCAATTGTTTTTGCTTTAAAAATTTGGAGACACTATTTATATGGTGAGAAGTGTTATATCTATACGGATCACAAAAGTCTGAAATACTTAATGACTCAGAAGGAACTGAACTTAAGACAGAGACGGTGGTTAGAGTTGCTGAAAGATTATGATTTGGTTATTGACTACCATCCAGGAAAAGCTAATGTAGTTGCTGATGCACTTAGTCGAAAGTCATCATTGTTTGCACTTCGGTTAATGAATGCTCATTTGGCTCTTAAGGAAGAAGGTGTTATATTAGCAGAATTGAAAATGAAACCCATGTTTCTTCAACAAATTCAGAAACTGCAGAATGAAGACCCGAAATTGGTATTTAAACCACAAATGGTTCGAGATAATTTAGATTCAGAGTTCAGGATTGATGATGAAGGTATGTTGCGTTATCATAACAGAATTTGTGTTCCAAACAATTCTGATTTGAAGAATAATATTCTTTCTGAAGCACATAATAGTATGTATTCTATTCACCCGGGCAGTACGAAAATGTATGGTGATTTGAAAAAGATATATTGGTGGCCTGGTATGAAAAGAGAAATTTCAGAATTTGTTGCAAAATGTTTGATTTGTCAGCAAGTTAAAGCAGAGCATCAAGTGCCAACAGGTTTACTACAACCCATTATGATTCCTGAATGGAAGTGGGAGCGTGTTACAATGGATTTTGTGTCAGGATTGCCTATGACTCCAAGAAAGAAAGATTCGATATGGGTGATTGTTGATAGATTGACAAAGTCAGCACACTTTATTCCAGTCAGAACAGATTTTTCATTTGAGAAGTTAGCAGAATTGTATGTGTCAGAGATTGTGAGACTACATGGAGTTCCAGTATCTATCATTTCAGACCGGGATCCTAGGTTTACTTCGAGATTTTGGAATAAACTACAAGAAGCTTTAGGTACCAAATTAAATTTTAGTACAGCATTTCATCCTCAAACAGATGGACAGTCAGAGCGAGTGATTCAAATTCTAGAAGATATGTTAAGATGTTGCATACTCGAGTTTGGTGACAGTTGGGAAAGGTATTTACCTTTGGCTGAGTTTGCTTATAATAATAGCTATCAGTCTAGTATAAAAATGGCACCATTTGAAGCTCTTTATGGTAGGAAATGCAAGACTCCATTGTGTTGGTCTGAATTGAGTGAATCAAAAATGGTTGGGGTTGATTTGATTCGGGAAACTGAAGAGAAAGTCCAGGTTATTCGAGATAGTCTAAAAGTTGCTTCAGATCGTCAGAAGTCATATGCAGATTTGAAACGAAGAGACATAGAATATGCAGTGGGTGATTGAGTATTTTTAAAAGTTTCACCGTGGAAGAAGGTGTTACGGTTTGGCAGGAAAAGGAAATTGAGTCCGAGATTCATAGGGCCATATGAAATTGTGGAAAGGGTTGGTCCTGTAGCTTATCGATTGGCTTTACCTCCAGAACTTGAAAAGATTCACAATGTGTTTCATGTGTCTATGCTAAGACGGTATAGGTCAGATCCTTCACACGTAATTCCTCATACTGAAATTGAGCTTCAACCAGATATGACTTATTCAGAAGAACCAATGAAGATTTTGGCTCGTGAAGTTAAAGAATTGCAGAATAAAAAGATACCATTGATTAAAATATTATGGCATCGACATGGTATGGAGGAGGCAACCTGGGAAACAGAGGAGTCAATGAGATCACAGTATCCAAATCTATTTTCAGGTAACAAATTTCGAGGACGAAATTTTAAAAGGGAGGGAGAGTTGTAACGGCCTAATTTTCAGTGGTGTCGGAAATGGTGATATGAGTTCACTAAATCCGACAGGTAAGATTGAGTAAGATAATAATTTAATATTTATGAGTCAAGTGAGAATTTAGAAGAATTTGTGGATTGGTGAATTTAGTGAATTAAAAGAATTTATTAGGTCAAATGGGTCAAAAACGAGGTATCGAGACATCAAATTTTAAAACGATCCATAAATATTTTTAGAAATATTTATGAAGTGTTATTAAGTTAGTATTAAAGTTTGGTTGAGAAATTTAAATGTTTGGATAGTCAATTAAATAAAAAGGACTAAATTGTAACAAATGCAAAATTTCTAGAAGAACTAAATAGCTCAAGTGTTAAAATAAAAAGGATTTAAAGAGCAATTAAACCTAAAGGTGAAAAGGCTGGACGGCAAGGAAAAAAAATCATCACAAAGATAAGGGAAATAAGAGCAAAATTGGAAATTTAATAATTTTAACATGTATAATAAAGATATAATCGAAAAACCTAGAGATACCTTCACATTATCTCAGCCAAAACACCATAGGAGTTCTGGAGAAAGCTTGTTATTCATATCTTTACATCATGTGAGTTTGATTCTTGCTTTTTCTTGATAATTTTTATGTTTTTATGACTTTTACAACTAGATCCACTTATAGAATTCATTAGTTTTTGATTTAGTGGGTAAAATTAAAAGTTACCCTTGCTGAGAAATGGAAGTTTATGATGAATTATTATGAAATTTAAATTCTAATTTCATATTAAGGTGGTTTTATTAAGTGATTTTGATAGGAAATGATATTTAGGACCTAATTGTGAAAAAGTTGTGAATTAGAGGTTGGTGTTGAAATTCAGAATATCAAAGGTTGTGAAATAGTTTTTAATGATAGAATAAAGTGTTGATTGAGAAAAATTAGTTCAATTGATGGCTAAATTGAGCAGGGACTAAATTGTAAAAATTGTAAATTTTGGGGTAAAAGTGCAATTTCGAAATTTGAAGAGCATAATTTATGAAGTGAAATAGAAATGAAATATATGCTAATGAGTGAAAATATTTTACATTATAGATCAAGAAACCAAAGAAGAAAGAGGAAAAGAAAAAGTTGCAGAGTAGTCCCTAAATTTCAAAATCTTCTACAAATCAGCCGGGTAAGTTCATATGATTGAATTTATATGTTTATTTGTGAAGGATTGTATGATATAATGTGCTGTTAAATATGAATTTGCTATGGAATTATGAAAATTATGATAAAATGAAAGAATAAAGGCGGTAATTCAAATTAGGAAAAACGCAGAATTGAGTACGTTGTATCGTGACATGTGATGAATTGACGGATAAGACCATGGTTAATCCATGGCAAAGAATGAAATGTAGGTATGGTAATTCCCATACCGAGTTGTGAAATGTAGGTATGGTATCATCCATACCGAGTTGTGAAATGTAGGTATGGTATCATCCATACCGAGTTGTGAAATGTAGGTACGGTATTAACCATACTGAGTTAAGAAATGTAGGTATGGTATCATCCATACTGAGTTGTGAAACGTGGCATTAAACAACGACGTACTCAAATTCGTAAGACGTTTCCTAATTTGATAAAAAGTAATATAAAATGAGTGAATCAAATGGAAGAGATTGAGTAGTTATTAATGTTGAGCTCAACTATGTGAAGTATTTTAACAATGGTTGTGAATGGCAGGGAATTTTAGTAAATGTTTTGTTATTGTTTTGGAAATATTATGTGTGGTAAGTTACTTTTAAACCAATGAACTTACTAAACTTCATTAAGCTTACTTGTGTGTGTTTGATATTTTTATGTAGATTGATTTAAAGAGAAGTGGTAGATCGGATCATCACAGCAAAGCTCACTATCCAGATCAATTCCGGTAGCTTTTGTTTTATGTTTAAAGATTTATATGGCATGTATAGAGTTTAAATGAGATGGAGTAAACATGTTATAAACTAGTTAACAATATTTTGCAATGAAACAGTTTTTAAATTACAGCAGTGACGTGATTGTGAAAAATCACCAAAAATAGAAGAAATAGAATTAGGAGGTGAATAAGATATATAATTAAAGCTTATTGAGTCTATTTTAACATAAAAGAAGCATAACAAACAAATTATTCTTAGGTTTGGAGATATTTAAATTTTTATGAGACTAGTTCAGAATGATTACGTGATCCCCTGTTCTGTCTTTGAAAAATCATTAGAAATTGTATAAAAATAATTGTGGGATATAGTTTATATGCATGGAATCCTGAATGATTCTATTTTCAAATGAAATAAATAAAAAGGTCATATGAATTCTGTGCAAAAAGTAATTTGATTCATAGCGAGGAGAGGTCAGAACAGTCGAACAGTAAAACAGGGGAAATTTTGACGAATAAACTGTACTAATTGGCCACATGAAAAATTCTGGAAAAATTATAGTAAAAAGATATATGAGTTTAGTTTCAGGAAAAATTAACGGATCTTAATTTGGAGTTCTGTAGCTCCAGATAAAAATAATTTAGTGACTATGACGCAGATGGATTGTTTTAAATTTTATGCTGAATTAGTAGTTAAGAATAGTAATGCCTCGTGCTCGACTCCGGCAACGGTCTCGGGTAAGGGGTGTTACAAAATAATAGAGTATTGCATTTATTTACCGCAAACTTACCTCGAAACAAAATACGATCAACTATATTGATTTAGTCCACTATATTTTTCTTTCCCCGATCTAACTCTGGATTTATTTCTTCTTGATCTATAATAGCAAATTTAGCTTATTTAATACTCACATTTACTAAAACAGTCCTTAACTCTAACTTTGGAAAAATTACAATTTTGCCCCTAAACTTTTACATAATTATGATTTTGCCCCTAGGCTCGAAAATTAAACTTCACCCCTTATTCTTATGTTTTATAACATGCTGAACATTTTTCCCTTCTATAGAAACTTTAAATTCTTACTATAACACATACTTACGAACAATAACAACTTTTACTAATTAGTTCGTTTTACTCGTTTTTACCGAAAATCACTTAGTAAAAAAAATGTTCCTATACTCATTAACATGCATAATCTACCATCAAACATCAAAATACACAAGCTTTCAACAATGGCATAATTCAAAATATTCACCAAAAATAAAAATTCAACATGGGTTTTGTAGCACTCGAAGCAACGATCTCAAAAACGTAAAAATTATAAAAAACCGAACAAAAATGAACATTTAATCAAGCTTCAAAGTTGCCGAAATGTTGAAGGATTTTTTTGAGTTTCTTCCTTCTGGCATTCGGTCACTTAAAAGAGAAGATGATAATGGCTTTTGTTTTGTTTTATTCTTAACATATATTTTATTATTATTAAATTACATTTTTTTTAACCTTTATTAAACCATTATCATAAAACATGAATTTTTTTTGTTTTATTAGTCATTATCCGTCCACTATCCTTATAGTTGGCTTAATTGCCACATAAGCCCTCACACTTAAGAAGACATAACAAATAGACATCTTTTCATAAATCACACTAGTTTTTGCATTTGATGCAATTCAATCCTTTTATCAAATTAAACACACAGACATATAAATTAGCTCACGAAAATTTACCACATGCTTAATCACATATCAACGGCACAGAAAATAATATTAAAATATTTTACTGACTCGGATTTATGGCTTCGCAACCACTGTTCTGTTTAGGCCCTATTTCGGGATGTTACATTTCTCCCCCCTTTAGGGATTTTCGTCCCTGAAAATCTTACCTATAAAAAGATTTGGGTACTGTTTTCGCATAGTCTCTTCGGGCTCCCATTTCTACTCGGGAACTAATACAGGCTGCAATAAACCTGAAGGTATCTGATGTTCGGCCTTTACCTGCTGACAGATCAAGCTTCTAAACAAACTCTGATATATCTCTTTTCATTCTTGTCCTCTAATACATTTTCTTCAAATCATTATGCATCTTTGTACTACCTGGGTGAATAGACAAAGAACTGCTATGTGCTTCCTATAAGATTTTCCTAATAAGCTCATCATTCTTTGGTACACATACTCTGTCTCTGAACAACAAACTACCGTCAGAATCGATCTGAAAATCAGACTCTACACCTGACTCGCACTGAACTCTTTTGGCTTACAACTCACTGTCATCTTTCTGAGCTTCACTAATTTCTTCAAGAAACGTCGATTTAGCTCTCAACTCAGCTAAGATAGAACCATCATCTGATAATTCCAAACTAGTGTGCAAAGCTCTCAATGCAAATAACAATTTTCTACTCAAAGCATCAACAACAACATTTGCCTTACCGGGGTGATAATCTATCATTAGCTCATAATCTTTAATCAACTCTAGCCATCTTCTTTGCCTCAAGTTCAGATCTTTCTGAGTCATCAAGTATTTCAAACTTTTGTGATCAGTGAATATTCGGCATTTCTCACATATATGTGATGTCCCCAGATTTTTAATGCAAATACAATAGCAGCTAGCTCTAAATCATTTGTCAGATAGTTTTTCTCATGTGGCTTTAACTGTCTAGAGGCATAAGCAATTACCCTTCCTTCCTGCATAAGTACACAGCCTAGTCCATTCAAGGATACATCACTGTAAATCACAAACTCTTTACCCGGTTCTGGTTGTACTAAAACAGGAGCTTTAGTCAACAATACTTTTAACTTGTCGAAACTTTGTTGACACTTCTCAGTCAATTCAAACTTGACAGCTTTCTGTAACAATCTTGTCAATGGAGTAGCTATATTGGAAAATCCCTCTACAAATCATCTATAATAACCGGCAAGCCCAAGAAAACTTCTGACCTCTGATACATTTCTGGGAGGTTTCCAATCAACAATTGCTGAAATCTTACTCTGATCAACTCTAATACCTTCACCTGAGACAATATGTCCAAGAAAACAAACTTCCCGTAACCAGAACTCACTTTTGCTAAATTTGGCATAAAGCTGATTATCTCTCAAAATCTGTAAAACTATTCTCAAATGCTCTGCATGCTCAGTCTCATCATGAGAATAAATCAAGATGTCATCAATGAACACGACTACAAACTTGTCCAAATAAGGTCTAAAAATTCGGTTCATTAAATCCATGAAAATAGTAGGAGCATTAGTTAAGCCAAATGGCATCACAAGAAACTCATAGTGACCATACCTAGTTCGAAAAGTAGTTTTTGGAACATCTGACTCTTTAACTCGCAACTGATAGTATCCGGATCTCAAATCTATCATAGAGAACACAGTGGCTCCCTTCAATTGATCAAACAAATCATCTATTCTAGGTAATGGATATTTGTTCTTGATGGTTACCTTGTTAAGCTGTCGATAGTCTATGCACAATCTCATGGAACCGTCCTTCTTTTTCACAAATAACATTGGCGCGCCCCATGGTGAATAACTAGGTCTTACAAAGCCTTTATAAGTTAATTCTTGTAGCTGAGCTTTCAATTCTTTCAATTCTATTGTAGCCATTCTATAAGGAGCAATAGAAATAGGTGTGGTACCTAGAATCAATTCAATACCAAACTCAACTTCTCTGATAGGAGGAAAACCTGGTAGTTCTTCCGGAAACACATCAGGAAACACATCAGGAAACTAATTTACCACTGGCACTGATTCAATTTTTAACTTTGGGTCTTTAGTATTCAACACAAAAGCAAGATAAGCTTCACATCCTTTCCTTAAACATTTCTGAGCAGACATAACAGAAATTATGGAAATTGAACTATCTGTCTCATCTGAATTAACCCGAAGGAACTCACCATTTTCACATTTCAACTCAATGAATCTCTTTCCACAATTCACTATCACATCATGTGTAGTTAACCAATCCATACCAAGAATCACATCAAACTCATCAAATGGCAATAGCATGAGATCAGCCGGAAAATAGTAACCTCTAATCATCAAAGGGCATTTTTTACATACTTTGTTTACTAACACATGTTGACCTAATGGGTTCGATACTTTAACCACAAATTCCGTAAACTTTTATGGGCATGTTCATACTAGGCAGTAATTTCATGCAAACATAGGAATGGGTTGAACTCGGATCAATCAAAGCAATAACATTAACATCATGAAGAGAAAATGTACCCGTAATTACGTCGGGGGAAGATGCCTCTTCACGAGCACGGGTAACATAAGTCCTTGTAGGTGCTCTAACATCTGATCTTGTTGTTGTATCTCTAAATGTACCTCTACCTGCCCCTACTCCCGAATTTCTCTGAGATCTGCCTCTAACGGGGGCATTACCTGATATTGCACTCGGTATTACTTCTTTTTTAACCATCTCGGGACACTTCCGAATGAAATGATCCGGTGCACCACATCGGAAACAACCAGTCTCAGTTGCTCGACATTGACCTGGATGACGTCGACCACATTGAGGACACTCAGGCCTATCAGGCTGAATACTGCCAACACTCGCAATTGAAGTGGTTTGAGCTTTTGAATCCATAAATCTTCCACCTCTGTTTCAGCTAGAATACCAGGTTGAAAAATTAGATCTCGTAGAAAACTCTCTAGGCCTCTTGGATGTAGACTGAAATGACTTGCTCATCTGTCTTTTCTTCGTGTCTTGCATATCAATTTTAGCTTTACCCTTTCTTTTTAATAACTCTTCTGCCTTACAGGCTCGTTCAACTAAAACAACAAACTCTTTTATCTCTAAAACACCAACTGACAGTCGGATATCATCATTGACCCATCCTCAAATCTTTTGCACATGATAGCCTCTGTAGACACACACTCTCGAGCATAGTTGCTGAGTCGGATAAATTCACGTTCATAATTAGTCACCGTCATCTTACCCTGTTTTAATTCAAGGAACTCTTTTCTTTTCTAGTCAATAAACCTCTGACTGATGTACTTCTTACGGAACTCCTCCTGAAAGAAATCCCAGGTAACTCTTTCTTTCGGTACTACTGACACAAGTGTCTTCCACCACTGGTAGGCCGAATCTCTAAGAAGTGACACCACACATTTAATGCATTCTTCCGGTGTGCAGGATAACTCATCAAAGACTCTGATAGTGTTCTCGAGCCAAAATTCAGCTTTCTCTGCATCATCATCTTTGGTAGCCCGAAACTCTTCAGCCCATTGTTTTCTGATCTTGTCAACGGGTGGTTTCTCTCTTCTAACTGTATTTATAACTGGGGAAGCTACATGGGTGGTCTGTGGATCATGAGGGGGTGGAGGTCTAACGGCCGGGTTCATACGAACGAACTCAGCAAACCAATCATTCATAGCTTGGAAGAAGGCTTCTCGAGCCCCTCCTCCCTGACTAAATGTAACGGGCCTTTCATGACTATCTGGTGGCACCATCCCTTCAGTGGGAGCGGGCGCATTACTCTCTACATCATCTGCACCATCTCGTTCGGGATCCATAACTATAAAAGAGAAATATTTTTTTTTAAATTGTCAGGAGTCGTCACACTATCAAAATATAAGTATGGCATGTATAGTTAGACTCTTACTCATACTGACTATTTCGAGAATCGTCTAAACTCTTGCTCTGATACCAATAAATGTAACACCCCTTACCCGAGAATTTTGCCGAAGTCGAGCACGAGGCATTACTAGACTTAACTTACTAGTTCGGGGCATAAAAATTGAAACTGTCCATCTGCATCATGTTCACTAAATGAATTATAACTTGAGTTATGAAACTCAAAATCTAGATCCGTAAATTTTTCTTGAAACTAGACTCATATATCTTCTTACTGTAATTTTTTCAGAATTTATGGTGTGGCCAATTAGTACAGTTTATTAGTTAAAGTCTTCCCTATTACACAGTTTGACAGTTCCGACCTCTCTTCACTAAAAATCAATTATCTCATAATATAAAACTCTTTTTCTTACACCGTTTTTTTTAATATAAAAATAGATTAAATAAGATTTAATTCTATATCTCATGGACAACCTAATTCCATTTCTACTATTTTTGGTGATTTTTCAAAATCACGTCACTGCTGCTGTCCAACTATTCCCCTGCATATAATTACATAATTTCTTTAAAATAACTATCAACTAGGCACTTCATAACATCCAAAACATGTTCTTAATTAACCATTTTAATGGCTAATCATTACCAAGCATTTACAAGCCAATATTAAGCCATATCATAAGGTCATACGCACAAAATGGCTAAGTCCCTATACATGCCATAACTTAAAACGTTCGAGTCACAAAATACCAATATAATTCTTTTGATAGTGTGTAACAATCTCCGACGTCCTTGTGATCCCCTAATTGGTTTGTAATACTATAAAAAAATTAAAGAATGGGAGTAAGCATAAAGCTTAGTAAGTTTACATGTAAATAGATAACAACATTCTTAATGAATTATCTTATGTTTTTCTTATCAAGATCACTTAAGCTTTTAACTCAATATACTTGTATTCTTACCTTACCTTTTAACATGAATTTATCTTACCTTACCTTTTTAGCTTGAACTTGTCTTACCTTTACTTTGGAATACTCTTTGAATTTTCCCGTTGAACCACTTGGAATACTAAGGATACGCGGGTACCTTTCCTTATGAAACTTAACCATTGCCATGTCTTGACATGGTCTTACGTGGTATCCTTGCCTTATGAACTCAACAATGCCATGCCTTGGCATGGTCTTACATGGGACCTTTGCCTTATAGTAACATATCAATGCCATGTCTTGACATGGTCTTACATGATTTCCTTAAACCCTAATGTCATGACATTTGTATCCTACACAATTCATACTTGAGTCTTTAAATAATAAATTTACAGAATAAATATGTAAATGTTGAAATTTAATAATATTAAATGTAAAATAATAGAATATTGCATTTATTTACCGCAAACTTACCTCGAAACAAAATACGATCAACTATATCGATTTAGTCCACTATCTTTTTCTTTCCCCGATCTAACTCTGGATTTCTTTCTTCTTGATCTATAATAGCAAATTTAGCTTATTTAATACTCACATTTACTAAAACAGTCCTTAACTCTAACTTTGTAAAAATTACAATTTTGCCCCTAAACTTTTACATAATTATGATTTTGCCCCTAGGCTCGAAAATTAAACTTCACCCCTTATTCTTATGTTTTATAACATGCTAAACATTTTTCCCTTCTATAGCAACTTTAAATTCTTACTATAACACATACTTATGAACAATAACAACTTTTACTAATTAGTTCGTTTTACTCGTTTTTACCGAAAATCACTTAGTAAAAAAAATGTTCCTATACTCATTAACTTGCATAATCTACCATCAAACATCAAAATACACAAGCTTTCAACAATAGCATAATTCAAAATATTCACCAAAATTAAAAATTCAACATGGGTTTTGTAGCACTCGAAGCAACGATCTCAAAAACGTAAAAATTATAAAAAAACCAAACAAAAACGAACCTTTAATCAAGCTTCAAAGTTGCCGAAATGTTGAAGGATTTTTTTGAGTTTCTTCCTTCTGGCATTCGGTCACTTAAAAGAGAAGATGATAATGGCTTTTGTTTTGTTTTATTCTTAACATATATTTTATTATTATTAAATTACATTTTTTTAACCTTTATTAAACCATTATCATAAAACATGAATTTTTTTTGTTTTATTAGTCATTATGCCGTCCACTATCCTTATAGTTGGCTTAATTGCCACATAAGCCCTCACACTTAAGAAGACATAACAAATAGACATCTTTTCATAAAGCACACTAATTTTGCATTTGATGCAACTCAATCCTTTTATCAAATTAAACACAAAGACAGATAAATTAGCTCACGAAAATTTATCACATGCTTAATCACATATCAACGGCACAGAAAATAGTATTAAAATATTTTACTGACTCGGATTTATGGTTTTGCAACCACTGTTCCGTTTAGGCCCTATTTTAGGATGTTACAATAGGGTTGTAGAGGGATGAAACCGAAATGATATATGGTTATAATAAGTTGTTAAAAGATATTTAGAATTGATAAATTGTAATGAATTATTATAAACCGGAACTTGAATCAACTAGAAGATAATTGAAGAAAAAGGTGTTTAGAATTGAAGAAAAAGATGTTTAGAATTGGTTATAATAAGTTATATTTTATGGTAATATAGGGTTGTAGAGGAATGAAATTGAAATGATACATGGTTATAATTGTTTGTTACAAGATGTTTAGAATTGATAAATTTTAATGAATTATTATATATTGGAACTTGAATCAAGCAGAAAATAATTAAAGAAAAAGGAGAAATTTGGGGATTAGTCCCTGTCACTTTGTTTGTTGTTGTTTTCTCAGGTAAGTTCATATGAAACTTACTATGTTCTTTTATATTATGTTTGAATTGTATCATTATACTTATAAATTTATAAATATGTGTAAAATCAACGATTTTGGCATCTAAAGGACTAAATTGTAAAGTATGAATTATATGATAACCATGAATTTATACGAGGTATAGAATGGCAAAGATATGATGATATGGGTTATACGATATGTATAAACTGTTATGGAGAGATTGAATTGATACGAAAATGGTATTAAAGCCTTTGTGAACTTAGTAAACGATTGGGATACGAATGACATGCCATTAGGGTTCCAAAAAGGAAAACAGGTGTTGTGATCAGGGATTAATTCAATGGCTTGAGGCCCAGCATATGTTATGGGTTCTCTGAAGTTAGTGTTAGCAGCATCGAACCAAGATAGTGTTAGCAACCTTTATCTGGAGCTAGTGTTAGCAGTCCGATAATGTCAGCATATGTAATCAAATGAATCTCGAGTACCCGAGTACAATTTACTTCAGTTCTCTGAGAGAAAGAAAGAAATGGAAATGGTACTATATGAAAACGAAATGGTTGGAATGAAAATATATATATGAATTAAATTATATGCATATGATATAAGTTGAAATTGAACTAGTGGTATATGTCATATGATGGAATGTTAAATGTTTATATGACTGTATTATGAGTTCATGACTTGTAATCAAACTAACCCATTTGATATATTTGTTCAAATGATTATGAAAGTGTAAGGTTGCCAAAGATGCCATGTTAAATATCAATCTATTACAATTGTATAAATTGTTGAAATGTGAAGGTAAGTAAATTTCGTATGGATTTACTAAGCATTCAAAATGCTTACTCATAGTCTTCTTTTCCTTGTAGATCTTCGGTTTGGGGAACACGTCGGTTGGATCACCACGAAGCTCACACTATCCTATCAGTGATTTGGTAGACCTTTGATTGTTTTAATTTTGGTTTTGTGGCATGTATATAAGTGTGATGGATTGTGTCTATTTGAATGATATATGAATTGTAGTATATGTTATGCATAATTTTGAGAAATAGTAATGTTTGATGTTATAAAGTATCCATATGTGAAATAGATATTGATTAAGTAGTAATTGGCTAATGGTAAGAAGTAATTGTCATGGTATTGAATGGATTGGCATAAATTGATTTGGTATGATTTGGGTACCATATTGGGGTACATTGGTTAGTTGAATGGAAAATAAGTTGATGTTGTGCTTTTGTTATGAAATTGGTATGTATTAATGAAAAATAATGCCAAAATGTGACATGTTGGTTCGGTTGATATTAAGATTACTTAATGGATGTTGAGATATGTTTTAAAATGTTTTTGAATAGGTTCTAAGTATGCTTTAATGCACTATTTGAATTAGTTTTTGGTTTGAGCATGAAAATGGTATCAAAATGTGATATTTGGACCTTCCAGCAAAAAGTATCAATACTATAGGTTGAAGTATCGGTACTTTACCAAATGAACAAGATTTTAAAACGGCAAAGTGTCAATTTGGTAATGATGCCAATATAAAGTATCGATACTTACTTTTCAAGGATCGATACTTTATAAATGTATCGATACAAATTGACTTGTGTTCAATATTTTGAAAATGGCAGAATGCCAAAATAGTATCGATACCTTCATAATAAGGTATCGACACCATATTCCAAGTATTGATACTTGTGTATCTGACTTAATTTTTGAAATATTAAAGCTGAAAGTGGTATTGATACCTGATATTGGTACCGATACCTATTCTCAAACTTTGAAAAGTTTTCAGATTGATCCTTCTTCATGCTTAGGTTAACTTAAGAGCTTTCATAAGCTCGAATGAGTTTTGGTTTTGATTGTATACTATAACGTGCATGCATTTATGATAAAAATTTATGGTTGAATGAGTTATTGTTGAGAATTACATATGATTGCTCCGATAATAGTAGTAGAACCCCGTAGCTTAGGTTCAGCGACTGGGTCGGGTGAGGGGTGTTACAACGATGATGCTGAGATTATTTTATTATATTTTAACATTTTAATTATTTAATTAATAGATATTTTGATGGAAATGTGTAGAACACTTATTAATCTTCTTCTCCATCTCACACCACTATCATACATGAAAGGAAATGTTTTCATTTTCTTTCAATTTGGTCCCTTTCCACCATAATCATCAAATCCAAGCTAGAAACCACCAAATTTCCATAGAAATCATTAGTGAAATCAAGAATACAACATCATAGGAAGGTGATTTTTAAGTGAAGAAGATGTTTGTTCAAGTTAGATGAGAGACAGAATCAAACTAAAGTTTGAAATCAAGAGAAAAATGTATGAATACCAAGGTTTTAATTTTTTTCAAGTTGCTAAAAAAGTATAGAAATGATGTTAAAGTAAAGATTACACATGAAAAGTTTTATGTTCTTGACATTTTATTAAAGAAAGAAATTGAGAAAATGAATCAAGTGATAAGGATAAGGGAAAACCAAGTGGTTTGAGGTTGGTGATAAGTAAGTATCCTTGAATTTTCTTGTTACCTAGGGACTAAAATGTAAAGTTTATGAAAATTGTGGTAAATTATTAAAATAAAGTGTAAAATTTTTTTTGAAATATGAAATCAAATATTATGATAGAAGACTTAATTGAAGTGTAATATGGCAATGGATTAAATATAAAGTGATGTTAAAGTGAAATTATAGTAAATATGGAATTTTCATGATGCTAAGGACTCAATTGTAAAATATCCAAAAGTAGGTATATGAACTAATTATTGAGATAAAATATTCAAATGAGATATTATATGAAAATAATTTGTTTGTAAAGTGACCAAGAAGTGAATCATGAATTTCGTAGCAAAAAGGGACTAAGTTGAAAATAATTGTAGCACCCTCAACCTAACTCGAAACACTTAGTCTGGATATCAGATGTTACTACATACAAACACTTAGCATAAATTTTAAACACTTTGCGTATAATTCTTTTTCAACATAGTTCGTATTATTTTTGTATTGTTCTTCTATATATAAAGGTAATACAAATAATTAAATGACGTATGAAACAGTATACAACATTATAAAATTTTATTAAAACAAACTCTTCTTGACGTAGGGAACTACACGCCAAAACTCTTAAAATGTCCCCTGTATGCATAATAACCCAAAATCACCATTTTCTCGATGCATTCCTGGCTTGGTCCCTCATGGTGTACTCGCTCTCATAGCAAAACCTGAAACATGAACAAACATTTGTAAGTTCACACGAACTTAGTGAGTTTTATAATAAAATACCTTGGAGCCTTTCTAGTTGAATTCCTCACCCTGAAGATTTTGGATTACTACTTTGTCTTTGGCGGGTGCATTCATAATATCGAATACATACTTTTATGCTAACTATCATACTTAACGTATCAACTCTCACTTCACTCTTTGGCTAACTTCAGATCTTACCAGACGATATGCATATCTTCTTTTCTCTTAGAATCACGAAGGTACTTCTCAAAAGAATGTCTATACAGAGCCTACCATTGAAGAAACCCTATTCAAACAATCATAAAATACATTTTTCTAGGATAGATACTCACAAACACTTCTCTTGACGGATATCAAGACTAACATATCTCATCAGTTGAATTTCATGCTAGTCTTAATTTTGGCGAATTCTCATATTTGTTTTGGTAACTATCAGATTACTTATCAGATCATATTTTGAATCAACCTAGAGAGCAACCATTTCTAATGGATGTAATATTTTAAGACATCTAGTAGAATCCCAGAACATTATATTACATAACTAGAGATACTCGTATTAGACAGATACTACAAAAACCAGGTAACTATACATGGCATGGAAATACTTTGGCTTGACAAACACTTATACTACTCGTAACTTCGAGCCCATCGAACTCTCTATTCTGGCGAAACCATAGCGGATTCATTTATTAGGTATCTGTAGAGAAACTATGTCACACATTTCTTCAACATAAATTCAAACTTCGCCTCGAAAATGGCAAATAGATATTCACCACTTAGGTGATACAAACTTACCACAAAGGCACTTGCAAAATACGCCACAAAGGCACTTACAAAATTGATTTGTTGTAATTTGGTGTAGAAGATTAAATAGTTTTCGCACTTTAGGAGCTTGAACATAAGCATTTTAGTTAGGTTTTAATTATGTTTTCGTAAGTTTAGTTAAATTCAATAAAATGTGTAATTTGAGTCTTTTATTTACCTGAGGGGCTGAATGAGGCTAAGGGTGAGCTAATAAACTTTATAAGCGTACAGAAGACCACTAGAAGGCATGCTAACTTGATACTGGTTGCTGTGTTACAACACGGAGCATTGGATGTTGCAACATAGGGAGCAGAATAAAAGAATTCCAAGACTGCCTTCGATGTCGCGACTGTAACATCCTGAATTAGGGGTTGTTTGCAATTTTATTATTTTTATTATTTTCACATGCTCGAAGAGATGGAATGATATGCTCAATTGACTTGTTTTAGGGTCTAGTCATAACCCCGGGCTAGGTTCGACTTAGGGAAAAAAAAACTTCTTTTAGCACTTAAGAGGAAAAAGCCAAGTGAGGAGGCTTTAAATATTATTTGGGGCAAAGCATGACACAAGGAAGCAGCTGGTAGAGTGGTTAGGACGCTACCTAGGGAGCTAGAGTGGTGCGGCAAGGCCAGAGTTCGAGCTGCCGAGTTTGCGCCTGGGAGTTTTATTTTTGTGTTATGGGTGTTGGGCTAGGAAGGTCTTAAAGATTAAACGGTGAGGATCTGGGCATGAAAGTCGGCCTGGCAAAGTGGCTTGGGAGCTCCACTAAAGGGCCTTGGTGTTGGACTCGAGTTCGAGTCACGAGGGACGCAAGGGGTGTTTTATTTTGTGCTTTTGGCGTTAAGAAAAGGGAGCTAGCGAAGGAGTGCTTAAAAGGAATTTATGACGAGTTTATGTCACGAAATGAGCAGTAGCGGAGTGGCTGGAGGCGTGGGGAGTCTCCAGCAGGTCTTGGGTTCGAAACCCATGACCAACAGCATAGATAGCTTTATATTTTTTTATGGCCGGCGTGAGTAGTGGCCTGCATGGGCTCTCAAATTGTTGAAAACATGTTGTTTTTGGTTTTCAAAAGCTGTTGGAGGTATGGGAACTTTTATTATTATTATTATTATTGGAAGAGGGGATTAAGAGAATGGGTAGATTATTAAACAATAATTTATTTTATTTCAAATAGTGATGGGAACATTGTTAATTAATGTTTGTTTTTAGTAATGGAAATTATCACAAAAAGGGAGCATGGCCGAATGTGGAGCTCCTAGGGACTTTCATAGTCGGTTTTCAAGTTAGCAAGGGAGGTGCTGAAATTCTTTGTTTTGTTTTTCTTTTCTTTCCAAATTGTTCTTGGCCGAAATAGGGAGACTCCAAGGGCTTGAGTTCGGTTTTGGAAGGAGTCCTAGGGTGGTTTTCGGCTTGGAGCTTGGCCGAACCTTGGTGCATGTTCTTCTCTTCTCCTTACTTGACATCTTAAAGGAACACCTTAGATGAGTACATCTTTTCCACTTGTGGCCGACTTCTCCATCATTATTTGAAGGGCATAGCCGAATCTGGTAGGTGCTCTTTTCCCTTTTTGCATGGTATTTTACTAAGTGCCATAACCGAATCTTAAAGAGCTCTTGTGCTCTACTTTGCCGCAAGTTTTATAATCCGAAGCAGGAGGCCGAAACCTACTCTCCTCTAGTCTCTTCAAACGTATAAGGGTAAGTATATTTCTTCCTTAGAATTCGATTTCCCCTCTTTAATTTTGAGTGTGCCGAATCATGTTGTTAGGCCTTAGGGATGGCCGAATATTCTTTAAGCCATTCTAAGTGTCTCTATTGAAGGTAGCTGACGCTAAGGGGCTTTCAAGGAGTCTTACGGGGTTTGCTTCTTCAAGGATCTCGACTATTCTAGGCACAAGGGGCAATTTCGGGATTTCGAATCGCGTTGGTAAGTGCTAATAAAGATTCGGCCTAGGGCCACATGTTGGTTTTGGGTGCCATTAGTTTTTCGGGATTATTAATATAGCCGAATGGCTATTAGATCTTAAAGAGTGGGTGTTGGCCGATTGTAGGGGGAAACAATATCACGGGATTTTGCTAGTATAGCTCGGGATTCGCTAGTCTCTCAAGTAAACAGGTGTGTAAACTCTTACACACTTCATTAGTATAGACTGTTATTATGATGATATATGACCTCTCGTGTAGTAACTTTGCCTTGTGGGCATAGGCTTGGATTTCGGGTAAGTCCCCTATTACGTGATCTACGATGTGTGTTCGTGTATGCCATCATATGCTGTTAAATGCTATGCTATATATAAATGCATGATATATGGGATCATGATACTTGTTATGTGAGCATGATGATGGTGGGATTGATGAGAGGAGGGAGATGATCTCTATGGACTGTCACCAGTGGTTTTGACCACACGATGGGTTGGCCCCATCACTTGATATATTTGTGACTTCGGTCACCAGTGGTTTTGACCACCAGTGGTTTTGACCACACCGTTGATATAATTTGTGACTAAGTCCCAGTGGTTTGGTACCACCAGTGGTTTTGACCACATGTTGATATTTGTGACCTATGGTTATCAGTGGTTTTGACCACACGATGGGTTGGCCCCATCACTTGATATATTTGTGACTTCGGTCACCAGTGGTTTTGACCACCAGTGGTTTTGACCACACGGGGTAGAAAAAGGAGTATGGATGGCTAGTTTGGGTTGCATGTTTGCATGCCTTACTAATATCTTGTGTATGAGTTGCATTTTCGGGTTGGGGATTTATACACTGAGTCTTGGTGACTCACCCCTTCCCATATCATTTTGCAGGTGAGTAGATTGCGGAGATGGAGCCGGAGAGGACTCGAGGCGGCCATGCTTGTTCCTTGGATTTGAAACTTTATTTCGCACCGTTAAAGTCTATTTTTTTTATTTACTAAATTTTGGTTTGGTTTGTAATATGGCCGCTAGTGTTATTTTGGATGTCTAAGTAGTTGTTTTACTTTACTTCTATTATATTACTAATGAACTTATAAACTGTTAAATCAATCGGTTAAAAGTAACGTTTTCAAAATAAGTACTCGTACGCGTTTTCAAAGATGTTACCATCGGGTAGCAAAATTTACCAAGTTAACAATAACTCTGATGGTTCTAAAAATTTAAATGAACAAATGGTTTCAAAGGAAAAAGGTTTCAACTCAATCGTGTTTATCAAATCAACCCATCCGAGTTTCAGCAAACACCGTTTTATAACTTCAACAATATTTTCAGATTTCCACTGTTAATCCAAATCTTTTAAAACGTTTTTACTCCGTGACATACCAGATCCGGTCAAGACTCATGGGCCGGGTTTGGGGTGTTACAGCGGCACAACCTGAGGATGTCGCGACACACCCTTGAAACCACCCTGAAGATGAGCATACTGTCTTGGATGTCACAACACATGACCTAGTGTGTTTCGACATCACCTCTGTAAGGGAAATAATTATGAGCCAAGGGCATTTTGGTTCGCACAATCAAATGTTAAGCACGAGGACAACAGTTGACCTAGGGTTAAGGACGACGACCACCCTAAATTTTATAAATAAGCTCATTTAGCACATGTTATGGACAATTATTTATATTGTATAACTCTCTTCCTAGATTTAGTCTTTAGTTTTTCTCTTCTTAGATTTTAGGTTTATTTCAGTTCTTGTTATTTACCTTTTTGGGAGAAATCAAATTTGTGAAACACAATCAAACTCTATGAGGATTCTGTGTTTAATTATAATACAAATCAGGCTTCTTCTAAACTTTATTCTCTTGAATTATTCCTCATGTCTATTCTTCCTATCAAGTTTATATTGTTTATGAGATCCATGAAGAACTAATCTTCCTGTAGAGGATTAGCGAGTGGAGGTATGATTACTTCATAATTTTGTAGGGTTTTCTTAGCGGATCAACTGTTCAGGAAAGAAAAGACCTAAACCCTAAGCCTGAAAACCCTAGAAAGTCATTAAGGTGGGAATTAACCCAAATTTGGTATGACTGATTTGTAAACACTTTAACCCTAAATTGGTCTGAACTATGAGGTTAAGAGATAAATAGTTCTTACCGGCTCGATATTTCAATAGAAGATCAGTAGATCCTACTGGGGTATTGACTAGTTTATTGAACAAGAAAACCCGAAACAACAGTTGGTTATGATTACTGAAGCGAGCTAATCACCCATGCCTAGATTTGATATATATTTTATTATTTTATTTCTCGTGATTTATTTATTTCTTTTCTTATTATTAGTATAGATTACCACAACCTTTCTTGTTATTCATCGTAATATAATCCATCTAAAGTACTACTTAGATCTATTTATGTTTAGGTTAGAATTAATTTAGTGCTCGTCTCCCTTAGGTAAGATCCTCAGAGTACTCACATACTCTGTTGTACCTATGTTACAACATGACCTGTATACTTGCAGATATCGCCTTTCATATATTTTGTGTAGGATTTCTACTTTGAATGTTGGTACGTTCGGAGGCGTTCAAGAATACGCCACAAAGGTGCCATAGATAACCTGCCTAAAAAGGCTCTATTTGGTTGCCACCAAGGCATCATATGAACTGTCGTGTTTGTGATATGGATTCGCCTAAACTCCTTATCACGTGAGGTTTGACCATTATCGTCTTGGGACATGCAGAAACCCTAGTAGATAGATGCGACTGATCCACCCATTCCAGAACGTGCCATAGCCATGGTCTTTCCTCAGAATTGTCGTACCGAAATTTGTGTTTACTATCCCAATGGACTTCATTGAATACCACCGCGGTGTTAAAACTCACATTCCATAATTTCTCAACATTCCATTAAACCCCTCTTTCTCCAATAGTTTCATTCATGCATCGTACATCTAACATAAGTATACATTCATGTAAGTTATACTCATTTTTCTAACTCAATCATACTTCTTACATACTTCACCCACATCAACACGATCATGCATCACAGTATATGTTCCATGTACACACATACAGTTGTTTCACAGAATCACACGCATCCATACATACATACTTACAGTACATCACACAACTAAATTCACACGGACACTATGCGAAGATCACATATATACATTTAACAGTCATTCAAGAACTCATGCATCATTACTAGAACATCAACCATATAAATAACTTTCTGGAACAATTATAAGAGTTGAGACTAGGGACTCACCTGGTACCTATACTGTAGCTTGATGTTCCAAACTCTGAAATCCTTCTTGACTCAGAAGCAACAACTGTTTAAGAAATATGGAACCACTATTAAAAACCCATATATAAACAATTTGCTAACATCTCAAATATAGACGACCCTCATACAGGGCCTCTTATTCACAACCTACTGTTCATATGCTTCTTAATATCCTTATTCTTCTACAAACTTAACATGCAAAGCTATCAAACTTACCAGGAGGTGGAACATCCATTGATAACTTCAAAAACCTTAGCTTCCATCTTAATAAAGGAAGAGAACATTTAAGTTTAAGAAGAAAAAAACCAGGGAATAATATCGAGGGAAGAAAAACCACCTAGATGATCCTTTCTCACCAAATATATACATACCCAGTTCCCTTTAGTGGATCTTGACAAGTGTCAATTGTATCCAAATTTTGTCCTAATAAATGGCCTATAAAGTCCGAGATAAATATAAATGAGAATCATGTACCAATGTTATTTCCCCATGTCTTACTTATTCAATTGAGTCTACTATGGGTTATCAACTCATGAGAAACATAATTGGTAAGTAATTAAATAATCTTAAGAACGAGAGATATGTGATTAATGGAATAAGTGTTAAAGAAAGATATACGATAAGTGAATTCCGATAGCAATTTATGTTAAAGCGTAAAGTGATAATATAGTAAATTAAAGTATTAGTAAATTTGGTAAATATATTGAATATTCTCTTGATTTAAATGATATGTTCATGTAAGTATATTAGTAATATTGTTACTATTAATTAAATTAAAGAAATGAAAATATTTAAATTCATTGGTACTTACTAAGCTTTCACAAGCTTAACTCGTTATTTTTCAACGTGTAGATGAAAGATCGAAGTGAAGTTTTTGTACAAAGTAGCAACCTTGACACAACTTACCATATCATAAAAGCTTGGAAAAAAATGGTATGAAATAAATTTTAAGGTATAAAGTATGGCATGTACACAGGTGAATTAATGAACTAATAAAAAAAGTGTCTAGTTGTTTAATATTTGAGTTTGATGTATTTGAAAACAGAATTCATGTCACAACGTCAGATCCTTCATGTCGCGACGAGAATTGGATAGTGAGTGATGTCGCGTCACGACCTAATATCCTTAAGTCGCGACGTCAACTAGAAAGTTTTAAAAACTTTACAATTTAATCTTTATTCGACTTTGGGTTATTAAAAGAGCTTTCATAAGCCTATTTAAAGCTCAGATAAGATTATGAAATGTTATAAGTGTGTAATGATCTTAACAGCACGAATGAAATGTTAAATTAAATGGAAATTGTTTGTAGTTGCTTCGGCAACAAATGTGACATCCTAGAGCTCAGACCTCGTGATCGGGCTAGGTATGAGGCGTTACATATTGATTTTCCTATTCCACAAGTGCAGGTGGTAAAGCAGTGGATGTCAATTGAGAGTACTCTTAGAGTTGACTTAAAGGAATTGGACGAAGCATTCATCGAGTTGGGTATGTGATTAACTAACAATGTTATCAAAAACTCTTCCTCATATATCTTTTAAAGACCACGTCGATCCACTTTATATGACATGTGACCGCACCCCTCCGTGCGTACGCTAGAGCTTGTAAATATGCAGTTAAATATAAAGTATTAAGTATACCATCTGCAAGTATACGAGTCAAATTGTAATATAATTAAGGTGTTACAATGGAACACTAGGAAGTATTTTGATAATCGTACCCAAGGGAGGCTTGTTTAAACTAAATTGAAAATTAACACATTACTAGGTACAAATACTACTTACGTGCTAATTATATTACAAAAAGCAAATAATTGAGAGATGATTTATAAACAACATGAAAATAAATTCTAAAGTAAACTATCTAAATTTCAATCAAATTGTAACAGCTCGATTTTTAATAGTGTCAGAAACAGTGGTATTAGGACCACGATTTTGATGAGTGAGTCAAAAAATATTATTCATTAATATTTACAAGTCTATTATAGTGTTATATCAATTCTTGAATTGGTAATTTGGTTGAAAAGTTAGTAATGTAGATGTAAGGACTAAACTGTAAGAATGGTAAAAGTTACACATTACTAGGTATAAATACTACTTACGTACTAAATATAGTACGAAAAATAAAATAATAGAGAGATGATTTATAAACAACATGAAAATAAATTCTAAAATAAACTATCCAAATTTCAATCAAATTGTAATGACTCGATTTTCAATAGTGTCAGAAACAGTGGTACTAGGACCACAGTTTTAATGAGTGAGTCAATAAATATTATTCATTAATACTTACAAGTCTGTTATAGTGTTATATCAATTCTTGAATTGGTAATTTGGTTGACTAATAATGTAGATATAAGGACTAAACTGTAAGAATGGTAAAAGTTACACATTACTAGGTATAAATACTACTTACGTACTAATTATATTACGAAAAAGAAAATAATGGAGATATTATTTATAAACAACATGAAAATAAATTCTAAAGAAAAATATCCAAATTTCAATCAAATTGTAACTGCTCGGTTTTCAATAGTGTCAGAAATAATGGTATTAGGACCACAATTTTGTGAGTGAGTCAATAAATATTATTCATTAATATTTACAAGTCCGTTATAGTTTTATATCAATTCTTGAATTGGTAATTTGGTTGACAAGTTAGTAATGTAGATGGTAAAAGTTACACATTATTGGTTAGCTAGTTAAATGGATTTAATAAGAATTGTTACAGGTTTTATGCGGCAATTAACCATATTTTCCTGGAAAATATCGGTTAGTGTTGAGGTATATAAATAGAAATATTTAGTGGATGGAGACAAAGAGTCTCATTCTCACCTTCCTCCACTGAAACCATCTCCATTAGAGAAGAAAGAAAGACAAAAGCTCTAGGTAGTTTTGAACAACCGGCTTTGCATGTGAGTGTTTTCAAAGACTATTCTTCATGAATTTTACATTTTTGATATTGTTGTATCTCGATTTAGCTAACCTATATGTCTGATTTCAAAATTGTTAATTTTTGAAGAGTTGTCCTTTATGAATTGAATGTATTAATGTATAGATCAAGAACAAATCAACCAGTAGATAACAGAGGAAAAGAAAAGATCACGGATTAATCTTTGATATTCTACTTTTGTTGCTGTACCAAGTAAGTTCATACGGTAATGTTGTGTTTAATTATGAAATTTTTGAGTTTGAATGAATATAGAAGATGTTAGCAAATTGGCACATAAGGTGAGAAAGGTATTAAATGGTAAAAAGGAATATTCAAATATATATATGGAGACCAAATGAACAAATGATACAATTAGCATGCCAATAAGGTTATTGCGAGATGTAAAGGGTTGTAAAAGGGATGTGAAGAAGATGAAAGAAGTTCATTAATGTTACTGGAGTCCAACATTTGTTGCGCATTTCCAATTTTATCTCTTCGTGTATACTGGCGTCTTATCGGATGGAATAATTGTTATCAACAAACTGGCATGTTATCGAACGAAATAGCTCTTATGAGCGAAATGATGTGTTTCAATTGGTTACCCGTATATCCATTTCTGTTCACAAAAATTTGTCGGGTTAACTACTTAAAGTAAGGGTGTCATTGATTTTATGGTGATATATATACATATATATCTTGGTGATCGCTGTAAATCAGAGCTTTAAATATTTATAAAAGAATGATCAAACCTGGAGACTAACTCTGACAACGATATTAAGGCAAGTGTACCTATCGAACTGTAGTATAGCTTAGGCAAGACCGGTTATCGAACCCAAAGGAACTAAAAGTATTAATACTCACTTTCTTTTTATTATTTAGCCTTAAAGTTAGAGTGAAGATTACTTTTTAACTAATTCGACGACAGCTAAACTAAAGACACAAAGACAAGAAGACGAATTGGAAAATAACTTTGACGAAAAACTCAGTTGATTTTGATGATATCCTCGGGAAGAATCCACCTAGACTTCTCTTATTATCTAGTCTTCAATTATATGATTTCTTTTACTTAGCTTGATCCGTGAGACTCCCTAACCTATATTAAACCCTCTCTCGAGGCGAATAACGTGTAACCCTAGGTTAATTAGTGGAACTCTCGTTCGCTTATAAAAACCCCCTAGGACAGCAGTAAATCGATCAATGGACTCCCATATTAGGTTTCACCCTAATCCGACAAAATCTCGTAACCCTATCTCTAGGCGTTCGATCAACTCCGCTTAATTATGTTAGATCTCCTATTAGGCAGGGTCTATTCCTCCTCCACCTAAGCACATTAGATTTGGATTAAGCAACATAATTAAGAACAAACTAAGTAATTTATCATATAACTTAAAAATCAAATAATAAAATCCATCTAGGTTTCATCCCCTTCAGGTATCTGAGGGGTTTAGTTCATAATGAATAAACAAACCATCGCAAGAGAAAAGATAAAACAAAACATAGGAAAAACCCTAAAACCCCCTGAAGGAATCGAAGGAGAATTCTGTCGTCTTGAGTATAATTCTGGCTTCTTGGGATGGATCAACTGGCTATCCTCTCGTTATTCCCTAATTCTGACTTTCTCGTCTTGGCTCCTTGGCCTCGCTTTCGCTCCTTCGGCTTCTGCCGAACTCCCCTTTCAAGTTGCCCCCTTGGGTGTTTATATAGACGTTGTGATGCTTTACTTGGCCTCCAAGTATCCTAATTTAAGTAGAATTCCTACTGGGTGTTTGAATAGGCTTTGGAATGTGTTTCTTTGCCTCCAAGTGTCCTTTTCTGAATGAAATTGCTCTTTCCAGCGACAGGGACACGGCCATGGCACACGCCCGTGTGAATCGTGACCAGGCTGTGTTCGGACTTTTAATGAGGCACGGCCGTGTGGTCTTTGGGCCAGGCCGTGTCGATTTCTTTCTTAGCCCAATTTGGTCCGTTTTAAGCCCGTTTCTCGTTCTTTTCATCTTTGGGTGCTTTCCTGAGTATAAAACATGAAAAGAAAGGATTAATAGCACCTTTTTACATAAATCAAAGGATAAAAATCATCCAAAAGTATGCTAAATGTGGGATTAAAATATGTTACTTTTACGGTTTATCACTTGGAAAAATGTAGGAATGCTTGATGGAATGACTTGTGTTTTAATGGTACAAAATGCATGGAAAATGTTACATGATTCAATGTGATGCACTCACCTTGTACATGTGAAATATGTTGACAGGGGAATACGTGTTTTGGTTAAGTTATTTATATTAATGTTTTGTGAGGTGAGTTTTAATGTTTTAAACCTATGAACTTACTAAGCATATTTAATGCTTACTCTGTTTAATTTCCCTATTCTTGTAGTTATATTTTGCAGAACTTGACAGATGGATCAATCCACAACTCACACTATCCAGCTCATGTTTTGATAGATTTTACTTTTAATCCTACACTCAGTCAAGTGGCATGTATATAATTTTAAATTGTATACAAGTCTATTTTGAGGAATCGAATGCAAATAGTTGATGATATAAATTATAGGTATTTATATATATTGATGATGTTTGTTCATGTGTATGGCATTGATAAGTAATTGCTTGAATGGAAATGAATGCATGCCTTAAATGTGTCAAGTTATTTTTGGTTTCATGGTGGACTTTATAAATATGGGTTGTTAAATGGATATTACAAGTACGTTCAAAGCTACAGATAGTAATTGTGTGAGCATTCAAGGCGGATGGTCCAAGCGTAACTTAATATGCGGACTATATGAATCAAGCTGATATGGCGTATTTTCTAAAGGCAAACCAACATGGTGGACACATTAGGGAGCGAGCGGTCATGGCTTGTGGAGTATATGTGAGAAATTTGGCGGACGGATTTGTGTATCATCTTTAGCAGTTAATCATTTGGCGGGCAGTCATTTGGCGAAACTAATTTTTGGCGGATAACCTTGGCACGTTATGTTTTAAAATTTTCCATTTGAATCTTAAACATGCTTGAATCTATTAATGATTGCTTTTAAATGTGTTTAGAATAGTTTTAATGATTTTAAAACGAAATTTCTTGTTAAACTTTGCATGTAAATGTTCTTGTATTTTACTGTAGTATCTCGTAACCTAGATTCGGTGACCGGACCGAATAAGGGGTGTTACATAAATTAAGTAGACAGAAGATTAAATTGCATTTGTGTTCATAATTAACTTTAGATTAAGGTTTTTAACAAATTAGCCAAGGATTAACCTAGTTAATTCCTTTCAGCCTTTAACTGGATTAATTGATGGATTCAACATACTTATCGATCGACCTGATAGCTAAAATCGGATTAGATTAAGTTGGTGCTAAGTAGATTATCCTTTCGGCCTCCTCTACCTATGTTACTTCTTGGTGTCGTCAATCCTAGCATTTAATGTCACTTAACCTATTCTAACTAAATTGTGGTAAACCCCGAACCCTCAGTCAATCACTCTCACTTTCGCTTGTCAATCTTCCTAGGATTTTTAGTTCTTGGCCATACTAGATGCAACTTTTTCTACTCGAATATTGCCCATTCAAATTAAATGTAAAAATAAGAGAAGGGAGAAGAGAAATCTAAATCCGAAAATATTTGTTGAAGCTTTGATTTGTGAAACCCTTGAATTGATGTTGATCTTGATTCGGTTGAAGTAGAAACAAAAATAAAGTAAAATTGCTGAAAGAACTAAAACTAAAATTCAATTGAAATAATGGTGTTTGGAATAGAAACAGAATTATTTGCAACTAAAATATGATAAATAAATTATCTTTAAGTCATATTTTTTTGTGGAACAAATTGTTTATAATTAATAAATTAGAATTTAAACTTATATAAGATTCAATATAAAATCTATTTTTATAAGCGATATTCACTTATAATTGTAAAGCTAGAAAAAAATTGATATAAAATAATTTTATATGAATTTGGTAATGACATATGATAAAAAAAAATAAATTAAACTTATTTTTAATAATAGACATTTTAAAATTTTAATTGAGTTAATACCACTCTCAACCGAATTTTAATTTAATTAAAAATTTATTAAAAACTCCCTATATTAACAAAGGGGTAAAATAAAGTTTTGAAAATATTTTTATCCTTTTATGTTTTTATATAAAATCTAGAAAATATATACACATGATATAATTCAAACTCAAAATATTATAAATTCGTATTTAATATTTATATAAATATTTTTATAAATTTATTAGTAGTGAATAATCTATCAATCTCTCTTTTGTTAACTTCCATTATCAAGCAAGTAATGGATTGGGTCAGGCCTACTTTGCCCAACATGGGCGCTGGGAGCCTAACCGGATCCAAGCCATGTTTTTTGGTCTAAATAGTTTGTTCAACCGTTCAAGTGTCGGCCATTATCAGTGTTTCAACTAATACAACATTAAAAATAGTTATTATCCATCCAAAATCTTGGTGCAAAGTCAAAGAACAGAGGAAGAGGCAAATTTGGGTTTCTCGAAATCGATCCAACATCCGAAGGTAACCACTCCAACTCTACTGCTTTGGTTGCCTTACAAACCAAAGGAATTTCTGGAATCTGAATCTAATGTTTTGCTTCTTTTTGTTCTTGACTTTAACCAACCCGATTATTACTTCTTTTTTTATTTGATTCGATTGTAAAAGAAAAATACCTTCTTTTTATCACCAATGCTGGATACCCAAGTTTGGGTTTTGGGTGTTTAGAATTGACTAGTGCTTAAATTGAATCTATGCGGTAGTGGTTGCTTAGTTACCAATAATAAAGAAAAGTCTGGATTTTGATGCTTTAATTAGGCATTGGTTACTTGCTCTTGTTAAGTTATTCTTTTACAAGTTTGAAACTTAATCTTTCTTGTTCAACGTAAAGAATATGCACTAGTTCCTTGCTTACCTTTTGTGTGTTTTGAGCGTCTCTGCAATCCGTTTTTCTCTTATGCACTATGCCCTTAGCAATCTAGTCAAAAAAATCCAAGCTTTTTGATCTACCAGTTTTGGGATCAATACAACCCTATACCTTCTCGTGCTTGGTACTTAGTTTCAATCGTCATTTGGGTTTTGCTGAGGCAAAGTAACAAATTAACAGTTAAGTGAGTTTACTAGGTATTGTGGAGTCTTAAAGTCAGGAACCTCTAGTCTAGATGTACTATGCTTTGCTGTTTAAAGATACACATTTCCATCAGTTCTCTTCCAGGAGCAGTATTGACTATTATTTAATTTCTTAACGCTTCTGCTTTTCTGGTTCTTTAGTCATGATGAACTGGGGAACAGTCCTTTAGGACCTGAACAAACAGCCTATAGGTCTGATGCAAGGAGTTCAAACATGAGCATGAAACTTACCAACTATCCTCATTTATCAAAACATTGTGACATTTTCTTGTCTAAATCTTTAGCCATGTTTTAATGCTACTTAATAGTCGCATCATATTTGATTGATAGATTGTGAAATATTTTCCCTACGTATATTAACCAAATTTCAGTTCTTTCTCTTCTCCATTTTGACAGTTCTTACAGATTTCAAATCCTTACAAGGTTCTGATATGGAGAGAATTAGAGAGAGAGTGATCCAGATATATGGCAACTTAGTTAGTTTATTGCAGAAATGCATATTTTGCATTCTTTCTGTTGGTCCCATACCTAATCATATTGCATTTATTATGGATGGGAATCGGAGATTCACAAAGAAGTGCAAGTTGATGGAAGGAGCAGGCCATAAAGTTGGATTTTCAGCTCTCATGTCCATGCTCAAGTACTGCTATGAATTTGGTGTGAGATACGTAACAGTCTATGCCTTCAGCATTGAAAATTTCAAGCGAAGTCCTGAAGAAGTTCAATCGTTGATGGACTTGATGCTAGAAAAGATTGAAGAGATACTCAAGGAACAGAGCATTGTCAACCTCTATGGTGTTAGAGTTATATTTTCAGGGAACCTGAAACTCTTGAGTGAACCAGTGAGGTTGGCAGCGGAGAGAGCTATGCTTGCCACTGCTAAGAACTCCAAGGCAGTCTTGTCCATTTGTGTTGCCTACACTTCCACTAATGAGATCATGCATGCTGTTCAAGAATCTTGTGAAGAAAAATGGGATGAAATTACTCTACTGAATTCAAGTGGAGCAGGTTATGGCTTAACCAGCCTTGGAGGGTATGAACAGGATGAAATGGATCACCTTATAAAACTTACTGATATCGAGAAGCATATGTATATGGCAGCTGCACCTGATCCTGATATCATAATACGTACTTCTGGTGAGACACGTTTGAGCAATTTTCTTTTATGGCAGAGTGCAAACTGCTATTTATACTCACCTTCGGTTCTTTGGCCGGAGATTGGTTTTCGTCAATTTCTGTGGGCCATATTGAATTTTCAACGAATTCATTTTTACTTGGACAAGCAAAGGAAGCAGTCATAAAAGCTTCCCCGATATTGATATGCTTTGTTTGTGGGACGTTCTCTGTCATCTTTAGTAATGGTAACAGATACCAATATAAGCTTGGACTTGTTTTTGGTGTCCTCGCTGCTGTTACATATCTGAGTATAGTACGATAAATGAATCGAAGTTTAGATTTGGAGGAACACATTACATGGTAGGGTGTATGTTAGCAAGCAAAGTGCTTCTGGGTGGGTTATATTATATACTCACAGTTATAGTCAATGTGGTCAGAAGATGGTGATAGTGGGATAGATGATAGAACAACTTTATGACAGTTGGGGGTATGTTTGGCTTTGTAACTTGTGATTGTGTGATGGAGAACAGCCTTCCAAGTATTGGAAGAAATGGTAATTTCATTCTAAACCCTAAATTTGGGAAGTAGAGGATTTGATTTGTAGGTGGACTTGTTTGTTTGGTTTAAATTTCTTTATTTGGGCTCCAGGGTTTGAAACAGCCTTCCAAGTATTGGAAGAAACGGAATGTTCACTCTAAACCCAAATCATATGTTGTTAATTTCATACATGTTTTATGATGTTTGGAGGTTGTGATGTTAGACTATTGAACAGCCTTTGACACTGAGAACTGTTGGGTATTGTTATTTCTGGAGAACTTGTTCTGCAAAAATAAATATTTTTATTTGTTATTTCATGGCTCCATATTGGGCCTACGAATTGACATTTACTTCATTTGGCTGACGTTTAGTCTAATCTTCCACATTACTGTTTTGATCCTAAGCATGTGCTTTTTTGTTTTTACTTTGACAGCCGCCATGGGATGTTGCTCTCTCCTTTCTTTGAGAATAATGTAAAACTCATTAATAAATTCCAAATACAATAGCAATTTCTAACAAAGATTTAAAAAGAATGCAAAATCAAATGAAATATAGGTAAATGAATAATAAAACTTTTTAAAACAACTTTTTCACTATGACCGTTGCTTATCTTGCGTTTCAAGAAGATCCTCCAGCAACTTGTTATCAAGGCACTCAAATTCTATAACTTCAGTTCTTCGTGCTGTAGCAGACGATGAAGCTGAAGAAGAGGATGGAGGAAACGTTGAATTCTGATATTGGTGCTCGTTTGGGAAGTTGAGAATAGCCGAGTGACCCCGGAAAGCAAAAGCAGCCCTGTCATAGGCCCTCGCAGCCTCTTCAGCCGTCTCAAATGTTCCTAGCCACAACCGTGCTCCATTCCTCGTCGGGTCACGAATCTCCGCCGCAAACTTTCCCCATGGCCTCCTTCGAATTCCCCTGTACCGAACCTCTGCATTAATGTTCCCCGACTTCTTCCCTCCTTGAGGTGCTTCCATTAGTTGATTTTTTCCAAATGAAGTAGTTTCACAAAAATGAAGACTCGTAGCTTGAGTTGGGAAAAAAGAATGAATAGCAATAGCATTTATAAATCATTAGGAAGAAAAGCATAGTCATAGCTGACGGTTGGAAATGGTTATTGCTAGGAAACTTCGTTGGAGTGGATATTTGAAAAAGCTAGTAGACAGTAGTAATGGTTTTCTTTTTGTTGCAGAAAGTTTAGTGAGAGGAGGGAGCTTCATGAATCATCATGCTAGTGCTGACGAGTCTGAGATGGCGGCTCTACGTTCAGTGGATTCATGTTGCCGTTGGTTTGCAATTAATATATAGCTGCCTTTCCTTAATGCTCTTCTACTGTTCTATTGTTACAAATTAGAAAACTATAGTAGCATAGCATTTTCTTTGTTGGGTAGAAAAAAAAGGTAATAATTTCGGAACTGCTTTTTTATTTTTATTTTTTTTAATAATCTCATTATAATGTTTAATTATATCTGCTCTTTTTGAGACAATACTTAAAACTACCCATAGCCCCTCCCCAACTCATAAATAGAAAGATAATGTGCTTCAGCGCACTCGAACCCATATCTTCTTGCATTAACAATAATGCTTATACCAATCGAGTTAAAACACAATCGACATGTGTACTTTTAAAATTAGTATTCAACGAATAATAAAACATGTTATTTGAAACCAACCATAATAACAATATATATGCAATAGGTATGAAATTAAAACAAAACATATTAGTTTAAATTGCGAGTGAAAATAATTTTAAAAAATAAATACATGTGATTATGAATATTAGATTCACTCAAATTACTTTCTAGCTCATTTTACTATCATCATATTAAAATGTTTTAGCTTAGTTGCCAATGTAGAAAGACATAAGTTCGAACACATTAAAATGCATTTATTTTTCTATTTAAGAAAAAGAGTTGGGAGGAATTATGAGTGGTATTGTATAAAAAAAACATATTATCAAAATGTCAAAATGATTATATTGCTTTGATTGGAGTGGTGTAAAGTTGAGGTTTTATGTATGGAGCTCGGAGGCATCATCTGACATCTATAGTCATTGCCAAAGCCTTATGGGTCGATCACCTCAAGCCCAACAGAATTAGTGTTTCCATGATGGATTTATCAAAAAAAAATTATTTATAGAGTTCAATAATTGGACCATCAATTTGGATGAATTTGTCAGTCTGCTTAGAGATCCAAATTCATGCAACTATTATCCAAAAAGCACAATCAAACTCAACAAAATTTCTTTGATTAATTTTATAAAAAATCATTCTAACTTTTTAATTAATTTGTTTTTTTTACTTTTAATCCTTGAACTCACAATTCTTTATTAAATTATTTCAAAATAAATGAAGAAAATTTAATAAATCTTAACTTTATAGATGTGGACTACCACATGAATACCATATCAGTAATTAATTAATTTTTAAAATTTTTATTTTTATAATATTTTGTAAATACTTTTTTTTTACATTATTTTGAATTAAAAATAATAATTAATTAGTAATGTAGTATACACGTGAATTGCCACGATATCACAACAACAAAGTTAATGTTTGATAATTTTTTTCCTATTCTGATTTAATTAGATAAAAAGCGTAAGTTGAAAAATTAATAGAGATGAAAAAATTGAAACGGGAGAGTAAAATAATATATTTATGGTGGAATTATGAAAATGGCTGCTACAACTTAAAAGGTATTGAAGAGGGTTGTTTGTCAGCATGAAATAGAAAGCAAGGAATTGGTTTGGATTGGAGATATTATTGAAAGAGAATGCTGAAATTCAAAGCCGTAACATGGGTGAATCATTCTAAGCTCTAATTAATTTAGTCAAACGATTCCTTGGATGCTGGACAACATTTTTAATTTGGTCTTCTTGTTTTATAATTATGGTGCACGCTTCCTCAAAATTAATTTAAAAGGAAACTGCATTCATTCTAAATCTATGGAGAAGACTCTTTCTGGAACTGGTTCCACCATCTTCTTTTCACATTGAAATATTACTAAATCAATTCAAGTACTTGATGATAAAAAAATACAAAATACAAAATTGATTTCAAACAGCGACAGGGTCTCCTTTTTCTTAATCCGCCATTGTACGAGGTTTGTCTCTCCACATTGTTGCAGTGCCCTAACCTAAGTAGAAGACAAAATTGTAGACGTCTTGGTAATGCTCACTTTTTGTAATCTAATCCTCTGTCTCTATTACGTAGTCGCTGGAAAAGCAGTTGTGCAATGCATTTAAACCAAATGTTGTTCATAGGTGACATAGCCCTGGGATCGATCTAGATTCTGTTGTCCCCACCACAAGCCACTAAGTTATCGTTTGAAATTCAACGCTAACCATACGTTAATCCTTATTAATTATACATTAATCATCATTTTCTTCCTTTTCAAATAACAATCTGGTTTGGACCTTTGACAAGCAAGTTCAAGACTTCCAAACACCAGATGATTTTCGCTGTGAACGGGATCCTTCATTATTGTTTTAATAATAAAAAAAATGCAACCCACTCCACTATTGTTTTAATAAAGTAAAAAAAAAAAAATACACAATCATCCTTATTTAATCAAACACATCAATTAAATAAAATTCACAGTGGATAAATTTTGAATCTTAAAAGTTCACTACCATGGATTGTTCAATTAATTTTTTTTTATGTACAGTAGTAATTGTAAATATGTAATATAATTAGTAGTGGGCTCAACAGATGAAAAAAGAAAAAAGGGGACCACCATGTAAACGTGTGTGTGTATATATACCTTTCCATTTTTGGAGTGTAGTTATATAAATACTACTAACGGGATTTAAAAGTAGAAGAAGACAAAAACTAGGCTGATTTTGATTTTAAAAACTCAGATGATTCATGGAATTTGGTATAAACGCCTAATTAGTGGGAAATAATCCATTTTTAATATATGAATGTGATGAAGCCTAACTGTTCATTTTCCACTTTTGTTAATGCAATTATCTATTCATCTCGATTCTCAATTGTCTCACTTTTTGTAAAACAAAAAACCGTAAAAGGGTTATTATATTGGCAACACACTCTTTTTTGTTTTCTACTTGTCTACAAAGTGGATATGATGAATGGATTCATGCACTTGCTTAGCTATATCACGTGGGAAGCAATGAATTGACCGTACACTTGTTTTGAATATGCCAGCCACTATTTATAAAAGTTAATCCAAGAGAAATCTGTTTTTGGTTTAGGCTTCCAATTTCGTTGATGTGTTACTAATTTCACTAATTAAATTCCCACCTTAAGCGGTTGAGTCACTGGAGCAGGGAACATTGAATGTGGCCCTGAGTACAATTTAGGATTATCATAAACATTAGTTATTAAATAATAAACTGTCAGAATCTATAGCATTTAATTAAACGTCTGCAAAATCTTAATGTTTGAATGCGATTAATTAGCTAAGCATAAACTCCCACCACTTAACACGTTCATGCATCTTTGCACAAATGAGTTGAAAAATAGCATTTTGGCATGGGCGGCCGACCGGTCCCATGCCCATTTTACTAACTACTTTCCTATTATTAAATCAGCAACAAGTTATCATCAGATTTCTTACAGGCCCATATGAAACCGAAAGTGCATTTATGCTATCTTCCCCTCTATTCTTTCCACTGCCATATATATTACCTTTAGTTTTCTCCCCAATATTTATCTCTACTCCTATCTATCTAGTGGGTCCATTTAAAAACCTATATTTTATCAAAATTATATATTTATAATCACATATGTTATATTATTTGAAGTTATTTTAATTTTTTTTTTAACATTTAACCAAAGCTTTATTTTAATATGTTGTATATATTTTTATTTTAATATGCACAATTTATTATCTCAATCAGTTGTATATTTACTATTACTTAAGCCAATGATTGAGTTGGTGTCACGAGTCAATTGGATACCAACTTGATTAGAGAAATTACAGAAATATCTTTTTGTAATTAAAATAATTTATAGTATTTGTGGGTACTTTAGTCTTTTTATTTTAACAAAAACTAATAAAAATATGCATATGGTGAGATTTAAACCTATATCAATTGCACTGATAAAACTTTTAATTTACTACTCAGCTAAAGCTATATTTTGGTCTTTTTTACATTTCAATTTTATTATTGTAACACCCCTAACCCTTATTCGTCACCAGAACAGGGTTACAGAGCATTACTAACTTTACGAACTAATTACGAATATTTCATTACTTTTATTATACAAATCAAGAATCAATTATATAACACTCATATTGTGCATTAGATGGGCCATTTAGAAATAAATCGGGACTAAACAGGACACTCAGGAAATTTTTCTCAATATCTTAAATTTTCTCTTAGGAACAGGGGACACACGCCCGTGTGGTCAGGTCGTGTGACTCACACGGCTAGGTGACACGGCCGTGTCTTAGGCCATGTGGGCATTCAATATGAGACACACGGCCGTGACGTCCCAGCCCGTGTTCAAATTAGGGAAGCTACTGACTTGGGTCACACGCCTAACCACACGCCCATGGTTGAAGTGCAGAGGTCACACGGCCAAGCCACACGCCCATGTACTAGGCCGTGTGTGAAGATCTGGGCATTCTGTTTTGAAATTTTAAGGTGCAGGAGACACACGGCCAGGCTACAAGCTAATGTGTCAGGCCGTGTGTCATACACGGCTGAGACACACGTCCGTGTCTCTGCCCGTGTCGATGAAAATAGGCCATTTTAATGCCACTTTTCTCACCCTTTTTTATATCAACCTACATACAACATTTCAATACATCAAATAGCCTCAATCAAGCAATCAATACAAGCTAAAAATCATGTTTTAAACATAATATATCATCACAAAACTCAATTAATTAAACCTACCAAAATAACTCCATTCATTGATTCACCAAAATCTACTACTAAATACATGCATATTAAAAATTATATATATGTTATTCACAACCATACTTCAAAATTTAGCTCTTTTTCAATTTAATCCTATACATGCCATATAAACCATAAAGCATATAACAAAATCTACCGGAGCAACTGGATAGTGTAACCCGACGTGTTAATCAGATCCTCCGAACTTCTTAATAATCTACAAAGAACATTAAACAACACAGTAATCTTAATGAAGCTTAGTAATTTCTTTGGCTTTAAACATAAATCTTACCGAACATACTAAAACAACTCATTTAAGTAAGTCATTCATTACACATTTCCTGCCAACCACAATTTCAGTTGATGAATTCACTTATTTCATCTCAAAATCAACATTATCATTGAATCTTCAACCATTAGTATCAAATATCACTTACCGAATTATCAACCTTTGTTAGACTGATGAACGTCTTACGTGTAACATCTTGATTTAGGGGTAATCCACAAATTTTATTATTTTTCCCATGCTTAAAGAAAGAAAGCTTTAAATAAATTTTTGGTGTGAGGCTTGACACAAGGAACTAACTGGCACAATTGGCTTGGTGCGTCTAAGGGTGTTACAAGGGAAGAGGTTCGAGTCGCCATGGAAGCGCAGGGTGAGTCTTATTTTTGGCGCTGAAACAAGGTAGTGTCTAAAAGGAAATTGTGGCGAGTTGTGTCACAAATGAACGCTTTGGCAAAGTGGCTAAGTGCGTTAGTGCAGCTGCTCCCTCAGGTCGCAGGTTCGAGCAGTAGGGAAGGAGTAATTATTTTTGGCTTCTGGCGTTAAAGCTAGGGGAACCTAGCTAAGGAGTGTTTAAAAGAAAATTCTGATGCCTTTATGTCGTGAAAGTCAAGGTGGCCGAGTGGCTGGGGCGCTGGGGAGTTCTCTCCAAGTCTGGAGTTCGAAACCCCTGAACAGCGTTGGGCGTCTTAATTTTGCTTTTGGCCATTAATGCATGCAGGCGCCAGGGATCGAGTGCTTAAATAAAATGGTGATGCCTTTATGACATGAAAGGCGCACTGGCAGGATGGTTGGAGGCTTTGGGATTTCTCTCCAGGTCTCGAGTTCGAGACCTGGAGGCAGCATCAAGGGGATTTTAAATTTTTTTCTCCTTCCTGGCGTGAATTGTGGCCTGCGCATGGTCACGTGAATGCATGGAGATTGATGGCTGTTTTTATTTTTAATGATTTTAGTATTTGGAGTATGGGTTTATTTATTTTATGTTTTGTATGGGATGGTGTTATGTTATATTATATTAGATTATTATTATTATTATTATTATTATTATTATTAATATTTATTGGAGATGGAAAGCATGAGTATTATATACCTTGGTTGCTTATTTTATATATATATATTAGATGATGGGATTAATGGATGGGGTAGTTATGGGGGAATGTTTAAACAATGTATTTTGAATTGGTGATGGAATTATCCCAAGAAAATGGAACATGGCCGGCCTTGTAATTGGAAAAAGGAGCATGGCCGAATTTTTTTTTTTGAGGTCTTGGGGGAGGGGCTTGATGCTCACGGCTTTGAGGGAGTATTAGGGAGTAATACTTTTTCTTTTCATATTTTCTTCTTCATGCGATTCAAAGCAAAGTCCCTTTCCTCTCCTTTGTTTCCTTTTTCTTTCCAATATTGATTGCTTGGCCGAATGAAGCTTGGCTAAGGGAGCTTAGTCGGCCTAGATTAAGTAAAGAAAAGCTTGTAGTTTACTTTTTTCTTGCCACATTGTTTAGCCGAATACTTCGTTCTCAAGACCTCTCCTTGTGCATCAACTCTTCATTGTCAAAAGTGCCGAAATCAAGATTTATTCTTGGGGAATGGCCAAATATTTTGGTAAGAGTAGATCCCTTCTTCTACCGATTTGATTATGCCGAATCTCTTTTGTTTCTCTGTCAATACCTTCTTCAATCAATATTACTCGGGTTTTAAACCTCACTCTCGTGTTATGTGGTAGCCGAAACCTGTGAACACCTATAGGGGGGAGTCGAGCATTGGTGTTGAGGGGCCGAGTCAACCATCAAGGTAAGGGACGACTAACTCCTGTGGTATGGAAGGTAAGCTTTGGCCGAATGGCCTATGGGTTCTGAGAGTTATGTCGAAAACTTGAGTTAAGGTCCTTGTAAGGATCGGCCGAAGGGGTATAGGCCATATTAATTTGTAAATGTTTGCATGTGTAGCCGACACCAAGGAGTACTTTGGATTTTGATTCTTCGGAGGATCTCAACGAGTCAAACAATAACTTGGGATTTCGATAAGCTTAGAAATAGTTAAGCATTTTCGGCCAAAGGCCATTCTTGGTATTCTTGAGTAACCGATTTATGCACTATGTTTTAGGAGGGGACTAATCGGCTAGAAATCTGAAGTTTCGGGTTTTCAAATCACGTTGGTTCGTGCTAATCAAGGTTCGGCCTAAGGCCCTATTTTGTTATGATATGACCGATTCTTTGGATTATTAGTAAATCAAATGAGACTCTTTAATAATAGCTTATGATGGCCGAATATAGGAGCTATACGGGGACAAGTTCGAGACTTTTATAATATCGCATAGATCCGGGATTTCTTTTTAGACCTCCGATTAAATAGGTGTGTAAGCTCTTACACACTTTATTAGTATAAATTGTTATTTAATGATAATTATAACTTCTCATGTGGTAACTTTGCCTAGTGGGCATAAGCTTGGTTCTCGGGTAAGTCCCCTATTACTCGATCTACGATATATGTTTTGGTATGCCATCATATGCTGTTAAATGCTATGCTATATACAAACGTATGATATATGGGATCATGATACCTGTTATGTGAGCATGATGATGGTGGGATTGATGAGAGGGAGTAATAATCGTGTCGACGGACACCAGTGGTTTGGTACCACATTTTGTGACTACGGTCACCAGAGGTTTGGCACCTCCAGAGGTTTGGCACCTCATAGCGTCTCGTCCCTGTGGATTAATTCCACCGCGGGTTGGCCCCACATTTGAGATACGGGATCGACGCCAGTGATTTGGTATCACACGATGGGTTGGCCCCATCATTTGATTGTGACTTCGGGTCACCAGTGGTTTGGCACCACCAGTGGTTTGGCACCACAAGTATTGACGGATATCGTGACTTTAAGTCACCAGTGGTTTGGCACCACCAGTGGTTTGGTACCACACGGGGTAGAAAAAGGAGCATGGATGGCTAGGTTGGGTTGCATAATTGCATGTCATACTAATATCTTGTGTATGAGTGGTATTTTCGGGTTGGGGATTTACACACTGAGTCTTGGTGACTCACCCCTTCCCATATCATCTTGCAGGTGAGTAAATCGCGGAGACGGAGCCGGGGGGAACTCAAGGCGGCCATGTTTGTTTTGTGGACTTGAAATTTTATTCTGCCCCGCTTTAAGTTTATTATTCACTACAATTCGATTGGGTTGTAATATGGCCGCTTATTATTATTATTTTGGATGATTAGGTAGTTGTTTTTACTTTATTATATAACTGATGAACTTATGAACTGTTAAGCAAATCGGTTAAAAGTAACGTTTTCAAAATAAGTACTCGTATGCGTTTTCAAAAATGTTACCATCGGGTAACGAAATTTTCTAAGTTATCGATCACTCTAACGTCCTAAAAATTTAAATGATCAATGGTTTTAAAGGAAGAAAGGATTTTCAACTCAATCGGATTTATCAAATCAACCCACTTGAGTTTTAGCAAATACCGTCTTATACTCTTAACAATTTTTTTTTTTAAATTTCTACTACTAGTCCAAACCTTTCAAATTCCTTTTTTTTTCTCCGTGACATACCAGATCCGGTCAAGGCTCGTGGGCCGGGTTTGGGGTGTTACATTACGGATATGAGTACATCGTAAATGGAAGCCCAAGGGCTGAACAGAAGCACATAAGTGCTAACGGAAACCCGTAAGGGTTGAACAGAAGCTCATAAGAGCTGAACGAAAACCCAATAGGGTTAAACTGAAACTCGTAAGAGTTGAACTGAAACCCATTAGGGTTAACTGAAACTCATATGAGTTGACTGAAGCTCATGTGAGCTAAACGAAAAGCAAACACGGAAGTCCGCAAAAAATGTTGAACCTCGGTTTACTTGGATAATTTTCCGTCAATTCCTCGTTTGCATTGAACAATTGCACTCAATTCGGCGTTCCATCCTTTTCAAACGTTTCAATTCAATTTTCTTAATTTCAATAATAATTTATTTTCAATAATAGATATGAATAAATATATAATACCATTAATTAATTTAACAAATAACATTAAAAATTTAACCATACGAACTTACATGGGCTGAATTGTGGAATTTGTAATAGTTTGAAAACTATTCACCTAATTTTCCTTTTTCTCATTTATCTTCGAAATCTTGATCTAAAACGTAAAATTATTCATTCATCAGCATCTAGTTCAATTCTAATTTACTTCACAATTTATGCCCTTCAACTTTCAAAATTACACATTTACCCCAACTTTCACAATTTTTACAATTTAGTCCCTTATCAATTTTCCCACCAACTGAGCTAATTTTTCTCAGTTATCAATTTTTATAATTATTTTAGGCTACTATAAAGCCTTTTATATTCAAAATTTCAGTACCAAACCCTAATTCTTAACCTTTTCACAACTTAGTCCTAAAAATCAATTTATATTAAAATCACTTGATAAAATCATCACATAACAAAATTAAAGCTTAAATTCCATGTTAATTCATCATAAAATTCCAGCACTAATCAATGGTAACTTTCAAAATTACCCATAGAATCAAAAACTAATGAAATAGATAGTTGGACCTAGTTGTAAAAATCTTAAAAACACAAAAATTTCAAGAAAAGAGCAAGAAATGAACTTACATGAAGTAAAATAAATAAAACCAGCTTAAAACCTTCTCCTATGGAGTTTTTGGCTGAAAAATTAAAGAAGAATGGCCTAGAAAACTTTAGAATTCAATTTATCAAAGTAAATTTTGTAAAATTTACAATTTTCCCCTTATTTCACTTTATTTCATTAATTCTCTGCTTGTGCCGTTTCACTCTTTTAATTTAGGTCTAATTTCTCCATAAGTCCTCCTTTGTTTACCACTTAAGCTATTTTATCACTTTAGCAAGTTTTGCACCTTTTTCAGTTTAGTCCTTTTTATTTAATTAACTATAAAAATATTTACGGCTTGGTTTATGAAATTGAGGTCTCGATACCTTATTTTCGAGACTAATTAACCTAATAATTCTTTTAAATCACAAATTTCACTAATTCAAGAATATTTCTAAAATCACACTTGACACATAATTATTAAATAATAATAAAATTTTTAAACTCACTCTGCGAATTTAATGATCTCGAACCACTGTTTCCGACACTACTAAAAATTAGGCTGTTACAATTATGCTCACTTTATTACCGCTGTCAATATGTGTTTTAAATTTGTGATTTTTACACGTATACGCGTGTGATAAGATTTCTAATGTTGTTAATTGAGCTGGTGTCACAATTCAACTCGACACTAACTCATGATTTATAACAACACTATGATAAACAATTGTAATGCGTTTAGTTTTCTTAATATGAAGTATTTATGTGTTTAAATTCCATTTTACTCACAATTTAATTTTTTTTATTTTAATATCAAACACATTTCATGTGTTATTATTAGTTAGTTTCAAACCATATATTTTAATATTTATTGTATTATTTTTAAACACACATTTATTTTTTAAATACGTAGTTTCTATACACGTACATGTGTGATAGGATTTTTAATTTTAAATTAACATTATACTTTTATATAATATTTTTAAATCATGAATTTTTTTTTTCTCTTCAAAAATTCTAAATAATATAATTGCCATTATTTTGACTTTGAAAATATTGTCACAAACATCAATTAATTCAAATTTGTTTTAATAATAATACAAACTATAAAATTCTAAAAACTTAAAAACATTTAATAATATAATATAAATGTTATAAGTTTTGAAATTTTTTTTAAAAAAATAATTATAATATACTTTCACTAATACATACAATAATAAAAAAACAAATGAATTACTAAGATAATGGATTTTAATGTGATTGACAGCACTGCAATGAAGTCAGCATGGATTTCCCCTAATTAGGAAAGCTTCCCTCTTTTTTCTTACTCAATGTAGATAGATAAGGAATATGTGTGTTCAAATTTGTACAAAAGTTTTATTTATTGTGGATAAAAAGAAGATTTCATTTAAAGTAGTGGTTTAATAGCTGTAATCAGAAGCTTCCAAAGTTTTAGTCAACATCATAAATAGTGATACCATTAAGATCCGATAAGTACGATAGTTGGTCGCCGGACGGTGAAATGAGTGTACAGACTTGAGGAGGGCAGTCAGGATTGAGGGCTTGATAAAGAAATATTGATGGATTAAAATACTACATATTATAACGTGTAATCTTGGAAGTGACCAAGTAGGATGAATCCTGACAAACTTTTTGAATTCAAATGAAAATGTAGTCAAATTAGAAATGACCAAGTCCAGTCTTCCAGGTATGGTTCTTGACCCATTTTGTAACCCACGTGACGTCATACAACCCAAAGCTAAAAAAGTACATTTTCCAATTATTTATTAATTTAGTAAGAATGAGACTTTCAATCGCACTCTGCCTGCTTTCTTTCTTCTCTATATGCAATACCACTTATATATTTTAATGCTAATTATTTGAATTTTTTATATCTGCTTGTGTTTGGAATTTATATTCATTTTTTTTAGTAAATGAGTGATTAATTTCACAATTTATTTACATACATGTAATTATTTATCTATACTTATAATAAAGTTTTTATTTGAGTTGGTGTCGTAGGTTGATTGGATGTCAACTCAATTAGAAAAAAACGAAAATACCTTCAATTTTCAAAGGAAATTACATTATTTTTCAAAGTGTCTTTTAGAATTCAACTCATACATTTTTAATTATATACATTTATATTTTACAGTTCAACTAAAGCTCCTTTATTATTATTGTTATTTTGAATATAGTCCCATTTATTTATTTATATCAACTTTTGACCAATATATTTATTTATATAATTATATTTTTTTTTAAATCCGATAATACACTCATTTATGGGACATTTTTAGGGGGTCGGTTTTTTGTGTTAAAAAGAGAATGGGTGTGGTTTTTTTTTTTTTTTTAAATTTACAGACAAAACTTCACCATAAATTTTTGAAATAATCACTAAATAATAGAATTTATTAAATAAAAATATGCGATGATGTGTGTAATTTTAAAAGAAATAACATACTCTGAAGTCCATATAAAAATGGGTGTTTTATATGAAGTGAATTTGAATCAGGGAAAAGTTGTTCAAGTTTAAATTCAATACATAATATTAACCAGAATTTAAAGAATGCAAATCATTCATCACTAGTTTGACTGTAAAAATATTGAAGTCAAGACTAACACATTTTTATGCTAAAAATTGGTGAAGTTTGAATTAAGGAAACTATCCACCCATATAGCAAAAGCGTAAATTGTAATTTTATACTAAACAAGAAAGTAAGGGACTAAGCTTGAGAGAGGGGAGGTCGCAATCAAAGTACACCAACCACCCATGTTTCCTATTTTGGTAGGACTTGCTAAATTCAACCAATTTTATACCAAAGTCCTTCAACGGCTTATCAAGACGGGACGATGGATGGATGGGGGCTGAATCTGCACCATTTCTTTCACTAAACTAAGCAGCGAAGCCAAAGCACGCCTCCTGTCGCTTTTAACTCGCCTCAATTTCCTTCCCAACTCATTCATGATTCTACTATTTCAACTGTGACTTCTTTTTTTCAATGCACATTAATTGTTAGGTTAGTAAGCTGACTTCAATCTTGTTGGTGTATTAGTACATGGTGATGGTCATGCGCACATTGTTGGTGTTAATTATGTGTGTTGATAGAAATTAGAGATGGAGCTGTACTCTCTACTCTCCCTTTCTTTGTTAACCATATTATTGGTTTAGGTTAAGGTCCTAGGCCCTTGAGTACTCAAATTCGAAGCATTTGTGCTATATAAGTCTCTTACGTGTGTTCTTAATATAGATGAATTTTATCCGATTCTTTATTTATTGTGTTTTGTATTAATTGAATTCTACTTTATAGTTGTTTGGACTTATACTTTACACTATATTTATAGTAATAAACACCTTTAAAAAAAATAAAATTATAGATATAAATGTATGGTTGGTGGTATATTATTAAAGTGAAACATGTGTAGGGTTATTTAGCATGATTGTTATTCCCACCAAACCCAAACAGTTATTAGGCATTTCTTTTGGTTGATAAGAAATTGCCAATTACCTGTGATTGATTGCATGGGGTTAAATACTGTAAAACTGGAGCATAAAGAAGTGATTGAAGTAGAGCACTGGTCCAGTGATGTGCCAAGAGAAGGCGTAGTTAAATGTTTTACTTGGTGATTAATCATGCGTGAGAAAAACAGTTAACATGAAAACAATGTGAAAGAAAAGCAAGGATAAGCAGGGCACTGTGTGGTTCCCTTGTTTCATGAAATGGACAATCTGATATGTTTTCAACATTTAATAGTGTGTGTATAAGGATGGAGGTTTGCCATTTCAGACTCATCTTTTTAAAAAATGTGCTTACCCTGCAGTAATTTGATTTCTCAGAAAGCAAACCAAATATCAATTGAAATCCACCCAGTTTTTATCAAATCTAGTAAAAAAAATAAATTTTGGTTTGATTAGGATAATGGTGAATTTTTATTTTATAAGAAAACAAAATTGAATAAATTTTTAAAAAAAACTACTAAGTAAATTATTGAACTTACAAAATTCCTAAAACATTTTATAAAATTCTGCTGCACCATCTATCAAAGCTGCTTCCTAATAAAGAGGAAATTCCATGCCACGTTGTATCGAACAAGCTTCTGCCACGTGGGTTAAAGAAACCAAAGTGTGATGATATGGCAGTATTCATCACATCCTTCGCAATTTTGGGTCCAACCCCGCCGCCGTACGTCACTATTGACTCACGTGCGTAATTAATCTTCGTTTTCATCTGTTCTCCAAATTTTAATCCATTTTCTTTAAAAAGGAAAAATAATTCTAGTTCAAATCTGCCCTTACTATCCGGTATATAATGTGTCAAAGGGTACTTCAAATGTTGCTGAGACCAAAACACAGTTCATCATTCCTCCCCACAGAGAAAACAACAACAACCTCGATCGCCAAAATCTAAAGCCAAGTCCCAGCGGTTATGGAAGAACCCACTTTATTCCAAAATTCAACTACACCAGACTTCTCCCCTCAATCATCATCGTTTGGTTGCTGGGACGACCTTCTTCTTGACTACAATATTTCCATTCCTTTCAACTTCAATGACTTAGACGAAATGATTTGGATGGATTCTTTGGGTGATGGACCCAAGGAATCCACGGAGTCCAACTCCACCAACAGTGTGAGGGAGGAAGAGGTCACCTCTGACGCTAATCATCCCAAGAAGGAAAAAAGTTACAGAGGGGTGAGGAAGAGGCCCTGGGGGAAATACGCCGCCGAGATTAGAGACTCGACCAGGAATGGCATCAGGGTCTGGCTTGGAACATTTGACAGCGCCGAAGCAGCCGCCATAGCCTACGATCAAGCCGCATTTTCGATGAAAGGGTCATTGGCTACTCTGAATTTCCCGGTGGAGGTGGTGAGGGAATCGCTTCAGGACATCAAGTATCGATGTGAGGAGGGTTGCTCCCCTGTTGTGGCTCTTAAAAAGAGGCACTGCTTGAGGAAAAGATCCAAGTCCACCAACAAAAACACCAAACAAAACGTGGCCCCAACGCCATTGCAACATCAAAATTTAGTGGTGTTGGAGGATTTAGGAGCTGATTACTTGGAACAGCTTCTAACTTCATGTGAAACGGAGACTAATGTTCCTCGGTAGAATTTCTCTCGCTCTCTCTCTCTAACTTTTTTTTTTATTTTTTATTTTCCTTTCTTCGTCTCATTGAATCCGGGGAGGTCGCAACTTTTGTTGTTGGAGGGTGAATTTTAGAAGTGCTCAATCTTGTTCCATATTTCATCTTATCTGATTTTGTTTGTTTTAATTTTTTTTTTCCCTTTTTCTTGTAAAGTTGAAACTTTGGAAGATGTAGATAAAATTCACCTTTCATATTGTCTGCTTCAGTTACCGCGGAATGCTGCGGGGCAGGATTCTAACTGCTTCCTCCTTTATGACCCACTTTATTTATATATATTGTTTAAAGATTGCAGACTAGGTCTACGCATAGAAATTCTCAAATTTGTTAACTTCATTTGGAAATTCAAATATATAACTAAAAAAATAATACAAACTCCTGTAAATATATGTGAAGGGATAAAAAACACAATTCCATGAATGAGACGAAACAACAAATGCTGAAAGACTAAAAGTCTAGTCGTAAATATTTTCATTTGAGAATTTTAAACTAAGTTTACAGCATTAAAATTCTTGTATTCAACCAAGATAAACAAGTATATATAAGTTATGCTCTTTTTGATACAATAATTGGAATTATCTATAGTTTTTTCTTAACTTATAAATAGGAGAATAATGCGAACCCACATTCTCTCACATTGATAATGATGCTCATATCAATCGAGCTCATTATAGGACCATTAAAATGATATCATATTTAATGAAATTTAAATATATAAATTAAGAGCAAGTGAAATTATAAAATTCGATAACTTTAAACTTACCCTCATTAATAACAAATGATTTACGTAAGTTTCAAAGTGTGGTGAAAGGATAAAGAAAAGCAAAAGAAAACCATTGAGTCATATCATGTGGATTACAAACGTTGAATACATCTTTGAATTCAGAAGAAAAAAATGACATTGGTTTACAAAAGAGTTGATAAATACATTGACATTAGATTTCACAGTTTTTGTATTATTAAGGTAGCATTGACATTGGATTTCAGGTTTAGATTGTCTTGATATAAATATTTAATTTACTCCAGGTTGGTTTGAGTAATTTATTTTATAAAAGAATAAGAAATTTGATTTAAAAAATAAAAAAAATTAAATTAGAATAAGCTAATTAAATATACAAGTCACACTTAAAGTTAAAAGAGATAAACATGGAATTTAATACAAATAAAATCTAAACACAAATTGAATTATTTCTATAGATGTTTTCAGATAAGACAAAAGAAACGACAAGTTGAATTTAATTATCTGAAATCCAGAAATTAACAACAACTGATTCCCTAAAATATCATTCGCAAATTCCAAACAAGACATAAAACATAATGGACTTTGTGTAACATGTCTCTTCTACTTTCCCTTTTGTTCCCAGACAGAAACAATATCTTCACTATTTTAAGATTTATTAATCAATTCTTTTTATTTCATAAATTATTAAAAAATTTAATTCAATTCGTTAATTAATTTTTATCTCGGTTCAATCAGTTTGTATTTGTATTGACTCACAGATTAATCGCATCTTTTTTTGTTTGTTCCAAACTAGTCCCCTGCTTTTCAATTGAAATAGTTTTGGTTAGAGGTGATTTTCAAAAGAGAGATTAAAAAATATTTTTAAAATTAAATTATTTATATAATCTTATTAATATATGAATTAATATTTGGTATGTTAGTTTTTTTTATTCCACAAACAATTTTAAAAAATGATTATATGTCTTTTTTTATAAATATTTATTTTAATACACCCCTATAAAATATTTATCAATCTTTTAATTATATTTTTGAATTCTAAAAACTAGATTTTATAGTTAATTTTAGCTTGTTTATCTTTTCAACCATTGAAATGACTAATTAGGTCGAAACTTTGAAAAATTTGAACTGTTCACAGTTGGAAAAAGATCCAAGTTTTAATTAGTATTATATAGACTAAAAAAAAGGTGCTAAGGTCTGATCTTCTGATGAAGATGTTAAATAATAAAATATAAATATACCTTTTAAATGGGTAATGTATTAAAAATGTCAACTATACATATAAATATGAGTAATCTCATATAAGTTATGAGTTTTATAACTTTAGCCGTCGTCTGTGATTTTCATTTATATATTCACTGTCAAAGTTGAAATGCTAGGATTTAATTAACACTCCCCGATCATATATCTTGTAAATACCCACGAATTTTATTGACTGCGCTCTTTGATTAATTATATTTGAACCCTTCCAAAATATGATCATCTGTCTATTTATATCAACAAAATAAAAGAAATTAAAACTTTAAAATTAAGTTAATTGAAAATAATGAATTTTAAAATTTTTCTTTACCATTACCAATTGAGCAGCAAAAATATGCTTGCCTTTGAAACAAATAGAAGAACTTTTCATTCATGAAAATCTAATTGAAATGAATAATTTACGAAATAATAAAATAAAATTGTAACATTTTTTACAAATGTATTGGAAAATTTCGAACAAATCTTGAGAAAATTGAGAGTTTAGAGAGAACATAGAGAGTTGGATTTTAGTGAAAAAAATGAAAAATAGTTTGGTATTTATAGAAAATTAAAGTTACCATTAGACTGTTTAAAAATTTTATTGTTGATGCATTTTGAATTTGTACTGTTGGAGGGGAGCGCACGTGCTTTAACACACTCTTTAAAATAAATCTATTTATTTAAATCTTCAAAAACAAGCAAATTTTTTTAAAAAAAGAAATAAATATTTAGCCTATTTAACCGTTCGCCTCACTCTATAATAATAATAATAATAATAATTCAGCAAAAGTTTGCTGGTTTGGATGAATAAAAACTCAAATATTTTAAAAAATAAAAAGTAAAAATAATTCATATATGCAAAAGCTTAACTTCAGCTATGGACCTTTATTATTTATCCCTTAATATTTAAATTTTTAATTGAATAATAGAGATTTTTTATAAAATAATAAATACTAAAATAAGAAAAAATTATAAAAAATCCTCACATAATAAAATTTGTTTATATAATTGAATAAGCACCTAGATGATAAAAAGGGAAAAGAATGAAGATCTAAAATATTAGTAGAAAACTGTTTAACTACCTAGTATGGTATACGTACATTTTGTTAACACTAACCTTTTTGTCACTACATTAGGAATTTTAAATTAAAGTCGGTGAAATTTATGTAAAGTCATCGTCATTGTCATTTGTAATCTAAATTAGTCTTTCTCATCTCTATTTTCTTAATAACAAGCACTGATTTGCTACCAAAATTTTATTTATTGCAAATTATGTTTTTTTTTTCAATGATAACATAATACTTCCATTCAAAAAAAAAAAAATCATGTTTTATCTTCTCTCTTATCGAAAATATCTTCCTCGATATCTCTATCTATCCCAATCAATACTTTCAGCTAAAAAGATAAATTCATTAAGCACTAACACTTAAATTAAACAAACAAAAGATTGAGAATGGTTAAACACTAAGGCTTAATTTCGACTACGCTATAAGTGAAACAATAAATCATAAACGGTGAAAGAAAATGGTCTATATAAGCTCAGATTAAAGGTACTAGGGATATTCACATGTGCAAGGTTAGCTTAAAAGGCACAAACAATCCAAACAATGCCTAAATCATTCCTTTAATTAAGTTTCGCCTATGATTTCACCTCAAAAATAAACTAAAAGCCAAGTGATATAACAAGACACCAAAAAGACATTCATAAAAAGACTCGACACACAATAACCATGAAAAATCAATAATAAATATTACGAATGAAAGTACGACAGAGAAGGAACACAAGCTCCCCTAATTAGCAACAAAGGCCTCATTCTTATGGGGATTAGTCGTCGGATCCAAAAGGTGATGGATTCAGACTAGGAAAGGTGGTTGTTGGAAGGGGTGCATTGGTTCTGTGGGATTGAAAGGGGTGGTGGTGGTTGCTGGTGAAGGTTGGATATGCTACACATGTCCCTCATTTATTGGTTTCCATGTCCACTCTAGCGGAAAACTTAGCAAACTCTCTGTCTAGTTTCGCTCCAACAAATATATTTTTTGCCCCCACAGAAAATTTAGCATACTCTTTGCCTAGTTTCACTCCAAAGGAAATAGATTCTAGAAATAAATTTCACTTTAGCGAAATGAGTTCTCCATTTCTCTCTTTTGTGGTCATATTTCAATTAACTGTCATGAAATTACATTATCAACAATCTTCGTATTTTTCTAAAAACAAACTAAAAAAAATAAGATAAAAGTAAAAATAAAATAAAATGATTAAGCAATCTAAAAAAATTACAAAAAATAAAGAAAATAGAATAAAGTAAATAATAATTAGAAATAAAAAACTAAAGACTTGGGTTGTCTCCCAATGATCACCTCAGTTATAGTCTTGGCATGATCTTTTAGATTAGCATCCAGAAGCTTGATGACAGCATCCTGATGATCTACACCAGCTCTCCAACAGTACATAAGTCTTTGCCGAAGAAGTTTTACTGCTTCATAAATAAACGTCTCCAAAATCCAAATCAATTCTGGCTAACACAATTTCAACTTTCCAAGACTTAGCTTAAGTCGTGATTTTAATAAGAAAATATACCACCTTGGCTCAATTCATTTTCAAGCAAATCTTTTACCATGCCACCGCTTTACGTATTTTTGTAATGGCTCTTTAATTGAGGACTTCAAATCCTTCAAAAATCCCAAGTGTAAACTCAATTATTCAAACTTTGACATTCATCTCGCATGCTTTGGAATATAATTAAAAGTGTTCATAAATTCCTTATACACACCATCTTTTCTTTTAGCTTCAAAAACCAGAGTAGTTTACATGGAATCTGTAACATCTCACACTCGACCTGTTCGTTGGATCTAGGTATGAAGCATCACAAATGGACCTATACTTAAATTTGATTAACTTAGTTACTATTAAAACAGTTTAAAAATAAAGCTATTTAATAATAAAGAAATAAAAGTAATAATCCTTCAATTCATTTCTATCTCTACTAGACTGTTTGTTTACAAGAATTTCTTCAAATCTTACTAAAGACTATCTGTCTTAAATGTCCAAACTTTAAGGATGACGTCTGGTCACACCATACTTTATCTTGAGGCGAAGCCTCTAATGGTACACCCTTCCTATGTGCATGACTTGAACTGCCTGATCTCACCACTTCATCTGGCTTGGTCCCTCCTTCGAGTTCTCAATGAGCCTTGCATGTCCTACGAACATCAATCAACTCTTTAAGTTTGAATGAACTTAGTGAGTTCCTTTATTGTCTATAGATAATCTTACCGTATGAGGGTAACATATGTAAAATAAAATAAACATAAATACTCCATGTTCGCTCAATGCGAGTGTTCTATATCATTTGTTTTAGAGTTGAGCTTAGTTTTGTTCGGATAGAGATGTTATTCAAGGAAATCGACTTTATCTTTTCTTATTTTTGGTTGTTTTGATTAAAAATAATTTATTAAAAAAGAAAAGTTTAAGTATTTTTAACTTAAAATTTAATTAATGAATTAGCTTAAAATCTATATAAACTCAAAAATATTATTTTCCAACAATTTTTAAATGTAAAATCCCAGACCTTGGTTTCAAGTTTTTTATTTTATTTTTCAATTTTAAATTGGTAACAAACATTGTTTTAAGTTCAAAAATTATTTTTTTTTAAAAAAAAAAAAACAAGAACTAAGTAGTAGTGTTTTTTATTAGCTCAACAAAACTGTAAAGTGGTTATAAAATGCTGAAATCCAAATTTGAATGATTGGAGAAGCTTTCACATGAGTAAGCCATTAAATTATAATAACTAAATAATGCAACTCCTCCTGTTATGAGTTAATGATAATTCAAAACAATGGAAAGACGGATACTATTTTAAGAAATAAAGAAACTAATACAGTCCTAGGTTTGGCTTTCATTTCTTTAATTTTTCCCACTTGCATGAATCTGAAGTCTTTATTTAGAAATAAAACTGCCAACCCCCGGTTTCAGATCTAAACTCACCTTTAATTATTAATTAATCTCTCAAAATTTTAAATCTAATCCCCAAATTCAACAACCATTCTATTAATTAATTATTATATTAAAAAAACATTTAATTATCTCTCTAAAATTTAAACTTCCACTTCTCTTCTACCTCACCATTATATCTAACATCTATTGATCATTTATAGTTTTCTTCCAGTTATTTTTATTTTTTGTTGAAAATATAACTATTATAAATAACTCAAAAAACCTATTACATTCAATACCATTTAAACAACAACAAACATAATTTATTGGCGAGGTATTGACCCAATAACAAAGTTGAAGCATTAAGAATCTAGATTCCAAGTTCCAGTTTATTTAATTGTTGGGATGATTATTCAATAGTTTAGTATTTGTAAAACTTATAAAATATTATAATAAACCAAAAGAGTAATATGTAGAATAACCCACTTGCGGGATTTGTTTTTTATATATTAAGAATAATGGGATATTTACCTATCCAGTAATTTGAAAAATATAATAAATCCCCAAAACAATATTAATTAATTAATTAAAATGTTCTTGTGTTATAGGATCCTTTCTCGATATAAATGGAGTCATTTACTATTAAAAATGAGAAAAAAAATTAATAAGGATACTATTTCCATTAATAAACTATTAGTTTAAGAGCAACTGTGTTCATTTCAAATTAAATAGGACAGTTTAACCCTATACTATTCAAAAGGGAGTAAACAAGAATAATTGAATACCACACTAAATATTTGTGTTTATAAAAGCTAATGCGATCAAAATAATAAAAGATTTGATTAGTTGAATTTTAAAAATAAAATATATTTAATATTCTAATTTTTTAGAAATTCAAAATTTTAATAATTTTTTTTCAAATATTTGAAAAAAAAAAAATCAACATAAGAAATTCTTTAATGAATTTTTTTAAATTTAAAAAGTAAAAAGTATAAGATTTTTTTTTTTTTATTTTGAAAAGCGCATATTATTTAAAACAACTTTCGAAGATTTATTTTTCCAAATATATAAATTTTATTGAACTTTTAAAATGTGTTATAGTTTTTGGTAATTAGAGTTTCCAATGGTGCACCATACTTAGATTCATTGAATAAAAGCACAATAATGATGAAACCAAAATGGAATGAAATTAACCATAATTGTTTTAAATTTGTTAGTGTTGATATTTTCAATTTTCTCTATAAATTGTTTTTAAACTCGACAACATTATTCTCATATTTCTAGTTTTAAACATTGAGTTTGCCTTAAATTTCGATTTCGTCAGCTATAAATTTTAAACTTATGTTTATTCCAGGAGTGACACCCAACATCGTCATCAAATTTACTGATTTCGTTAAGTTGTTTCGATTCAAGAATGATGGTAAGATTAATTTCAAAATTTTTGTTTTACCATACTTTTGAACTTTGAGTTTCACCCAAGTTATTTGTTTTTTAGGGTGTTTAGATTCAAGAATACTGTCAAGGTTATTATTACCAGTCATGAATACCGAATTCATGATCCCAAACAATACGTTTTCCTTTATCTTTGCCCTATTATTAAGTGTAATTACCTTTTCCAAGGAAAAAAAAAAGTTTAATTATTGTAACCCAATTTTGTTCCAACTTAACTTCGAACTTAAACTTTTGAGTCGAGAATTTCAAAACTCCATCCTACTTACACCTTAACTTTTGCCAATTGTGTATTGGCCTAACCTTTTCTCACCCCACCTGCCCCATACCATATTGCTAGCAACCAGCCTTCATTAGCATCTAGTTTGTACACAACACCTTCCAAAAATTAGAAAAAAAAAAAAAAAAGGAAAAAAGAGTATAACCTTCATCAACTAGCCTTTTCCTTTGATTTTATAGCATAATCACCATTACGGAATTCTTGTAGATCCACTATCATCCCGTGCACCATATCATCATTCCCAAAACCAAACTTGCTCTATAATCCATCCCCACCAACAAACAACTGAAACACTTTTGCACCTCTCAGCTCCCACAAACTTGTCACTTAAACATGTTACTATTGCAGCACTATAATAAGAACCAAAACTCAACCAAACCCCCACACTCCCTTTCCAAATTAAGTCATCAAACCAATACATGAAGTAACAATAACCAAAATACTTCTTCGATCCTAAAACAAAGAACACACAAAAAAAATAATCCAGTGAATTAACGATCACAACCAACCAATTGTTGAGGTAAGGTGTGCTAATTGAGCTGAGTGGCACTCGATAGTCACAACTGCAAACTACCACTAAGGGATTTAAGTTACTTGTCATATTTGAATTGACAGTTTAATGAAAAAAAAATCTTTGGACTAATGAATATGCTCATATTTTAAAGATATTATAGTCCATTTATGGAAACCAATCCTTGGCTATTGAAGGTTGGACTGGATTTGAGTGAATCAGTCTTAGCTTTTAGGAGTTTTGATTGAGATTATGTTGTTGATTTTCAGAGATCATATCTTCGACAAATCGTGCTTTGAATGTTAATGTTGTAATTGCTATTTTCAATGAGTTGCTTTGTATTAACTTAAATTCTATGTTAGCATGCCAAATTTGATGTATACTTGGAGGCTTGTCTAGGCTATATAATGTGAGCATATGGAAAGCACTTGAATCTATTCATTGAGGAATTGTTTCGTGAGCAAGTGCAAACTAAATTATAAACATTGGGTGTTTACTACACAAGTTCTCACAGAGAGAATTTGGAGGTAAGTGTTCTAGTATTTAGGTATAAATGTGTGATCTCTATACTTGGGGAGTGAGGGAGTGTGATTTACTTGTTGCATTGTGGTTTATGTTGAAAAAAATTCGATTTAGAAAATGGATTTCTGTCAAAGTGAAAAATTAAAACTTTGAAAATCGAGTCAATTTATGATATTTATATCAATAAACTTTTTCCCGAAAATAATTGTGCTTTCTACAAGACGGATCTTAGACGTTCACGACTTTCAACCCAACAATTTTTTTCAATATTCTCATACCACAAATTGCTTCGAGTGTGAGTTCGAACAATCATAAACCAAACACAAAATCATAAATGATTTATTACTTTCAATAAGAAAACAATTTTCTCTCAATAAAAACCGGTAGAATTGTAATTCAGAGAAAATAGAATTTATATTTAGAAATTAAATTATTCTATTTTATGGAAGAATAATAATATCTCAAAGTTATGTGAAACTTATGTAAATAGCTCTACTAATGTCGTTTATTTATAAGGAGAGATGGGACAATTCTGGTCGAATTAGTAAAACACAAATAATATTTATTTAATAGAAAAATCAATATTCTAATCTAACTAGAAGGGGGCAACACACCCAAGTAAAATATAATGGGGTTGTCATCCCTCACTTGTAATATGAGGGGAATTGGGTCTCTCCTGTATTAGGTTTAATTATATGTGTTTTTTGAATTTTTAACCCATCACTTTATAATTTAATCCAACCCATTACATGTTTTGCTATTTTCCAAAATAAATATTATTTATTTAATTAGAAAATTAATTTTTATAATCAACGAATTCACAATAACTAATTAATTTAATTTCATTTTCGAACTTCAATTCTTTAATTAAATAATAATTCGAAAACTTCAAATTAATTCTCAAGTCATTCCTATACTTAGTGAGAAAAACCATTTATTTGCTAATGTGACCCATTTTTCTAATTTTAAAGAACTAGCAGAGGGATCGATTGGACATATGTAATTAAGACTCAAATAATTTATAATTAAGTCTCAGTTTATTTAGCCATAAAGTCATTCCACTATAGTATCATGATTGAGCTCTCTCTAGTTACATATATAATATTATTATTATTTTGTTATATGTTGACTAACATGTGTTAGAAAAGGAGATAGTGTCGCCTATTAACCACCATCCTCTAACTTGGGCATACCATTGTCGTAAATAATTTGAGGAAACCAATTTTAGATTTTTTTTTAATTTTTTATTTAAAATAGGTAAAAAAGCCAAAGATTGTGGACAATATCCTATCACATCAAGCTGTAACTTTTGCGTTAACCTTCAATTTCAACTCATAGTAATATGATGTCTTGATTTGAATACAACGCCAATTTCGATGTAATTAAATTGTTCATTGAAATAAACCATGAGACAAAATGATTACTCATCTTGTATAATTAACCTACTAAATATTATATTAAAACAAATTATGGGTTAAAACCTAAAAATTTAACGCCATGTTTAGTTGGGGCTGATTTATTGAATAGTAAATTATTTTTTTGTCTGGTTTAACGCAATACTCATTTAAAGGAATGGTCGTTACTTCTCTATTATTTGTCTTCCTGTAATAGTTGTTTTTTGGTATCACCAAAGAATGTCTATTTCATGTAACCTTGAATAACAAAACAAAATTAATTTCCAGCTTAGTTCTTTTAAAACTTGGACTCAAAAAATATAAAAATTAAAAAAATTAAAAAATATATTAGTAAATCTTAGTAATAAATCTTACTAAAGTTATCATTTTTAAAAGTTCATTTAGATTAATAAATGTTAGTAAATATATCATTTTTTTAAATAGATTTAGTGTGGATCAAAATGAATATGTTATTTTTAAAATTAAATCTATTTATATTTTTTTTATATGTAAGGAAATTTTGTTATGTTTTTAATTTAAAATGAGTAAAGCTATTTTTTTTAAGTTTTAAATAATAAATTTTTATTCAAACATGTTAATTTTTAAGTTTATAATTGTGTAGCGACGTAAAATTTTAGTACGGGCACTAATTGAGGAAATTATTGAAAACAAAGTTTCAATTTTATTTAAAAAAAGGGAGTCGCCACCGATCTTTTTTCTAGGTGTGATCGAACACCTAATAAATCCTCTTTTTAGAAGAAAAATTGTTTTTTGAATTTTCTTTAAAAAAGGGCCGAGTTTAGGTCTACTTCAAAATTCGAGAGAAAAATAGGGTTCGGGAGTTGGTTACGCGCGAGGAAGGTATTAGCACCCTTGCGACGCCCAAAATTGGTATCTCGTTAAACGCGTGTTATCTTAATTTTTAAAAATACAAGTTCAATTTAATATTTAATCGTGATCCGATTGAAACATGAGAATTTTTGAAAACACGAAGATTTTAAAACACGAGAATTTTGAAATTTAAAACCTGAGAATTTTTGAAAACACGAAAATTTTTGAAAACACAATTTTTTTGAAACACAAAATTTTTTTGAAAACACGAAAATTTTGAAACACGAGAATTTTTGAAAACACGAAAATTTTGAAACACGAATTTTTTTTAGAAAATAACACGAAAATTTTAAAATACGAGAATTTTTGAAAACAAGAAAACCTTTTAAACACGAAAATTTTTGAAAACACGAAAATTTTTGAAACACAAAAATTTTTGAAAACATGAAAATTTTTGAAAGTCGAGAATTTTTTTGAAACCCAAGATTTTTTTTAAACACGAAAATTTTGAAACACTAGAATTTTTTTGAAAACACAAAAATTTTTAAAACTCGAGAAATTTTTTAGATTTTTTTATTTTTAAAAGGGCTTATCGTATTTAACAAGAATCGATGATATTCACCCAATATAGCGATGAAATCAACGACTTGGTGTCAAACCGATCCGTTGCCTCTTTTTTTTTAATGAATTTATTAAAAATTAAAATTTATAACTAAAACCACACAATAATACTTCAAAAAAAAAGTTAAAAATGCTAAATTAATTAAAATGAAACAACATTTAAATAGGTGGATTAAAAAATTGGGTTGAGAGTGTACCAAAGCCTAAAGTTATAGGCTTGGGCTGCTGAAATTTGGGCATTTGTTGGGCTTGTGCACCCTTTCCCTTTTTTTTTTTCTTAATTTGGGCCTGTTATTTTTTCTCTTTTTTTTTATGATGGGCTGTTGCGTCAGGCTTGGGCCTGCTGGGGGTCTTCGCGGGTCGGGTCGGGTCGACCTGGTTATTTATTATTTTCTTTTTTTTTTCCTTTTTTTTCTTTCTTTTTTCTTTCTTTTTTTTTCTTTCTTTCTTCTTCTTCTTCTTTCTTCTTCTTCTCCAACCGCCGCCGTCGACGCCTCCGTCTCCTCTGCCGGTGGTGAGATGCTCCCCTCTCCCTCTTCTCTTCTTCTTCTTCTTCTCTCTTCCTCTTTTCTCTCTTTTTCTCTTCTTTTTCTTTCTCTTTTTTTCTTCCCCTTTTTCGTGGGTTATGGTTGGGGGTCGTTTTTTTTTGTTTGTGGCTAGGGGGAAGGGAGGCCATCCCTTAGGCTTGTGGCCGGAAATCACGGAGGGTAGGTGCCCAAATCCCCCGGATTTTTGGAGATTTTCTGACAGAAGGACCAGAATGCAATCGCAGCAAAACCTGTGGGGTTGAAACATAATTTTGAGAAAGTAGCAGGGTCAAAGTGTAATTTTAAAAAAGATAAGGGGTCAAAATATAATTTTGAAAAGTTTAAAGGCCAAAATGCAATTTAAGGAAAGTTTAGGGGTCAAAATGTAATTTTTATTTTTTTGTATTTTTTTCAATTTTTTTAATTTTTTTTAAATTTTGAAAATTAAATACATAGTTAAACCGGACAAAGCTTAGTGCTTACAGATGCCCCTCTTTGCTTATCGCTGTAAAACAAGGATAGAGTAAAGACTTAAAAGCACTAAATTTTGTTCGATTGTCCAATCCTTATTCTTTATTTTTAATGAAAAACAAAAATCGAAAATAGCTCCTCATGCGACCCGAAGCTCAACTCACTTTTCGGATTATGAGTTGATCTTTGAAAAATAAAAATTGAAAATACCTCAGCGTATGACCTGAGGCACAACTCACCTCTCGCAATATGAGTTAATTATTTTGAAAAACAGAAATTAAAAATACCTCAGCGTGTGACCCGAGGCTCAACTCATCTCTCGTAATATGAGTTGATTTTTTTGAAAAACAGAATTGAAAATACCTCGGCGTGTGACCCGAGTGATACGAGCATGCCCGGGGCACCAACATTTTGCAAAGTGACGAAGCTCGAATCAAATGCCCCAAGTGTTGAAAAAGTTGATTTGCACCTTGGTGCATTTCCAATTGAACCGGATTAGTCCATTTGGGTTCAATTTGAGCTCACTCGAGCTCATCTCAGCTCCTTGAGCTGATTCTTTAATTTTATTGCTTTAAATAAATTGAGTCTTTAAATTGTTGAAAATTAAATTGCTGTGTCTAATTAAATAAATTGAACATCTTAATTTATTTAATTAATTTTCTACAGCAAACTAATTTGTCAAAATATTTTATTTTGTGTCTAAATTAATTTTTCTTAGATTAATTTAACTTGTCCATTTAGTTACATGTTTTAGTTAATTTTAATGCAAGAATTAAATGTGCAGCAAAAATTTAAGTTTCCAGCCAAATTAATTTGATTGTGGCTGTTGCTTTTAAAAGTATTTGTGGCTGCCGAAATTATTGTAATCCAAGCTGATTAATTGTGGTTTTAAAGTGCAGTAATTTTTGGCAATTAAAGAAGCAAGCATGCCGTGTTTGATTCAACCCCTTGCTACAGCCGAATAAATACAGGAACAAGGCATGGGCGGCACGTTCGTGGAGTTGCTGGTGGCCTTTCACTCTCCCCCATAGATGAATAAACAATTTGAAGAGAGCCATGCCTCCATATTGGAATATGTCCATGCGTGGGAACACTTAAGGGAATATGGGTGGAAAATTAAATAATCCATGATGGGCAAGTGCATTTTGGCAGCAAGAGAATGCAAATGGAAGGCACCACGTGAATTAAATAATTGAATGGCTCTTCGTGGCTTTGATGAAGCATTGGACGGCAAAATGGGAAGCATGAAGTAGAAGCTTGGCCGAATTTTAAGAGGAATGTTTTGGAAGCATGGGATAAAATAATTTTTATGAATATATGAGGCATGCGTGGAGACAGCACTATGTTGGATCATTGTTTATTCAACATGGTTTAAATTGAAGCAATTTGAAGATAGCCATGAACGGCAATTGGGAGGCTATGATGGATTGAGCATAGAAACCATGGTGGGACGGCACAAGGAGAACAAGCCAAATGCCTTCATGAAATTATTCTATTCTTCAAGGCATGGGACGGCACAAGCTTAAAGGAGCATGGAGAATAAACAATGAAGAACAAAGCATGGTGGCTGAATTCATGACTACCACTTCAAGGAATCTTCATTTGTTTATTATTTATGTTGACTACATGGAAACACATGGGATGGCATAAAGAATATGGAGCATAGGCTGACTTCTTCTCCTAGGCGTAAAATGTGCATGTGGCTTGGAATAAATAATTAGCATGTGTGTGTGGCTTAGAAGGACAACCACTTTGGACGGCAATTAGAATTAATGGGAAAATGTGTTGCCAACAAATAATGAATTGGTGATGAGCGGCTAATGCCAAATTTTGCTGCGTGTTTTATGGGACGAATTCAATAAAAAATATTCAAGTGGAGGTCAGCATGAAGAGGCCTTAGAAGCTACGAAAGGCCATTCCGCCAGGCTATGAATTAAGTTATAAATACCTTCTTAAATTCTATTTGGATACAGAATTTTTATGAATGAAATTTTATGAACCTTTGTTCATTTGAGTGAGTTTATCTCCTCTTCGTTTTCGTACAAGTTTCATTAGACTTATCAAGCTTTGCTTGTGGCGTCTTCGGCTTGTTTGAACTTATCACCAAATTTCGTTTAATGTGGCGTTCATCAACCTATCTTCACCTATCCACCTTAACGATATAAGAAACGGGGTGACACTGTTATATAGTGTTGAATCTTTCTTAAGTTAAGTTCGTATTTCCATTTCCATCTTCGAATCCATTTATCCACCTTAAACATTATAGAACCCGGGGTGACACTCTTTAGTGTTGAATCACTTCTCGTTTAAGTTCTTTATCCATCTCCATCCAATTATTATTTTATCTATTTTATTTTTATTTTATCAAACCGAACCAACTCCTATTTATTTACTTAAAGCTTCCGCAAACTCATTTATATTTTCCGATTATTTTCCAAAGGCTTGATTCCTCCTCGTAGACGATTGGGCAACTCGTATATGTTTCGACTCACCCCGAGCCGGCCCGTATCGCCGAGGCTCAACTCACTTCTCGCAATATGAGTTGATTTTTTTTTGAAAAACAAAATTGAAAATACCTCAGCGTGTGACCCGAGGCTCAACTCACCTCTCGCAATATGAGTTGATTTTTTTGAAAAACAGAATTAAAAATACCTCAGCATGTGACCCCGAGGCTCAATTCACCTCTCGCAATATGAGTTGACTTTTTTTGAAAAAACAGAATTGAAAATACCTCGGCGTGTGACCCGAGGCTCAACTCACTTCTCGCAATATGAGTTGATTTTTTTGAAAAACAGAATTGAAAATAATTTTAAAAAGTATCAGAATTTCAAAACATATCATCTGGTGGAACTCAAATGTCTGCTTTTTCCTTGATTCAGTACCGCTATCATCAAAACCTCTTGCTTTACTGGAGTACCTGCATATGTCATGCACGACGTTATCATGTTATGCACGTATTTGTCTTAAATGATTTTATGCCTACATGATTATGCCATGTGCCTTGGGCTTGTTTGTCACATATCCCTTTTCGTTAAGATTTTCATGTTGACGCCTCTGTCTCCTCCACCGGTGGTGAGATGCTCTCCTCTCCCTCTTCTCTTCTTCTTCTTCTCTCTTCCTCTTTTCTCTCTTTTTCTCTTCTTTTTCTTTCTCTTTTTTTCTTCCTCTTTTTCGTGGGTTATGGTTGGGGGTCATTTTTTTGGTTGATTTCCCTCTTTTATAGTGTGTTTCTTGCAGGTATTAGGTGGCTAGGGGGAAGGGAGGCCATCCCTTAGGCTGGTGGCTGGAAATCACGGAGGGTAGGTGCCCAAATCCGTCGGATTTTTGGAGATTTTCTGACAGAAGGACCAGATTACAATCGCAGCAAAACCTGTGGGGACGAAACATAATTTTGAGAAAGCATCAGGTCAAAGTGTAATTTTAAAAAGATGAAGGGTCAAAATTTAATTTTGGAAAGCATAGGGGCCAAAATGAAATTTAAGAAAAGTTTAGGGGTCAAAATGCAATTTTTATTTTTTGTATTTTTTTTCAATTTTTTTAATTTCTTTTAAAAATTTTGAAAATTAAATACATAGTTAAACCGGACAAAATTTAGTGCTTACAAATTGAATTGTATTTTTAAGTTATTATTGAAAATGTTAGTATTCTGTAAAGTAATTTATAATTTATAACTGCATTATTAAATTTTATTATATAAATTTATAATATTAACATGATAGAGATAATATTTTCCTCACACATCAAGTTGCAACTTTTGTGCTAATCTTCAATTTCAAATCATTAAGTTTAAATCTCATACCAATTTTGATGTAATAAAATAAATCATGATAATTTTCATTTTGTATAATTAACATACAAAATATTATATTAAAACAACTTATGTGTTAAAATTCAAAAATTTAAAAATATATAAAATTCTAAAACAACAATACATATTACACATACTATATCATTATAAATTTAAATTAATATAATTATTTAAACTAATGCATTATTTAATTAAATTTCCAAATCTTTCCTTATTCAAATATAGCACTAAGAAACAAAAATAAAACACAACAGTTTTAAAATAATAGGATAATTTTTTTAAAGTTTTTGTTTTTGTCTAGCGGTGGTGTTAGCTTCGGGTTAGCTACCGCCCACATTCTTTTTCTGCCCATCAATTTTTTTTTTTCTTCTTATTCACTCTATGCGTCTTCTCTATTTTCAGTTTGCAGATCTATTTTGTGGGTATTTTTATTATTTTTACAAGTTGTGATGGATAGATGATGGTGTCTATCATTGTTGAAACACCACTGACCACCAACACTTTCTTTTAGAAAGCGGTAGCTCTTTGTTGACTTATTCATATGTTTCTATTTTGAAAGTTTAAGAATAATAAATTATTTTATGAGTTAGTTTGGACTCGTGTTGTTTTAAGTTTTATATATTTTTTTTGTTTATTTTTCCATTGTTTAATAAGTCTTCACTTTTAGAAGTTTTTGTCTACTCTTATAGTACGTTTTTTAGTATTACTTTTGCATGTAGTCTTGCTTTTGCGAGTAATTTTAGGGTTGGTTTTGTTGCCGTCCCCTCTAGTTTGGTGGATGCTCGGTTCTTTTGCCAATTTATGCCCGCCGTTTTAGACCATCCGGGACTAATTTCCTTATTATATTAAGTGTTTGCAATCACTCTTGATATGTCGTACTTGAGTTGTGACAGAGCTAATTGTTAACATGCCATAATGTTCTATTAATGTTGAAGCTGAAGCTTTCGTTGTGTTTGTCTTTCAGCACATACAACAGATGTTCGATATTTTTTTCCTCTAAATTGTATGGTTTCATTTATTGAATAAATTAATAAATTTCTCTTTAACAAAATAATAGGATAAATAAATAACTAATACCACAATCACTTTTTTTTTTCGTCAAGAATTCTTTAATGTTATTTTTAGAGCTAGGGATAGTATTAGGATTAGGCTATTTTATTTGTGAGGGTTAGGATTATGGATTTAGTCGAGAGTTAAAAGCTTAGGCTCCTTTATAGTTGAGAGTTAAGGTTAGAGAGTTAGAGATTTACTTGAGAGTTAGGGTTAAGCTCTTTTATAGTTGAAAGTTAGGGTTAAAGATTTAGTTGGGAGTTAATGTTAGGCTCTTTAATAGCTAAGGATTAGGGTTAAAGATTTAGTTGGGTTTAAGAGTTTAGATTTAGGGTTAGAAATTCAAATAGGCTTTTTTTGTTCTTTAATTTTATAAAAAAATTATTTTAATTTTTTAGCTCCTAAATTTGTATTATTTGTCAAATTACTCCAAAATAGACAAAAAAAATTAATAGATGTTAACTTTGCTAATATGGCATACAAGTGGCAATTCATGTGTAGGCCATGTCAGCGATTAGTTAATTTTTCGATTAAAAATCTAAAAAGTTGTGAAAAAATAGAAAACTCTTTAAAATTAAAAAAAAAAACTAAAAACTTATTTTAGATAATAATTTAAGGTAATTTTCAAATTTTAAAATTTTTCAAAAATGTTTTGTTTACTCCATGAATGGTAATATGATCTCTTCAAGCTTTGATCTATTCAATCAGTCCATATTAAATCAAATTTTATAAGTTTCTTTTTTATTTTAAAATAAAATTAATTATTTATCAAAAATACTTTATGTAAATTTAATTATAAAATATACAAAATATTTCTTAATACAAACTCTAAATTGATTCAAACTAAATTTAATATAATTTTTTTGTTAAAATATATTATATTAAAAGAATTGTACATAAAATAGACCCATTTTGACAAAATATAAAGTAATAAATTAAGTCTTGAAATTTTCATATAGTATATTTTGAGCAAAAATTACTCAGTATATTTAAATTTAATTCTAATTAATTTGGAGTTTGTATAATAATTTAATTCAAATAATTTATATATTAAAATATAATTTTTTTATAAAATGATTTAATCTGTATAATTAAGACTCGATTTATTTAATTAAAAAATATAGTGTATTTTTGTATAACCTCATAAGTTTTCCTATAAAAAGTCAAGTAATCTTTGTATCTCTTTTACAGAGAAAAAATTAAAATTAATTCTAAAAAAGAAAAAAGGAAATTAATAAGATAAAATGATTTTCTAACCCCGATTTTCCCCTTATTCAAAGAAAAAACTAAAATTAATTCTTAAAAAAATAAAAGAAATTAAAAAAGATAAATAAATTACCAAAACAAAAATTTATTAAAGTTGGGTGACTAAATTAGTGTATCTAATGAAAAATTATCGATGAGGGACCAAAATGATAAAAATATGTAATGACAGTAACTAAAATGATAATAGTATGAAATGACAATGCCTATATTATAACTTTTTTTATGCCTAAAATGAAAATTTATAAACATTAGGTGACCAACTTTGTAGTTTACTTTTTTTCTTTCCCAAACATTTGATGCACGGTCTCCCCCACCATTATAAATCTTTCCAATTTATTTTATTTTCATTTTTAGTTAATCAAATATAATATATTTTTTAAAGTTTAAATATATAATCTAATTAATTATTTATTTTAAAAACAAATACCTATTTCTTTTTATTTTATCTTTTGTTTCCTGCTTTTATTAAAAAAATAAATTAATAAAAAGTAAAATACCTAAAATAAACAAAATTAAGATAAAAAAATGCATAATAACTTATTTAGCCCTCAAACTTTACAAAGAAGTCATTTTAAACTTCTATTTAAATTTTTACCTTTTTAGCTCTTAAACTTATTTTTTTGTCAAATCACCCAAAATAAATGAAAAGTTAAAGTTTTTTAATTTTGTTGATGATGCATATACGTGGATTGCCACATAAGCATTTAATTAATTTTTTAAAATTTAAAATTATAAAAACCATTTTTAAAAATTAAAAATAATTAAAATTAATAAAAAATATTTTTAAATATTTTTAAAATTTAAAAAATTAATTAAATGCTGATACATCTACATGGCAATTCACGTGGATGCCATGTCAATAAAATTAACAAACGTTAATTTTTCCATCCATTTTAGGATGATTTGACAAAGAATTACAAGTTCAAGAGTTAAAAATGACAAAATAAATTAAATAAAACACTAAAATAATTTTTTTATAAAATTAGAATTTCATTATTTAAAAAAAAAATTGAGGTTGCACGAAAGGAGGAGGAGAGTAATTTTTGGAAACAAGTGATTAGTGGGTGCGTTTGTTTGGTTGTAGTTGATTTTTCGGAAAACATTTTCCTCTTTTCCAGTGTTTGGTAGCCTGAAAAGCTTTTTCATTTGGAAAACATTTTCCAAACACGCGTAAAATGACTTCCTAATTTCTGGAAAACGTCTTACCGATTTCTAAAGGGTAAGACATTTTCTACAGCTCCTCTCTTCACTCTCTTCACCCTAACGAAGATCGTTTGTCACTTCATCATCTCTGCCTCGTCTTCTCTGCTGTCATCTCTGTTTATCGCTTCATAGGTGCGTACGGATATTACTTTCTATAACAATTTTGGAGTTTGCCCCCTTTCTTTTTTTTATGGATAACAGTCATTATTCTCAATTGATTGTTCCCTGCTGTTGTTGCATGGTTGTTATGATCTGGGTAAATTTTGATTGGAATTTCAATTAGGGTTCATACTAATCAGAATGAATATGAGCGATAGAAAACAATTCCATGTCTCTGCATGCACATTACATCCCATTAATCAGTTGCAGTATATTGGTGTTTCAGCAATACCGAATCCTCATGCTTGGTTCTATTTTTTTTTTGATACACCAACAAAAGGTGAGCATACAGTTTCTGTAATTTTGACTGCTATTTCCTGATTTCTTCACTTTTTTTTTGTTTTTTGTTTTTTCATTACCAAATAAGGCAAACAATTCAGTCAAAACTCTAAAATCATCATTTTGATGAGAAATGAACCACCATTGCTTTATAGAAGATCCTGGCTATTTTACATTTCTAGTTTTGATGTTTGAAAACTGGGAATGAGCAATCGTAGGTATGAGATTTGAGGGCATTTTGCGTGATTCTCTCTATCTTTTTCTTTACATAGTTAATGCTACCACAAAAGAAAAACCCCATTTCCCGCATTTCATATAAACACTTGTTAGTTTCCATTAACAGTCAAAAACTTCTCATTCATCACTGTTGGGTCATCCATGGCTCCCTTTTATGCCTGGAATTCCTGATTTTATGCCTGAAATTCCCAAGCTTGAAATTGGTTCTTTTTTCTTTTACGTTTGTTGTTCTGTTTTATTATTACTTCTTGTTCTTCCATATATATATTTCTGTTACTAGCTTGAGATAAAATTATTGCATTTTACTTTGCATCGAGAAATGGTTTGAATACTTCCATTTCGATATGCTCTTTCTCTGTTTTGATTTTTTCATTATCCAGTGATTTTATCTTCTTTGATCTCTGATCTGCTGTGGGTTTTCAGTTTGCTCTCTTTGAGTTCCACTTTCGGGTTTGTTCTTCCATGTATATATTTGAATTCTTTGTCCATCTTTAGATGCTTGAACCTTTTTCAAGTGGTGGCTAAGTTCCTGTGATTATTATTTTCTTTCTCAAATGAATGAAAAGTATAAAAAGAAAAGTGGGAGGTGCTGAATTTCGATCGACATTCATGTGGTTTGGGTTCTATATTCGTTTATGAACAAAAGTAGTTATGTAATATAAAATTTTCTTGATAATTTTTATCTGAGTTCTGAGCCCTAAGCTAAATTGCTGTAAATTTCATCCAATAACATATAATATGTATATAGATAGATAAGATTGCTTGATATTGCATTACTTTGTGATTTGCTTTTACTTTGGGGAAATTACTTAACAATTAAGTGCAGTGAGCTAGTGTTGCTAGTACCTCTTCTTCAGCAATGAATATTTTGAGTGTCTTTCAGTGAAATGCTATAATGAATTTGGCTTTGTCATGCAGCAACTAGTTTGTGTAAGTAGTTCAAGTAGGCCACGTTTAAGTTCGAACCAACGACTTCCCGGAGTTTTGCTGTGAGTAAGAGGCGCGTCCATTTCTTCAAATAGGTTGGTGCTTAGAGCTCTCTGCAAGTTTCAAATTCATAGCACTTGCATTGGTTGTATTTACTGTGATTATTTACCATGTCAAGTAGAACTAGTAATTCTGCAAGTTTGAAACTCATAGCATTTGCATTAATGCACTTATGGAATAGTTCAGATATGAAGCTTCGTGCTTAAATTCTTTTAGGCAGTTGACTTGTTATTGGCTGGTTTTAATTCATAAGATCAGTGGTGGACTTCATTCAGCTTCATTGTTTAGTTTCCAGCATTAGTCTTAATACTCACTGCATTTGCTTACTTATGTCCTTGGTATTTGTCGTGCTTTTTACTTGCAAGTTTAATGCAACGTAACATATGTTAACCAAAACAGAGTGTCAATAGAGAATTGATGGTAGTTCTTGGAAATGCCATTATGTTTGGAGTTTTACCTATAATAGAAAAAGGCGGAGCAAGTAAGCTTTTCAAGTGCTTCAATTTCTTCCAATGAATGCTTGATTTATGTTTGTGCATGAACTGAGATATTGAGGCAGTACTGCAACTTGTCAACAGATTTTTTTTAAGCTATCTTTCCTTATTCATATTTTTAAAATATCATTTTTGATACAATAATATTTTCTTTTTAATATTATATGTTATTTTTCATATCATATCATCATTTCTCTTCCTCATATTACCTCTATATTTGTGTGTACTGTAAATTTTGGGGAAAAAATATATTTTTATTTTAATTTGGATGATATTTTTATATTTTAATAATAATATAATGTATATTCAAGTGCATAGATGTTAGTGGCATCGAATATATGATCTTTTCCATTCCATAAAGTACTTACCAAATATATACATATATTTACGTTTTAAATGACTTTGGTACAAAATATAAAACATATGTACCATCTTAACTATCATTATTATACAAAAATAAATAAATAATAACGTAATCTTTTTTCACTTTGCAGTACCCCGTTTGAAATATTTAGTATAAATTTTATATATAATGATAATACAAAATTAAGTTATTACCTTCCTAACTATTCTAACTACTGGAATAGTTGACAAAGTCAATGTTGTTATCCAATCAAAATATTCAAATGTTTTTGGGCAGCTTAATTACATAGATGTCAACATGTCAAGTTGTCCCCAACTTAAAAAAACAGAATAAATTATAATTATTTTTTTTTTCCTTTTACTATCGTAGTCAGTATATATAATTATTCATATGATCTAAATCATTAATCCTTACATTATATAACATCACTGCTACAAATGAATCAATTAAACATGAAAAAAGACAAAATAATAATAATAATAATAATAATAATAATAATAATAATAATAATAATAAAAGGAAACAAAAGGGGAAGTGCATGGAAAACATGTTGAAAGTGCGAACCTCATCAGCGAGGTGGACCTACTCCAATGCGGCCTAGTCAATGTTATCAAGTTGACTATTGGGCCCAACCATATTGAGTAATATTATCCATTGCCTACTCATTGTTTTTGGTACAAAGAAAGTAGCTTAATTTCTCAAAAAAATTATTAATGCAATTATAATTAGCTTGATATGTATGTATGCACTTTAGTCATGGTAATTTTTCATATATGTGATCTTATGAAAATCTTGCATCTTTTTTGTAGTGATCAAATATTTGTGTGACATTATTTTGTGTAGATGGATCGTAATCAAGATCAAAATGCTATTGTCGAAGTTGTGGCTTCAGTTTTAGCTTTAGGGGCTCTTTGGATTAAAAAATTAAAAACTAGGAAGGAAATTGCTTCTCACCCTCGTGTGAATCGAGATTATGAAAGAGAAAATTATATTAATAGTATTTTATATAGTGGTGACCAACATTGTATTGATGTGATAAGGATGAGACCGATCGCCTTTTTTAATTTATGTGATATTTTTAGTAGGAATAATTTGTTACAATCATCTAAATCTGTCAATATTAGGGAGCAAGTAGTTATATTTTTACATATAATTGGTCATAATGTAAGGTTTTGAGTGATTGGATCTAGATATTATAGATCAACTGAAACAGTTTACCGTTACTTTAGGGTTGTATTGAGAGCTATTTTGAAATTGTATAAACTAGTTATTAGATTACCTGATGAGTCAACTCCTAGTAAAATCAGAAACAATCCAAGGTTTTATCCTTATTTTAAAGATTGTATTGGAGCATTAGATGGAACTCATATTCGTGCATCCGTTCCACTTAGCATTCAAGGAAGATTTCGTAGCCGTAAAGGGGGGACGACACAAAATGTATTGGCTGCCATTACATTTGATTTGAAATTTTCCTATGTTCTAGCTGGTTGGGAAGGTAGTGCACATGATTCTCCTATTTTAAGTGATGCACTTTCACGCCCAAGAGGATTAAGAATTCCGGAAGGTAATAATTATCATTAAATACCAAATAGTTCTAGTAAGCTCATAATTTATTAGTATTAATTGTGTTTTGTAAAATTGTAGGTAAATATTATATTGCTGATGCTGAATATGGCATTCGAAATGGATATATTACTCCATATCGTGGTGTCCAATATCATTTAAAAGAGTTTAGTGCTCAAGGGCCTGAAAATGCAAAGGAACTTTTTAATCTTCGTCATTCATCATTACGAATCACTGTTGAACGTGTTTTTGGGATTTTAAAGAAACGGTTTCGTGTATTAGATGTTGAGCCATTTTGGAATTTTCAAACTCAAGTAGATATAGTTTTGGCTTGTTGTATCATTCATAATCATATAATGGGATTTGATCCTAGTGATTTACTTAATCAAGGATTATACGAGGAGTCTGAGTCTGATTTGATAATACCAACTCTTACGGAGCGAGAAGAAAGAGAAGAAGCAAGAGAATGATCTGCTAAGAGAGACGAAATTGCACAAACTATGTGGACTGATTATATGGCTAGAAATATTAGGTAGGTTTAGGGCTTAAGGTTATTGTTTCTATGTTATGTATGTTTTAGTAAATTTGTAACACCCCAAACCCGGCCCATTCACTAAGACCGAATTTGAAATGCCACTGAGGAAAAACGTTTGAAAATATTCTTACTTAAGAGTAAAACCATTAAAAATTTGTTTCCTTTAATAAAACATTTTCGTGACTTGAAACATTTTAAGTAAAAATTAAATTATTATGAAAACACCGGATTCAAAACTTTATCATACCTACTTAGGAAAATAAAATCATTTGCGATCAACATTTAAATTATCAATCGTAATAGAACATAATAATAAAGATACTTAATAAAAATACTTAAATACTTTAATGGGCCTTTTTACATTAAACACTTAATCAAAATGCTGAAAATATAGATACTTAATTAATTAAACAAGATATTCTTTTTGCATGAAAATCCGCTTTTGCATGGCCACCTTTGTATCCACTCCAACCCGGTCCAAAAATCACGATCACCTGTAAGGTTTAATAAAAATTGGGTGAGTCACACGGACTCAGTGCATAGTTAGTACACATGTCCCCACATATGGGCTTGGCCCATATCCACACAGTCCATACACATGAATATGCAATTATGAAGCCCAACCCATCCTAAGTCCATCCGTTACTCCTACCTTAGCAGACTCCCTGCTCAAGGCCGTGGCTAATCCACCGATCACATAGTGATCCACATATCTTACCTTGGCAGACTTACTGCTCAAGGCCGTGGCCAAGCCACCGATCCCATAGGGATCCCACATATCAATCAGTCCATGGTGATGCACACAACTATCAACCGCCGAGATGGGCACCTAGCCAACACCTCCCTTGATGAAGCACATAGCTAACATCAAGCGCTAATGTAGCACGAGGCTAGCATTAGACCACGCACATATCGTACACCTCTTCCTCCAATAGTCACATCCCAAGTCCCATGCATATATATATATATGTACCATGGCAACATATGCCATCACATTTTTATACATTCATCAATAATCATTTATTATCGAAAATCACTGACCTGAGTATTCAATCACCCACCACGGGTAGTCACAATATTAGCCCTTATTTCGGCTAACATGCGCAACATATACATTTACATATAACACATATAAACAAGCAAGAGAACAGTGCGATAACTACACACCTGATTATAGCGAGATCCTGATCTATAGAATCTAACACAAACTAAAATCCCGAACTTGCCCTTATGCCTTGCTCAACTAGCCCCTAATCCATCATGGACAGAATCGGTTAGCCATTTAATATACCAAGTATGGCCTAAAGCCGAGTATTACCAACCATTTACCGAGCTTACCCGAATCCCGCAGCTGCCACTTGCCTTGTCGAAAACCCTACTAAAGCATTGTTAGGAATGGTTTCAACTTAGAACTTGTGAAAGTGGCCCTTTTTGCCGAATTACTTCATCAACTTACCTTGAATATTTCGAACCCCGAAAGAATCCTTTTAGGCTCCTTGGTGTTGGCTACAACGAATGAAACACAATATTATGGCCCCAAGAATATTCGGCCATTCAAACAACCAAGGCCTAAACCGATTGCTAAAAGAATACTTACCACTACACGCTGTTTACCCCTACTGATCAACTTCCCGAGATCCTCTTCCTAGGTTCGGCCACACCAGAGAAATAGAGTCAGATCCTTGACTTTCGGCAATCAAGAGAATAAAAGAAATGGTGGGGAGATTCAGTGGAGTTTCGGCTTTTAGGATGAGTAAAAGAAAAGAATAAAAGAGGATTACAAGTTCGGCTATGGCTCAACAAATGGTGATGACACATTCGGCTAACACAAAGAACAGGTTTGGAGTTTGAAGAAAGAAGAAATAGGAGAATGGAGAAGAGAAAAGATGCCAAGGGAGGGGTTCTTAGCTTCGGCCTAGAGCAAGAATGATAAGAGAAAAGATGAACAAGGTGGCTTTGGCAACAATAGACAAGGAAGAGAAAAACAATCAAGAATTTTCGGCCATGCTCTTGCCAAGCTCAAGGCCGGCCATGCTTCTCCCCCATGTTGAAAACCAATTACAAGAAAACATAGTAAAAAAAAAATGTAGCCCATCACCATAGAAAAGAGATAATACATTGTTTAATAAACCTCCCATCACTAACCCATCTTACATACATAAAATAATAATAATAATAATAATAAAATAACAACTACCCCCATTATCCTATGCATAAAATAAAATAAAATAAAAAAAATAATAATAATACAACAACTATCCCATTTCCTATAATATAAAATAATAAAACAAAAATAAAATAAAAGATATTCAGCCCATGCTTCCAATACAATAAAAAAAATTCAGCAACCCAACAAGCATTGCTTCATGCGTGCATGCCATGCAGTCACAATTCCTACGCTGGCATAAAATAAAAACAAAGCCCCCAGGTGCGCCCCCAAAGTCTCGAACCCGAGACTTGAGGAAATATCTCCTCGCCTTCTGCCACTCGGCCACTGTTCCTTTCATGACAATATCCCAACACAAATTCTTTTAAACATTCCCTCGCCAGCTCCCTGGTCTGAACGCTAAAACAAAAATAAACGCCTCATGCGCGACCCCCAGGACTCGAACGCGAGTCCTCCTAGCCGCAGCCCTCAAGCAACGCCCTTTGCCACTCGGCCAAGGAGTCTTGTGCGACATAAACCCACCACAAATATATATAAAACCTTCTTCAACTTTAACGCCAATTGCAAAAATAAAACGCTTATGCCGCGCCCAAGACTCGAACTCTAGACCTGCTGTGCCGCCATTCCCAAGCCTTAAGTGGCGCATGGAAGCCACTTTACCAGGGTGATTCTTATGCCATAACCTGCCAAAATTATTCTTAAAGCCTCCTTACCTATTTTTCTCTTTTAAACCTCAAATTCCAAAAATTTCCAAAGTACTCCCTTTTTAATCCTAGAGTTTTAAAAACCCTCAAACACATCCAAACCACTCTTAAAGCCTATTAACACTAGGGTTATGCTCCAAACGCACAACCCCTAATTCAGGATATTACAAAATTATTTTTTTTTTGTTAATGTTGGTTGGATAATGATATTGAAATTTTAGTTTGTTAGATTTTGAAATTATTATGTCTTGAATTTGTTAGATATTGATTATGTTTTAAGCTTGTTAGATATTGAATTTATTATGCTTTAAGCTTGTTGGATATTGAAATGATTGACAATGACAATTATTAATGTAGAATGGGCAAGGGCAACAAAGAAGGGACCTCCAAGCAATTCAGGTGGACAAAACCGATGGAACATGTTTTTCTTGAAATTCTAGCAGAGGAGGCCCAAAAAGGAAATAAGCCTTCTAATGCTTTCAAAGCAGTTTCTATTAATCGAGTTGTCAAAGCTATTTCTGAAAGATTCCAAGTCCAATGCGATGCGAAGCATGTGGAAAATCATTTGAGGACTGTAAAAAACCAGTGGCAGATTATATGCAAAATTTGAGGTGAAAGTGGTTTTGGATGGGATGATAACATGAAAATGATCACATGTGATAGAGCGACATATGATGCGGCAGTGATGGTAATATATGTATATATATGTCAAGTATATTTCAATTGTTTTTTTACTTGTTACTCTAATTGTGTATAATATCCAACAGGCACACAAGAAGTATGAACTATTTTTGAATAAAAGCATCGACCATTATGATGAAATGACTTTGGTTGTTGGCAAAGATATAGCAACAGGGAGTTTTGCTAGAACATTTGCTGACATAGATTTGGATGATGGTAACCAAGATTCAGTGCCTCTAGACTGCGACAATGAAGAGGCTGAAGAGGTAAGAACAAATGTATCTTCATCTGGCACATCCAAACGTAAAAGAAAAAATGTTCAAGAAAGTGTTGTTGATGAACAAATTAAATTTGTGGGTGAACAACTTGGCAAAATTGCTAATGCTTTGGAACAATTTACTGCGGATAAGACACCACAGCTTTACGAACAAGTGATGTCGATGGAGGAAGAAGGATTTGATGATGACTTCTTGTGTTCTGTGTTTGATTATCCAGTGAGTCATGAATCCGAGGCCAAAGCTTTTTTAGTTAAAAGTAAGAAGCATAAAAAAATTTGGCTTCAATAATTTTCTCAAGGTTGAAGATATTGATACTTTTATGTGGTGTAATATTAGTTATGCACTTGGACAATATTGTTTTTATTATGTGGTGTACTACTAATTATGCATTTGGATAATATTATTAATTTTTAGTATTAATTGTGGTTTGGAAGCTTATTTATAAATATTCAATCCTTGTTTTTTATTTTTTTAACACAATTACAAATAATTTATTTGATTTTGGTTGTTTTCATTTTATGAAGGTTAGTAATGTAGCTTAATAATTGAGTATTATTATATATTTAATTTGATTTATTTATTTATAAATAAATCATTGTAATATATGTAAAAACAATTTAAAATATCAAAATTTATTAATATGTATATACATTTATTAATATATGTAAAAACAGCTTTTCCGGAAAATATTTTCAGGAAATCTGCCAAACAACAGAAAATATTTTACACAGATTCATCCAAACACTAAAAAATATTTTCAGTAAATCGTTTTCCAGAAAAGTAAATCATTTTCCAGAAATCATTTTCTGGAAAATATTTTACTGCCAAATAAACAGACCCAAAGTGTGAAAAGTCATTTTTGTAAAAGAAATTAAAATGACAGCCAAAAAGGGATAATTTACCAAAAAATATAAATTATTTAGAAAATTTACGGAAAATGGGCCATTTCCTCATGTTGTTAGTTAAAAGAGGAAGGAATCCCACATTGTTTAAGAACAAGCTGCAAAAGTATTCATGAGTCTATATATACACATATCTCATATTCCACTTTACTCAAGAAAACAAGGGAAATGAGACTTTGGGTTTATATAAAGATTTCCTTTGTAAGTTATATTTCCTTATTAATTGATGACACCTTAAAAAAAATGGTGTTGTCACTTTGAGTCTTTATAAAGGTTTATTCTCGTAAACTTTTAAAAAATTCGAGAATAGTTTTTAAAAAAAAAAACATGGGCTAAAACGCGTGCTTGGGGGAGCGTTTTTGCCACGTTAGCAAAGCGCGCCCTCAAGGACGCGGTTTTGGCTGATGTGGCATTTTATCCCCACAAAACGCGCTGACGTGAATGCGTTTTGTGGGTAAATGACCCTTTTTCGTAAATAATAAAATTTTTGGTCTTTTTTCGTAAATTTTTTTAAAAATTGATATTTTCTGATAAATTACCCGCCAAAAAAGTACATTTTTTCTTTTCATCGTCTTCACCACCGAAACGCTCAGCTTACCGATCGTACAATCCAAAAGGGAATCAGCGACCCCGCAAACCTCTGCCATCCTGTTAAATGAAACACTTCCAACCAAACAAACCTGTTTGAGGGCCAGGGTACTATTTCAACAAATCATTCTTCACTCCTATCTTCCAAGCATATATATTGCTTTAATCTCATTCATTCTCTATAATTCGATCAAAGTAAATTAAAAATCGAACCATATTAATATTTTATCTTTAATTTGGTCGAAGTTATTTTTATAGCTTTTATTGTTGTTTTAGTAAATTGAATACAGATCCAAATTTCCAACAATTCTATTTACCAATCTTTATACGCCAATCAAAGCTAAATTCAATTAACAACATCATGGGTAGGAGGAGGTGAAGTCTAAGGTTCTTCTAATGTAAAAAATTTAATAAATAATTTAATTGTGTTTAACATATATTGATATATTCATACTTATATTATAGTCTTGTCTTGAAATCACACTAAAAACGAAATTAATGATGTGCTTGGTTGTATAAAAAAGTGAAAAGAAAATCAATTGTGAGTATGTTTGGCTGAGAAGAAAAGTGAGAGAAAAAAATAGAAAGAATGACTATTTTCTATTCTAATGTATAAAAATTAACCATTCCAAATTGAAAAGATGAAAAGAGAAAAAATAAATAATATGTATATATTAATTCACATTATGTATTTTTTAAATAATCTATTTTCTTTCTATCTATTTTTCAACCCTACCAATCAAACTTCCTTCACACCTAACCAAGTAAAGCTTAAATGAACACGTTTTAAATTCTACTTGGATAGCAATGGAAATGGGTATTGGCCCCAAGTTGTTCCTATAAATAATAGATCAGTGTGTGAGCTCTAAGTTATAAAAAACTTTAGTTTCGAAAATGGGGAATCCACATCTTTTGGTAGTCCCATATCCAGCACAAGGTCATGTTATTCCTTCCATTGAACTCTCCCAAAATTTAGCAAAACAAGGCATCAAAATCAGCTTTGTTAACACCGAGTTTAATCACAAGAGAGTCATCGATTCTTTGGGCAAGAAGCTGGATGAAAATGGCTTACTTCATCTAGTTTCAGTCCCCGATGGGTTGGAAGATGGGGAAGATAGGAATCAGATAGGGAATTTAACTGAAAGATTATGCCAGGTTATGCCTGGTCAACTGAAGGAGTTAATTGATAAGGTTAATGGATCTGGTGATGATAAGATTTCATGTGTTTTAGCTGATATAAGCCTGGGGTTGGCGTTTGATGTTGCAGCGGAGTTGGGGATTCCTACAGCGGGCTTGTGGCCCGCGTCGATGTTTCAGCTAATGGTCTTCCTTCGTATCCCGAAGCTTATTGAAGATGGATTGATTGATGACAATGGTAAGACGCTAATCTCATTTTTAAGTGAGTGAATTCCAGAATAGTCCATACAAAATGCGATTTTGACTCCTGAATAACGCGAAAAAGGAAAAATATTAAAAATGGTTTATCAATGAATATTTAAATTTGTTTTTGCAGGCACTCCACTTATGAAACATAAGATATTTCAGTTGTCTCCAATGACGCCTGTTATACACCCGATGAATTTTGCATGGCTTAACTTTGGTAACTCTCCTTCAACACAAAAATTTATGTTTGATTTTTTAAGGCTAAACAACAAAGCTGTGGAAACAGCAGATTGGATACTTTGTAACTCAAGTTTGGAGTTGGAGCCAGAAGCGTGCAACTTGGTTCCCAAAGTCTTACCCATAGGTCCACTTTCCGCAACCAATCGGTTCGGAAACTTATCAGGAAATTTTTGGTCCGAGGATCCGACTTGTTTGCAGTGGCTGAATCAACACTCACCTTTTCAGTCATATATGTCGCATTTGGTAGTTCCACAGTTTTTGACGAAATCCAATTCCAAGAGTTAGCTTTGGGACTTGAACTCACCAAGAAGCCATTCCTTTGGGTAGTAAGAGAGGATATTATCAAAGGAAAACACCAGTTTTACCCACAAGGGTTTAAAGAAAGAGTGAGCAATCAAGGTAAGATCGTTAGTTGGGCACCGCAAGTAGCAGTTTTGGGTCATTCCTCCATTGCTTGCTTTATAAGTCACTGTGGGTGGAATTCCACCATTGAAGGTGTAAGCAATGGGGTGCCTTTCTTATGTTGGCCGTACTTTTCTGACCAGTTTCTGAATGAGAGTTACATTTATGATATTTGGAAGCTTGGATTGAAACTTGAAAGGGATAAAAGAGGGATAATTAGAAAAGAAGAGATTAGAACCAAGGTGGCACAATTGGTTGGTGATGAAAATTTCAAAACAAGAGCCGTTGAATTGAAGCAAATGGTTACCAAAAGTGTCGGTGAAGGTGGGAATTCTGATATGACATTCAAGAATTTTGTTGACTGGTTGAAATCATAGATCAAGTACCTATACTATTCGCCAAATTTGAAATTTAATTTTTATATTTTTATTTTAAAGAATTTAATTTCTTTATTTTTTTAAAATTTAAAATTTAAGTGCACTTGTCAATATGGATAATTTTTTTTAAATTTATTGGTGTGATATTTTGAAATAAAAAAAATTCACATGATAGTAATGCAACTAAAAAAATAATGTTGTAATAAATCTAAATTTAACAAAATAATCTTAACAATATTAACTTGAATTTTAAAATTTTAAAAAATAGAATATTATTAAAAAAAAAGAATAATTAAATTTCTAGGGACAAAATTCCATATTTACTACAAATACAGGGATTTTATTTTTCTTAAAAAATCTATAACCGTTTTTGGCCTTCCCTATAAGTCTAAATTTACTCCTCATTTAATATATATTTGAGAATTAATATTAAAAATTTTAAATATGAAAAAGAAAAAACTGAGAGTTGAATGTTTTTGGTAGGTAAGATTAAACAGCTATTGAATTTAGAAATATCGTAATTATAACGTAAACAAAATGTTTAAAAAGAATAAAATTTAGTTTGAATTACCAATTATGAGTTGGAAAGTTTGGTGAACATTAAGACTCATCCAAAGCCTAACCTAGTGTTATGAAATACTTTATTTAAGGTTTTAATCTTAATTTCATATTTTTATTCTCTCCATTATTCTAACCAAGTAATTTAATTTTATTAAAATCAAGTCCTCCATTCTTCACCATTTAAATAAACTATTTTTTATTTCATGAAATGCATAAATTTGATTATATGTATTAATTAAAATATATTTTAATTTTTTTAAATTTGTAAAATTTCAAAAATAATATGATAAAGAAAGAAAAGAAAAGAAAAGAAATATTTAATTCTATAACATTGAGATTAGATGAAAAAAATTATAAAATGTAATTAAGCGTTATAATATATATTTAGTATATCATTATCATATTTTTTGACATAGCAAAATTTTTAAATATTATAAATTATTACTTTTATATTTTTATTATCTGTTTTTAACAAATACAATTCGATTTTTTTATTTTAAAATTTCAATAGAATATTAATTATATTTGCCTAAAAATTGGAAAATTTTGAATAAAAACTATTTACATTTTTTTTTCTTTAACTTTTTTTAATGCCATTGTTTTCTAATTTTTAAAGTTTAGTATTTATCTATTAAACTTTAGTATAATTTTGCATCAAATTATCACAATTATGTATGATTACTAATGAATTTTATAATTCCTATAATTTAAATAAAACACATTTAAGATTTTCAAATTGACAAAACTTAATTAATTAAAATGGTTAAATACTACCGAGACCACTAATTGAAATATTGAAAAAAACTAAACTGTCAGGTAATCAATAATGTCACTTGTCAGCGTGTGAACTATCCAACAACTTAAACTTTCCAAATTTATTGTATAGCTGGTAATAGATACACTATTACATTACATTACATTACGTTTGGTTGACTATAATAGAATAGGGCTGTAATTAAATAGAGCTGTAATAAGTAAATCAACTGTTTGGTTGAATGGAATGAAATAGAACTGTAATAGTATTCTTGTGTTTGGTTGAATAGAATGATTTTTTTAATAGTATAAGGAAACGAACTAAAATGACCAGAATACCCTTAGCAGAATTTTTTTTAGGTAGATGATTATTGTTATTGTTATTAAATTTTAATAAGATTATTATTGAAAATAATTTAATAAAATAATAAGTAATTTAACCATATTTTAATATAGTTATTATTAAATATAATTTAATAAAAAAATATAATTTAATAACATTATTAATAATTATTATTATATGAATTAAAAAATCAAAATATAATACTATAAAATATATGTAATCTACTTTATTATTTTTAAACTGCAATACATATTTAATGTGCTAAAATATCATTACTGAAACAAATAATTTAATTATTCTACAATAAAAATAATTAAATATTAAAAGTAATAAATAACTTGAGAATTATATTTCACATCCAAGCATAATATTCATATATTAACAAAAAGTTACATGATTTCATTAGTTTATAAGTCATAATCCATATGTTTTAAAATTTTACAACATCAAAAAGTTACAACATTGTAATGACATTCTATCATGTCATTATACCATCCAAATATTATAAACACAAAAAGATACCAAAATATAATCAACACAACCATAATTACTTCAACCAACTACACCAAGAAAATCAGTAAATGCAGCCCTGAAAATAAAACAAACCAGACAAGTAAGAAATGGATGATATTGAGGTCACTAACTTGTTTAAACTGTAAGGAACTATTGACAACTGGTACGTATTAAGGTACTTTTAAATGAAAACAAAGAAAATTTTATAAAGTAATGTAAAACTCGTATCATATTATCTGTCAAAACAAATAGTAACTAAAAGGTACAATAGTTTGAAGAAATAAATCCAACCTAACTTCCTTTTTGATATAATGTATTACATTTGTGAATAGGAACAATCGAATTTGACCATGGAAGATGTAAGTGTTAAAGCTGGTAGAGATTATCATGAGTTAGCGAGGCTTTCAAATAGTAAGCCAATTTGAATTTTCCATTAAAGCTAAAACAAAGAGCAATTAACTTCCTTTGTCTCCAATTTTAAACAAGAAATCACTTGAAAACGCCACAGCTACTGTGGCTTTCATATAAGAAGTCAATTTGGGTTTTCCATGAAATCAAAGCAAAGAGAAATTAACTTCCTTAATTTCTAATTTTAAACAAGTAATCTTCTTAAAAATGCCATAGCATCACAAATAAATCCAAACATGAACATCATGATTCATAACACCCAACTGTCGGAAAAAAAAGTCTTCCCATCAAAATGTCTATTCCTTCGTACCCAACCAAGAACAAACAAAAATTCTCTCTCCAAAATGCCCTTAAAGATAAGCTATATCATTGCAATTTGTATAACTGAATGTGAACATCTAGAGAGGGCAAAAAGAGAGAGAATAAGAGAGAAAGCTAGCCTTGTCTTGCAACTGTCCAATTTTATCAGCGACAAGAGAGTACTCAGTCTCGAGGGTTTCACATCCAAATCCAATTCCCTTTGATGCTGCTAGCTACAACATTAAAAAATTAAAAGTTAACGATAAGATTATCCAAAGAATCCTTTGGTACAAAGTATCTTTGCTGGAAATGCTAGATTATAGCAGTCTCTATAGTCAGTATTTTATAGATCCAATATGATACGAGGAACTACTTAACTTGGTTCAGATTAGTTCCACTCTGATGATTACTGGCAATCCTCCTCTTTAGTTCTACAAGGTGAAAAAGAAGTATAAGTAACTTGTAAAGTCCAATAGAAATAGGTCCTTATTTCAGCATAGTATTAGTCAAGAGATTGCTTATGATATTCCTTATGCCTAAAAAGCAAGAGTCTCATGCACCACACAACCCCTTTAACCTCTTAGCCCATGCTATTTTGGTTGTTCAATCGAAAAATTTATGTGTCTGTATTTCCAGAATATGAATGTGTGACTTGTTATAATTGATTCTATTGACAGCACAAAAGAATGGAGCTCTTATCTTAACGAGATAATTATCTTGTTCTCAGCGAGTATATGATATATCCAAGAGTTGTTGCCTTAAATTATAACAATTAGATGTAAGCAACATCATCATTGTCAATATGAAAAATAAAATGCATTTAAAATTTCCATCTATTCAAGTTATTGAAAAGACACTACTACCAAAAAAGCCAGAAAATCTAATTAAAATTAAATTTTGCCCAAAAAAGAAAAGAGAAAACTGCAGTGAGGCTTAAAAGATTTTGCATCCCATCATTTAAGAACCAACAGTTAACCACTCTCAAAGGACTTGAAGATTCTTATGCGAGCGAATTATATTCTCGAGAGAGAAGGTGAAAAGTGAAAACAGATCAGGAAAGAGCTATTGGGTAACAATCAAACCTAGTCTCTTCAGTTGGGTAACAGCAAAAGCGAGGACAAAGATTGGTTGCAAGGGAGCAACTAAATCCAAGACTGGGCCACTATTGAGATAGAAAAGAAAGATCAGATCAAGGAAAAGGGAAAAGGATCAGCCACAACACAACAAAGAAATAGGGAGAACAAGTTAATTGTGTTAGATTGGTAGGTTCAAGTAGTAAATCATAGTTAAATACTGCTTCTCAAACCTAAAGTGGTAGTTTATTCCACCACAAATACCCAGCAAATTACAACTGAAGTCTGAAAGAAAGAAAGAACTGAGAGATTAATACCTACCTTGGAAAGGGTATTGTAGCGTCTTCTCCTCGGTTTCAGCCTTGGAGCTTCTAGGGAAGTTGGAAGAGTGGGTAGCTAAAAGAAAGGAGTAGCTTGAAAAAGAGGGGAAGATTTGAAGGAAATGGGAAGAAGAAAGAAAAAAAGAAGGGATTCAGACGACAGAATGAAAAAAGATGGAGAAGGGTATTGTTGAAACTCTCACACGCTGAAACACGCTAAATGGCTATTCTGTGGTCTAAGTGCTGAATGGTAAATGGTGATTTTACCCTGAATAATGCTGTATGGAATAGGGCTGTAATAGCCCATTACAGCCAACCAAACTATGGAATAGGGAGGGGCCACTGAATAAGGAGGGAATGGAATAGCCATTCCCTCCAACCAAATTTATTGTATAGCTGGTAATATATACACTATTAGTTTCTTTATCTATGCGATGAACGAATTTACTTAATGTTTAAATTAACTATAATCTTAATAAATATAAAAATCTGTCAAAATTTAAATCTAATAATAAATAATTCAATAAGTATATTTAAATAATTTAACATGTGTGGATAGTAATATATATAATATTAACACTGTAACACCCTAGGAGAATCCCACATCTACAAAGCACGAGAGAGACCTAAACTATATAAAGGGGTAGCAACTCTCTAAACGTAATCTCCCAACCCGGCTTAGATGTTAGACCCAAATTTGGAAGATTACATCAGTCACTGAGATAACCTAATAAGGTTACGAACAGTCTTATTTTAAGGAAAACTGAGGCTCATGCATGCTACATAAAACCAAAATCTAAGTCTCATGCCACGATTTAAATAAAATATTACAATCCCTGAATAACAAAAAATTTCAAAAAAAACCGAGTTGAGTTCCTCCGGATGTCGTACCCGCGTCCTAACCTGGTGGGGGGGAGTGAACTATGACGTTCAATGTGAGTTTATTTACAATAAAATTAGTGCAAACAATTGTTAAGACATATTAGATAACATTGCATAATATTAGATAGCAATTCAGTACAGAGTATCGATTTTTCAATGCAATCATCATCAAAATATAAGAACTCACAATAACCGTATTTAAAACAACCAATTTTCCAGATTTGCCCATAATAATCATATTCATACGCACATGTATATTTTCACACACACATACACACACCATATAAGATGCCATACAATTTCAGGTTTAAACAAAATATATCCTACCCCACCGCTATACATCATAATGAGAGTTCCCTAAAACTCCCTTTTCCAACACACCGAGATGTGGATATATCACTACTTGGTTCGCAAATAATAACTGCCATTTGACTGTGGACACACAACAAGTCCTTGCAGTTGGAATCTGCTTTCGTTTGTGGGTTCATAGAAATAAATCCTGTAGATGAAACATACTATTGGTTGTAAATTCTATAGCATAAACCTGCAAGTGGAATTTGCTTTCGGCTATGGATACACAACAGTACTTGCAAATGGAATTTGCCTTCGTCTATGGGTGCATAGCAAAACTAATTAATGCAGGACCGCCAGACTTCCTCTAATCATATCGTTCTATCCCATGCAATGTAATGTGACATATTTAATACAGATCAAGTGTGATAGAAATTATTGTACTAACACATGAAAATTCAGTAACAAAAGTCATACTTTTCATTTATTCGGGTTAACACTAACATAGGGCACGTCGTTCATAAAATCACAAGCATAGATATAATAATAACATAAACTATTCATAATTCATGCAATTATATATATACAAATAAATACCGCATTAATTCGATCAATCATGGATTTTAACATATTTCATATCATTAGGGGACCTAATTGCATAATTTAAAATAATAAAAATAATTTGAAACTTATTCAGGGGATAATCTGATCAATTCATAAAATTCTGAGTCAAAACTGTAAATTTTAAAAAATAAGGGAAAAATTATAAAATTTAAAAAATAGTGGCAAAACTGTAGAATCCGAAAAGTAGGGGCAAAAACTATAAAAATCTAAAAATCAGTGGCAAAACTGTGGATTTTGAAAAATAGTGGTAAAACTGTAAAATTTGAAAAATTGGGAAAAAACTATAAAAATCTGAAAAATAGGGGAAAACTTGTAAAATCTAAAAAATAGGGGACACACGACCATGTGACAGACTTTGGTCATGTGGTATTTGCAAAATCAATCTACAGTGAAGACACGATCGTGTGAGAATCGAAAACCTAGGGTTTCAGAGGAACATGGTCATGTGGTCCTATCTTTAGCACGATTTTGCCTTGATTCACTTTGTAAAAGAACACATTCCTGACTCCAGGATCTCGAACGTCGTTGCTTGTGCTTAGATTTTGTCCAAGGTGCCTAAATCAAGTCCTTCAAACGACATTTATGCAAAAGTTAATAACGATGTTTAAGATTCGTCAAGATTATCGAAAGATTCGATGAAAAATAGAGAAAGGTCGTTTAATTGATCACAAGGTTATCGTTAGATAGAAAATCTATAAAGATTCAAGTTCAAACTTCGAGATTTGAGGCGTACTTGCCGCTTCTTGGAAAGAATTAAGAATGTTTCTAATGGTGGTTATGAATCCGGCTGAAAACAATTTGAATAAGAGAATAGATTTTGATTTGGGAAATAAAAATAATTTTCAATAATGGAATAAAATTATGATGTAAAGGGGAGAAAAGAAAAGATAGAGGAATTAAATAGAAAAGATGGAAGCCAAATTTGAAGGGGATTTGGAAAGGACAAATTGAAATTCTAATTAGGAAAAAAAGATAAAAAAGGTAGTGGAATTCTAGTTCTATTGGAATTTTGAGAAAGGAGAAAGTTGTGAATTCTAATTAGAAAAGAATTAGGTTGATTTCTAGGGTTTGTAAACCCTAAGGAAGTCACATGCAAGTTCCCCAAGTTTTTATTGAGTCTGAAATTAAAATTAAAAGGGAAGAGGAGGAGACTCAAACCTTGGTCACTTAAGGGTTAATTCCTAACCATTGGGTTATTGCCTATTTTCTTGTTTAACTTTTACACTTAATTTTAAGTATTTTAATGGTTGGATTGTCCTTGACGAAATTATGAAATAAAATGGGAAGAAGGGATTCAAACTTGGGTTAATTGGGAATGGAACTAGTGTCGTAACCATTAGGCCTAATCTTATTTCTTGTTCAATATTTACTTTAAATAATATTTGTTTTAGTGTGACTTTTATCCTAGGTTGTTGAAAATAAAAGGAAAATAAATGAGAGGAAACTTGAACCTAAGATCTCTAGGATAGCGAAATAGCACTTAAACACCAAGCTTAGGCTCATTTCTTGCTTAATTTTATTTCTTAATTGTATATATTTAGTTCTTAAGCCTAAGCCAAAGGCATACCATTACTAAAGTAACTCGATCAGTGCTTGTTCAATGGTTTTGTCATAAGTGTGTTACCTTCATAGGATATCCTTAACCTCTTTAAGATAATATCCATTCTCCTAATATGATCCTATTTTATTTAATGGTAACCATTACATCTTCTTTCATAAAAAGTCAATCACTATCAAATAGTGATCAAGTCATCCATCACAATGACGAGCGACTCGTGGCCATGTTTACTTTTCATTAACCATGTAATGTCAATGAGAGGATATCATTTACTCATGTCTTGGGCTATGAATTCCACTATTGTGGATGATGCTACATACTGCAAAAGTTGTACACCTAACGCACCGGCTTTTGGTTCCTTATCTATTCGAACTCAGGTTTTTTACTTACGTCAAAGTGTACGAGTCACACATACATAATCTGTCATCCACTCAGGATTTAGGTATGCCACATTATGAACATCACAAGTGAATAAATCCATAAACAGATTCATGATCTATTCTTCTTGGGTCCAATCTAATGTACTATAAGTCTAGTCAGTCACATTTATGTCTTTATCTTCTGGGAGTCATCCACTTCGATGCCCAAAACAAAGCATCTCCCCAATTAGACTTGATAGGCGACATATTAGTCTTTCAATTGATTTGCTCATTTCTGATTAAACTAAGGACATGTTTAAGTTTGTCTAATAATATAAGTTGTCTTTTCGTATTACGATCTGACCACGTAATACCACTTAGTATTAGTTAAACATAAGACAACAAGTGAACAAAATTTGTTTCCATTTTGCTTTGCGTGCAAAAATCATATGAGGACATTATACAAAGTATTAATATAATTCATGAACAATTTTATTAACCAATCTGTTTAAAAAATTACAAGTGTACATTAACGAAAATACTACACTTAGGGCATCAAATCCAACAGAGGATTGATCTCATCCACTAACTCATGAAACATTAATCGTTAAATAACCATTAGGTCCTTTGGATAATTGTTAATTGGGTCCTAAAGCATTTTCTAAAGTAAAACTTAATAATGATTGCACTTTTACAATTTAGTCTCTGTACTATAATTAATGGCTTTCTCGATTTAATTATTTGACCTTTCACTAATATATTTTCATACTAAATGTGCAAATCCTTCTATTCATAATTTTATGGGATCGGTTTACGAAATTGGGTTCCAAAATCGCATTTTCTAACACCGGCTAAAATCACGTCATTACATACTCTATTCCATCAAGATTCACACATGTTGACACATTTGAAGGCAAGGTTGATTTTGTGGCTAAAATAGCGTACGCAACTTCAGGTACTGTTTCATTGCCTTATTTACCTATTTTAAGAGTTGACAAATTTTAGAACAAAGATATTGTGCTATTTTTTTTTTGAATATATTTGGACAAGTTAGAGCCCAAAACATAAAGACCAATTGAGTTGAAATTGAAGACTTGAAGATTAGTAAAGTCACTTTCTAAAGTTGAAGACTTTGGGTTACATGGAGACTCTTATGAAAGTTTTATCTTATGTTGTTTTTTAGTTGTACTTTGTAAAAAAGTGACTAGATTATAACTTTTATGTAAGCAAAACTTAAGTAGTATATAAACTTAAATTTTGTCTAGGTTAGGGTATTCATTAAGAGTAATCGAGGGATTGGGAGTCTGATAGAGCACAAATTAGGTCAAAGTTAGGAACGTTTATGTATGCATTGTGTTTGTAAGCAATCAAGAGTCTCTTGAGTTGCATAGCTAAGCTTTCAATAAGGAAGTTGGGTGGGAGAGTGATCTAATCTTTGTACAATGGCGAGGTCGCTAAATTGGTGGGAATTAGACCGATGTTAGGACTTAAATAATTTTTTGTACTATGAGAAAGATAGCGGATCATTACTCTAGGTAAGGTCTCATGAAGATTGAGGTCAAACTGCGTAAACAATTTCGATGTTCATCTTTAGTTTTGAGCATATTTTAATCTTGTGATTAAAACTATTGCCACAATTTCAAGTACTATTTTAATCACAGTTTGTATTTGTCAAGCAAATAAACCCTTCATTTTTACAACACCCTATCAGAGAAATTAATTGATGGAATCCAATCAATTGTACCAGTAAGCACATCCCTTCCCTTCAGTTCAATACCATCATCTGACATATTGGTTTTCTTATTCATGCCCCACACGTTCGCCAATACATCTTGGAAAGAAGCCAACATGCCTCTGTCATCACTAGTCTCCATAAAATCATTATGAAGATTCTCCTCTCTGAGTCGAAGTTTCTTGCTCACATGACATCACCACGATCTAGGGCTAGTGTTGATGTCCCGCTCGAGTCACCAAGGAGATTCTCATCATCCGCTTACATGCCCTCAACCCTTCCATCAATCGCCATCTTAGAATCTGATACTAAACATTTTTAAGTGTACATAAATGAGTTGAATAAAAACTGAAATTTTTTTTATCCTTTAAGTTAGTATAATATTGAAATTAATTAATATAATTTCTTAATTCTAAAATTTAATTTTATGTTTTAAGTTTACCTTAAATAAAATCAACTCAAATAATTCATATTTAATAATTATTTACGAAATTTAAATTTCTTTTAATTATATAATCTCGAATCTTCCATGCTAAATTAAAAATAAAAAAGTCCTTACAATTAATTAATTAATTTCTTGTTCTTCATTTTGGTAAAGAAGTGATGAAAATAATTTGAAATTTTGTTTTGCATGAAAGATAAAATTAATTAATTAAATTAATTGTAAATAATTTTTCTTTACTTTTAGCTTAGCATGGAAGATTTAATATCATATAATAAAGATAATTGGGTTTTGTAGACAGTTATTAAATATTAGTTATTTGGTTTGATGTTAATTTAGAAACATAAAATAAATCTTAAATTTTAGGAGACTAAATTAATTAATTTCAATATTATAGTAACAAATCGGCTAACACTATCAAGAGATAAAAAAATTTCAACAATTTATTTAATTGATTTTCATGTTTTTGAATTTAAAATTTTAATATTGAAAAAATTTTAAGAACTTTCTCAATGGAGTAAACAAGTAAAATATGACAAATATTTAATGCATTATTTTAGTTTCTATAGCTTTTTCATTTTAATCCTTATTTTTTTTACTTGAATCAAGACTTAAAAAAAAATTCGATAACTAAAATGAAACTGACCTAAAATTAGATAAGCAAAATGAAAGTATAAACATGATTGTAGACATGATTTAATATATACAATCAACCGCTGTTAATAATTTAACACTTAAATGACTAAAATAAAATCCTATATTTTTTTATACGATCATAGCACACAATTATAGCACTTATAATCACACGATTATACTGCACCTGATCTCTCTACATAAATTAATATATTCATACACACACAAATTAATAATTCGATTTATGTTCGGATGTTTCACAATTTTGTTAACCGGAGAGCTAAAATGGGGCAGGTTTTCAATTATATTTTATATGCATACGAGTTCTCGCATAATTTTTTTTTGTGGCTGCCCCTACTTTTAAATATGAATATATGAGGAAATCATCAGTGGTATAAATCTCTTAGAACCCATCACATTTCCAAACTAGAGATGTAAAGCCCTCAAATTAATATGGTTTTTCATAATGCTATAGATTTTTCCTATTTAGTGGTATCTTAAGAAACTGATTAGTTAAAGTTGTTAAATGATTTGTTTACTTCACTCTTTTCTTTATCCTTTCTTGACTGAAATATCTTAAGATCAGTTCACTTCTACTCAATGCAACTCTGATGGTAGATGCTTGTCCATGGAGCACACAGACAGAGTCGGTGAGCTAGCCAAGAAGCCTGGTTTGAAGCTACGCACCAATGGGGCTCGCATTTTCAATGCAAAAGCTTTGCCACTAAAAATATCTTAACAATCTATGAAACCTATGCTCAAACTCAGGTCTTTTTTTTCTTAAGGCTAGAAGACTCGGGAAAACCTTAGGTGGTGGGATGAGGTAGGTTGGCTTCATCAGTTCTGCCGCTTTTGTCACTTGGAAAGAGCACAAGAAAGGAAAGGTGTTAATACATAAACTATTATTATATACAAACTTATCGGTTTGGAAGAACAAACATTACTTTTCTATGGTGCTTTTGATCGATGAACTTACACTAAGTTCATCAATTTGATGTTAGTTTTGTGCCAAATTACAAGTCAGAAAATCAAGATCATCATTTTTCTTTACCTTTTTTCATGATTATTTTTTTGTTGCTTAGAGGTTAAAGATATATGAAGATCCTGTTAAATATCAGCTTTGTTAGAGATTGTAATTAATTTATCATTTTTTGTTGTCAAGAAGTCATAATCTAATTAGTTTAGCCTTGTTGAACTATTTCGGACAAGTTCTTCACTACTAATGAAGTATCCAGTCTTTTATCTTTTATATCATAATAATACTCTTATAAGTTGTAATACTTGGAAAGTTTTTCGTTTTAAGGTAACAAAGACAGCCAAGAAAACTACCATTTTACGATTATACTTGTGGTGTTTCATTTTTTGCTTTCTTGATTTAGAGCTTAAAATAGTAAAACAGTAACGAAAATGGGGGGTAAGAGTTAGTTTAGTGGACAAAAACGATAGTCCAACTCCAAACTAAAAAGAAGGTAGCGGCTTTAGAGGGAGGTTGAGTTGAATGAATGGATTATGAATATATATGTCAGAAAAATATGTGGGTGCGGAATATACCGATTGCCATCTCGAATATTTGGATCCCCTTCCGTTTACTATAAGGAAGCATGCACTTACACTTCCTATTTCCATTCCAAATACTATTCCCTTTTTTCCCTCCTTTATCAATTCTTCCTTTCCTTGTCTTTTTCAGACTTATATACACAAAATATCTCAAACTCTCATCTTTCAGGCTTTTACTTCCGTTTAAGAATCACAGGTCAGTTTCAGAAACTTGAGCTTTCAGGCTTTACTCTCTCCCCACATAAAAGAATAGGTATAATAAGATTTGTTCATGCATGCAAATGGGGTTCCATTTTGGTAATGACGACGAGAAACAACTTTTTTGATGTCTAGGTTTATTTTATATAGACTATATGATTTCTTTTCTTTTTTCTGATTCAATTTGTTAAACGGGAGATCGTAAATCATGCAAAAAGAATGCTACTGTTAAAGAGAAGTGCTATGATACCGTAAGTATTAAAATACTCATCTGACATACATGATCTTTAAATAAAAATGAAAATGGTAAAATTGGATACGTGCCATATTTGTCATACACTAGCTCAAAGTTGAGTACCAGCTGGTTTATTATTGCTCCAAAAATTGGATCACTTTAATTATTTATGGATAGGTTCAAAGTAATATACAGTATCCACATATTAGCCTCAATTCCCGGTCTGTCAGCAAATCTTTTAAAAATATAATAATATCACGTTAATTTCATATTTCTTTTACAGTTTAATAGGAATAACAAAATTTTCTCCCTTTAATAATAATAATAATAAAATTAATAAAAGGGTACTGTCAAAGATGCTAAAATCCTTGTTGAAAACTGATGGATTGTCTGTTTCCAGATGTCATTTCCAGTTATGTTAAATACATAACATCAATAGTGAACATTCTCTCCGTTGCTAATTTTAGACTTTGTAAGAAAGGAAATTAAAAAAAAAAAAAGCCAATGAAATTAACTTTCAAGAGTTAGATATGGAAATAAGTTGTTGTCTATCCCTCCTTTGGCTGCACTTGAATATTTTCCCAGCTCCATCTGTTTTATTGTCTTTGATTTGGATGTCACTCGTAACCCTTTCGGGCTTTTTCTTTTACATCTTCGTAGAGGAAGAGGGAGCAGATAGATAAAGAAGGTAGCCATGGTGGTAGGAAACAAACTACAGGTGCTTGACGCGCTTGATGTAGCCAAAACACAATGGTACCACTTCACTGCAATCATTATAGCTGGGATGGGCTTCTTCACTGATGCATATGATCTCTTCTGCATATCTCTCGTTACCAAATTGCTTGGCCGCATATACTACCATGTTGATGGCGCTAAGAGCCCCGGATCATTGCCCCCCAATGTATCGGCTGCCGTTAATGGTGTAGCTTTCTGCGGAACGCTAGCAGGCCAGCTCTTCTTCGGTTGGCTTGGTGATAAGCTAGGCCGAAAGAAGGTCTACGGTATGACTCTCATGCTCATGGTCATATGCTCTATAGCATCAGGTCTATCTTTTAGCAGTAACCCTAAAGCAGTGATGGCAACCCTTTGCTTCTTCCGGTTCTGGCTCGGCTTTGGCATCGGTGGTGATTATCCACTTTCCGCCACCATCATGTCCGAATATGCCAACAAGAAGACTCGCGGAGCTTTCATTGCGGCAGTGTTTGCGATGCAAGGATTCGGAATTTTAGGAGGTGGCATCTTTGCTATTATTATATCCGCTGCATTCATGGCCTCGTTTCACGCGCCACCCTACGAGGTCGATCCTGTGGGCTCCACTGTTCCAGAAGCAGACTATGTTTGGCGTATTGTTTTGATGGTTGGAGCACTCCCAGCTGCGCTTACCTACTACTGGAGGCTGAAGATGCCAGAAACCGCTCGTTACACCGCCCTTGTTGCTAAGAACGCTAAGCAAGCTGCATCTGATATGTCAAAAGTTTTGCAGATGGACATTGAGGCAGAGCCACAAAAGATTGAGCAAGAGAAAATCCGATATGGCTTGTTTTCCAAGGAGTTTGCTAAACGCCATGGACTTCACCTGCTTGGGACAACCACCACTTGGTTCTTGCTTGACATTGCATTCTACAGCCAAAACCTGTTCCAAAAGGATATCTTTAGCGCCATTGGCTGGATTCCATCTGCCAAGACCATGAATGCCCTTGAAGAAGTTTACAAAATTGCAAGGGCACAAACACTGATTGCTCTTTGCAGCACCGTTCCAGGCTACTGGTTCACAGTGGCTTTCATTGATATTATGGGAAGATTTGCCATCCAATTGATGGGCTTCTTCTTCATGACGGTGTTCATGTTTGCACTGGCCATCCCTTACGACCACTGGATTAATAAGGACAACCGAATTGGCTTCGTTGTTATGTACTCATTGACCTTCTTCTTCGCGAATTTCGGACCCAATGCCACAACATTTGTGGTACCGGCTGAGATTTTCCCTGCAAGGTTGAGGTCCACTTGCCATGGTATATCAGCAGCTGCAGGAAAGCTTGGTGCTATGGTTGGTGCATTTGGATTCTTGTATTTGGCGCAGAATAAGGATAAGGCCAAGGCAGATGCAGGGTACCCTGCAGGTATTGGTGTCAAGAATTCACTTATAGTATTAGGTGTAATCAATGCATTGGGCTTCCTCTTCACTTTCTTGGTGCCTGAATCGAAAGGGAAATCTTTAGAAGAGATGTCAGGCGAGAACGAAAATAATGGAGAGGGTGAAGCAGGGGCATCGTCATCATCATCTAATCACTAATGTCAGTTTCCAGTTGCCTAAAGTTAGACTGGTGGTAGAAGCTCTCTAAAACTCTTTAGTTGGCCACCAGGTTTACTTATGTCAGTTTTCTATTTACAAACTATTTTTCTTTCACGTGGACGTTATTTCTAATAATAGAGAACTCTATGATTGCCTTTTTCGTTTATCAACAAAATCAAAACTGAACCAAGAAATCTAGTCCAGGACAGTTTTTCACAGGCTCACATGTCAAAGACTTTTAGAGAGTATGACTATGAACTATGGGAGACATTATTGCTTCCTTTGTTTCGAAGTTTATAGCTGTTTAAGATCACTCAGCATTTTTCATGGTTTTCCAAAAGCATAGTTTCTTTGTTGGAGACGGGAAGATGCATTATAGTCATTTTCTGTAGAAATTGAGTATAATATAACTTTGCAGCAATATTTCATGATTCGAGCCTTGCACTAAGAACTGTTAGTGTCTCAAGGGCTGCAAAAATTTTTATCATTAATATGAGTAAGTTCTAGGGAGATCTGTTAGTTTGTTAGTAGGAAGGAGTTTTTAGCTTGTTAGTAGGAGTAGGAAATTCAAAATTGGTTGAGTTTGTTACTTGAGACACATATATAAGGGCTGCTTGGTTAATGAATTAAATCATCCTTTCTAGTCTTATTTTCTACGCTTCTGTTAGTTCTCTGCTAAACCAACAAGAACTTCCTTAGTTAGATTGTAGTGTATGAAATAATTGAAACTTCATATTTAAAGGGGTTTCCTCCACTCAAATTCTCTAGCAGAGTCGCTGCAAACCTCCCAATTAGACATGGACAGACCAAATTATATAAACATATTCTCTAATGGGATGGGGCCTGCAGTTGTTGGGATTTTTGTGTCTGGCTCATAATGAGGTTACGACAAATTAAAGGAAGATGCAAGGAACCATCCTGAAACGAGCCTCCCAGTCCCTGATAACTGTTGTTTCTTCCGTGTGTGTGGAACCTGACTATGATTTCTCTCTAATTACCAGTACGGATGACAGTGTCTTTGTTCAGAGGAAAATAATAGTAAAGAACCAGAATTAACAGGAACCAGATAATGTTAAGCCCAGAGCTTCATATCAACTTCACCAGATTCTGGTTATTCAAGGATTATACATGAACTAATTTTTTGTGTCAGAAAATGATTCTGCACATGAAGCAAAGACTAACTCGGAGTCAGCAAAGCGAGGGGGGTAACTTCTTGAATGGAACAGTTAAACTATGCAACGCTCAGTTAGCACGATCCTTCAGCACTTCAAGATCCATCTCTGTAGGGTCAGTTGCCTGAATCTCATAGTGGATACCATCTAGTTCCTCTCTAAGCCCGTGCTTTGAAGTGGCGTAGAGCACTTTTGAACGGATTCGAGATGAAGAAGGGGACCTGATGACATAACCCAATTGTTAGGCAAGGAGAAGATTTGATAGGCAACTTCTTTCATGTATTAAATGCATGCCAGGGGAGTGCCATTGCTACATGAGAAGTAAGAACAAGAAAACTGATGTCATCATATACGTAACTGGCACCAAAAGAACCATTTCTAACCCAAAGGCTCGAAGAACTAATAACCTATTTTTGTTCCCAACACTAATCAAGCAAAACATGGGCCAAATACTGGTCTCCTTCAGCTGCATTCCCTCATTATTGCTGCCATGGAAAGCTCAGAGGCAACCCTGACGGCTTGATCCCTCTATCATTCCTTTTAATTCCTTTCCAGGTGCTGGGCTACCAAATTCACATAAAACTTCAATTGTGTAAAAAATTGAAGAAGCATCAAGGTAATAAAACTATAACAGCACATTCAAGAGACTGTACCCAAAACCAAATCCTAACATATGCAACCCCTACTCTCTTCCTTTATGACTACTACCAAATGTGTTCACTACAATATAAAGACAATCAAAGGGAAAGATAACTAACCATGCAATGAAGAAAATCTTGCTCTTTTGGCAATTGTCAGAAGTAACAAAATCAAAGTCATATACAGCATATCGACAATCATTCTCAGGAAGAGATGCAGTGAAGTCATCATAAGTCTCAGCTGGATCACCAGTTTTCTCAACCACAACTTTTCTTTTCTTCTCATCGATCCTAAATACCAAATAGCGGTAAATTTTCTTCCTTTTCAGTTCCAAAAATGTATCCTTGGCGTGACCGGCAGCGCACATGCCAGATGTGGCATTTGGCTGTCATACAATCATTTGATAGGTAAGTTTTTCATAATCTTCTTCAGATGATGGGGTTGAAAAATGTTTACTAGTTTAGGAGATTAAACTCTTGAACAAGCAATCATGTGGCAAACTTACTAGCCACAAGCACAAGGCTGAAACATGTGTGAAGTAATCCAAATTTTTAAGGAAAACAAACAACATATAGAACATGCAATGGAAGAAATTAAAGTTGAAAGGCATAATATTCACTTTAACCCCCTCCCCCCCAAAGAATACCTAAGATAGCCTCATAATCCAAGTGGGTTGGCTATGTTTACTACCACATCAAATCATTTATAGCACCTAAGACTAATGATTCTTGTGAACAAGAAGTTAAAATGAAACTCATTTAGACGTTAGTTAGTAAAACATACAATTGATCCTAGTTCAGAACAGAAACCAGCCTAGGAACTAGCAACTTAAACATTTTAGGAAAAAGAAACTAACATGAAAAGATGAACCATGAAACTAAAAGAAAGGAAGAGGAAGAAATACCCGACCCAGTCCTGTAAACGACATGGCAGCTTAGTGAAGTTCAGATTAAAGAAAAAAGAAACCGAGGAATGAGAGAAATGAAGAGCGAGCCAGGGTAAAGAGTTGGAAATTGTAAAATATTTGACAAAATGAAAATGACATATGTATCTTCCTAAAAATAAATAGAACAGGACGAGAAGAATAGGAAAATGGAAAAGATGGGCGGTGCGTCGGATAAACGCTTTTATTTCTCTCTCATGATAAAAATTTCACTTTGACCTTCACACAAAATATACAAATCTCAGCCGTCCGTGGGGCTCCCATTGCATCATCCATTCGCTGCGTATCCGGTTTCTTTATTAATTAGTTACCTAATTGTATCAATAACATCTTTTAATGTTAAATATTAATTTGGAAACCAAAAAATTAAAATATATAGATAAATTGTAGATACGTGTACTTACTAACATAAACAAGTTATAACCCTTGTAAATGTTCTTTGTATAATCGTTGTAATATGTGGTTTGAAATTGTTAGAAACTAGATAAGGTTGATGCTTGAATTGATTTGTAGAAGAGAGAATTAGTAGAGAAGAAGCTAAACTATAAGCTGGAAAATGAATTCTATTTTTGATTCTTGAATCTTATTTCTGCCTTTCTTTTCTTTGTAGTGGGTTTATATAAGCTTTGAATAACTACTCTTAACAACTTCAATTTGAACCAACAACTTACTGACTTCTTTAACCGACTAACAACCTGCTAACTATATGAGCCTTAACATTCACCCAGCTTCTCTGTGGGTAAGACCAGAAGAAGAGTACGAAAACACGCAAAATATGTCATCGATAGTGGCTTGGTAAGGATATTAGCTACTTAGTCATAGGTTGGAACCTCGCTTACCATAACAGACCCATCTGCTACTTTCTCTTGGACAAAAAACAGGTCCAGCTCAACGTGCTTGAACTTAAAATGTAAAACAGGGTTAGCTGCGACAGCTACTGCACCGGAGCTATCACATCAAATAGTAGGAGTATCATCCGACTTGACCTATAGTTCTTGAAGTAACGAAAGGAGCCAGGTAACGTCACTAGTGGTTGCGGCAAGGCTTCGGTATTCCGCATCAACCGTAGACCAAGCGACCACTTGTTGTTTCTTAGACCCCCAAGAAACTGGGTGGATCCAAAATAAACATAGTACCCTGAAGTTGACCGACGATCATCAAAATCGAGCCCCCAGTTGGCGTCGGCATACGCACTCAACGACAAACGAGCGGATGGCCGAAAAATAACTCCAAAATCAATAGTACCACATAGGTATCGCAAAATGCGTTTCAGTGCAGCCATGTGAACATTGGTAGGGCTATGCATAAATTGACATATCCGGTTCACAGCGTAAGCATTGTTAGGACGAGTAAGCACCACGTACTGAAGTGCACCAGCAAGGCTTTTATATTTAGTTGGATTCGCTAAACTTTCACCATCGTTTTTGGATACGGTGGACGAGCTCACCATTGGTTTGTGGACACTTTTTGCATTTTTCATCGATGCTTGGTCAAGGACATCATATATGTATTTTTCCTGACACAAATGGAGACACCATGAGGTAGTCTGACTGACTTCGATCCCAAGGAAATAGTGAAGATCACCTATATCCTTGAGCGAGAATTCATCATTTAGTAATCGAACAAACCGATCAATTGCGGTAGCCAGGCTCCCAGTAACAATAATGTCATCGACATACACCAAGACATAGAGAGTGGAGTCAGACTGGATTCGAACAAACAAAGTGCATCAGACTTTGAAATGACGAATCCAATAGACACAAGAAACTGCTTCAACTTTTCAAACTAGGCGCGAGGTGCCTGACGGAGGCCATATAAAGCTTTCTTCAGGCGACACACAAGCGGCTTTCCAGTTGAATCAGATTGAATATAATCCGGAGGTTGTTACATAAACACTTCAGTATCCAATTCCCTATTTAAAAAGGCATTGTTCACATCAACCTGTCGAAGAGACCACCCTCTGGACATGACAATGGATAGAATAACACGAATAGTAGCAGGCTTGACAACAAAGCTAAATGTTTCTTTGAAGTCACACCCAGGAACTTGAGAATAGCCTTTGGCTACCAATCTGGCCTTTCGCCGAGCAATAGTACCATCAGGATTTTTCTTAATCTTGAACAACCACTTACACCCGATGATCTTGTGATTTGATGGTAGAGGAACAAGCTCCCAAGTAGAGTTACGAATAAGGGCATCATACTCGGCCTGGGTGGCAGCACACCACTCAATAGAGGAGAATGCCTCCACTATTGTGGACGGTTCTATAGCTTCAACGGTCATAGCTTTGGGTTTGAAAATTCCTGCCTTAGCTCGAGTCACCATTGGATGAGTGTTGGCTTCAGACACTACGTGGTTCAGGCTACGAGATGAGGACGGAACATCTCCCGTAAGTCTGGTTAAATCAACAGTATCACCAGTAGTTGGAGGACTAGGTTTATGCGTACCAGTAGGGCCAGTCAGAAGCGAGCTAGGCAGAGATGACACATTTCCAGCTGACGACGAATTAGAGATATTTAACGACTCTGTTGAGGGTTCCACTGGACAGGCGGAGGCTTTTCGAACGAGAGGAATAGTCGTTGAAACAGTCACCCCAGATTCCAGATCCGGACTTTTGGATTTATCGTTAGATGATAAGAATTTACTTTCATAAAAAACATGCCTTGACAGAACAACCTTACCACTTGGAAGAAGACATTGATATCTTTTGTGTTGAGTATTGTAGCCCAAAAAGGTGGAAGGTTGTGATCTAAACTCTAGCTTGTGTGTCGCATAGAGACGTAAGTAAGGATAACAACAACAGCCAAAAACCCGTAAATGATCATAGGTGGGATCATGACCATATAGAGCCGTAAAGGGAGACTGTCCTTGTAGAATCGCAGTGGTAAGACGATTGATGAGATGCACCGCACAACAAAATGTGTATCCCCAGTATTCCATGGATAGATTTGCTTAAGCCAATAGAGTGATGCCCATTTCCACAATGTGTCGATACTTGCATTCAGCAATTTCGTTTTGTTCAGAAGTATAAGGACAAGTTAATCGGTGAACAATCCCTTGAGATGCTAGAACAGATGTAAATGGTCGGTACTCTCCATCCCGGTCACTCTGAAGTTGTTTGATGGGCTTGTTGAATTACGTCTTGATCAGTTCCTGGAAGCAGGCGAAACATTCTAATGCTTGAGACTTTTGACTTAGAAGATAAATCCACGTAAACTTAGTGCATACATCAATAAATGACACGTAGTACCATTTATTGTCACTCGTTATGGCCCCGGGTCCCCAAAGATCAGATACAATCAATTCAAATGGTTGACATTCTGTAGTAGACATAGAAAAAGGCAATTTATGTGACCTTCCTTTTTAACACGCAGTACAGATACGACTAGCACAACCTTTATTAAAATTGATATTACATTTTTCTAATACATTCTTAACAACAGAAGCAGACGGGTGGCCAAGACAATTATGCCACAGGTCAAATACAGAACATTCCACAACCTTATTTTGAACCTTCGTGTGAGCAGTGAACGGAGCTTCAGCAGACACTGGAAAGTGATATAACCCGTTACATATGTGGCCTTTCAGCAAGGTCTCCCTCATATTTATGTCCTTGATAACACAATATATATGATGAAACTCAAAGAACACTCCATTATCGTTAGCAAATTGAGATACCGACAAGAGATTCTTTCGTATACTTGGCACACATAATACATTTGATAAACGTAGAAATTTAGATGAGTGGGTAAAATACCATTACCGATCGACGAAATCTGAGCAGGGGTGCCATCAACCATTAAGAGAGAAGACATACCTGAATATGGTGTGGTGTCACGAAGCGCTGTCGGGTCCCGGCAGACATAATGACTGGCACCCGAATCAGGGTACCAGGACGTGGTACCGATAGGCATGGGAATGTAAAAATCATTTTCACCATCATTAGAATCGACTTGAGCAATGTTAATGTGAGACCCAGACGTGTCGAAATAATCGGAGGCATGTAGATCACCAAGTTGGGGAAGCCTAATGCACGGATCAGAGCCTGAATATACGCGGGCTCGTGGTTTCATGTGCCATGGTTCCGAGTCACCACACTGTCTTTGTCCATAAGGCACCCCAATTAGCTGCCAAATTCACGCCTAAATTGGCCAAATTCATGCCCAACTACAGGTGGCCCATGCGGCCTGGGCATATTGTCCAACATTATTTGTGGCCCACGTGCCGATTGGACATAGCAATAGTCAGCCATCCCATAAGCTTGATTTTGACCCATATATATATTTGATTTTGACTTACATGGAATTGATTTTGACCAACATTAGGATAGTAGCTAACCCTAGGTGTTTTGACTTGAGGAAGACCCCATTCGTCACCTACATTTCTCCCAAGCAGTGCATCCCCGTCATCCATATATGCCGGAGTCACGTTGGATAAGAGCTCACACAATGCGATCAGACCGTCTTGGTGTACCACCGGAGGCGTCGACAACGAGAGATAAAAATCCCTGTGATAATGGTAGTAACACTGTTGGGCTAGATGTCCAAACCGATTACAAATTTGACACTGAATCCGGGGCCGAAATGACCTCCCTCAGCTACGAGGGGACGAACAACCGCCACGGACTAAACTCTCCACCACCGGAGACGGTGCGGGCTCAACGAGATTTGCATGGAAAGAAAGCTCCTAGATCACATGATTTTACCGACTTTCGCACTCCACAAGGGCGTTGACGAGGTGGTGAAAGGAGAGAAGACCGGTCGACAGTGAGGCCGAGGAGACGACGACCTCAAACTCCGACGGCAGTCCAGAAAACATGATTTTGATCTTCTCTTTATCTGAAATTCGTGAGCCTGAGGTCTCCAACAAAGCACAGAGATTCTTAATCCGAGCAATGTAAGTTTTAACGGACATGTTACCTTTCTTTAGCGAATGTAGTTCATGTCACAGACGTGACTGTTTGGCCCCTGTGTCAACCGCAAAAAGATCTATTGCCGTGATCCAAATGTCGCATGCTAACTTAGCATCAGTGAATGACGGTAGTAGAGACGCACTGATCGTGGAGAGGAGCCACGAGGTTAAAAATTGATCTTGCTGTTTGAATACTTGAGCCAATGGATTCAGAGCTAACGATCCGTCTATATTCAGAACAAACCGAGTCGGTGGAGGTAAGGTGCCATCAACATCAAGTAAGCCAAGAAGATCATAACAGTCAAGTATTAACTTCATTTGTTGCTGCCATTGCATGTAGGATTCTTCAGTGAGCTTAACAACTTCATGACATGAAAATGAAGTTATCACACGATCACCACTGAACGGTGCAGAACTCGGCTCAATCGAGACAGAATCGGCGAAATTTATGGTGGCCATAGATCCCAAGATCAGCAGGCTCTAATACCATGTTACAAACTGGATAAGGTTGATGCTTAAATTGATTTGTAGAAGAGAGAATTAGTAGAGAAGAAGCTAAACTATAAACTGGAAAATGAATTATGTTTTTTATTCTTGAATTTCATTTCTGCCTTCCTTTTCTTTGTTGTGTATTTATATAAGCTTTGAATAACTACATAACAACTTCAATCTGAACCAACAACTTACTAACTTCTTTAACCGACTAACAACCTGCTAGCTATATGAGCCTTAATAGAAATGGATTCTCCTAATTATATCCACAACCTTATAATCATTGATGAATTTAATTAAGGCAGTGGTCTTCGAACCTATTCATTGTAAAAAAAAAGTTATAACCCTTGTAATATTGAAAGTAACTTTATAAAATTTTAAAGAATAAGTGATATGGCCCGGGTTTGAAGGATGAGATTGTGCAGATTAAGGTTATACAAAAAATTGACAAGGATATTTATTGACAAGGATATTTATCTAAGATGAATGATAACAAACTCTAATATTTTATTTAATTCCTAAACTGTTGGTGCTAAAACTATTTTGAATGGTCGTTGGGCTTGTTTCCATTAACTACCTCATTCCTTAGATTCTTTTGTTATGCTGTAGTGCTCTTAACTGGTCCCATCTAAATCGCTGGCCCACCTTGCAGCCCAATTTTTGGCCCAGTCTTTTTCTGGCCTTCATTGACATTATCTACAAGGATTTCACTGCTCTCTTTCCCTCTTTGTTCTCCTGTCACTTCTAACATCATGACACCAAGCTTTACCAACAGCTTCGAAACATCCAAAGGCACGTAATTTCTATTAGTAATGTAAAATCAGAAATACTTTTTCAAAATATTTTTTTTTGTAAAATATTTTTGGGTTGAGAAAAATCTTTTGATTATTGCAGAATATTTTTTTTTGAGGAAAATCCTTTACTATTTTTTGAAATTGACATTGCTATTTTACTATTTTGCATCTTCTGAAAACAATATTCTACTCATTTTTCACAACATAGAAAAACAAGAAAAACTCAGTTATCTTTTTTCTCTCTCGTTCTTACTCTTTAGAAAATTCTGGTGTTTTACTAAATTACATTAGTGCAATATTTTGTCTAAGAGATTAGATTTTAAGGGGACCGTCTTTGACCCCTCCAATTTTTCCTAGGAATTGAACCTAGTGTAGTTTACTTGAGTTTCTTCTAGTTTATTTTCCAACGTTTACGAGAAGGGTAAACCTTTTGAGTTCCATCTTCCTTATTCGAGTGTATGAATTTAGAAGTATCGTGTTAACCTTGAGGGGCGATGCCCATTTTTGATTACACGGATTAAGGTAAAGTCGCTTCTAAGGTAGTGGTTCTTCCACGGTACAGTGATTGCTTTATTTACCTACACTTAGTTTGGTTTCCTGTCACTACTAATGTTTTTGTTTGCAATAGTATATTTCCAACAATTTAGAAGCAATTTCTTTGCTATTGTTTAAATGTGAGAATCATTTTTGTTTCCTGTTGTTGGAACCAACGAAGGCTCCTACAAGCAATTTAGAAGTCGAGCTTGGTAACATAAGTTTGTAACCTTAGTGGGGGACTTTAAGGTACTGGAACGCAGGTTTGGATTTGTTGATTCAATTCTCAAGTGGTTTAACTTTGGCTTGCCCGTTCCAAGTTGAGAGTTGAGCCTATGCGGCTTGATTGTAAACTCTGAATATCATGAAATCCTAAAAGGTCTTAGGGTTCGAATCTCGAAAGAGCAAATAAAATAGACAATGAAGGGAAAATTGGATTTATAAATATGTAGGTATGATATTGATGCAATCGGTTTAAAGGTATTTGAGTAGTGTAAGCGTGTGTCTAAGTTGCATTGGAACATTTGTAAGCTTCATCTGTGTTGGCCAGTGGACCATTGCGGTCAAGATGGGCTTGAAAGGCTTAACGAGTTTGAGTTTAAGTGGGTCAGAGGACCCTTGAGTTTAAATGGGTTAGAGAACCCTTGAGTTTGAGTGGGTCGAAAGACCTTTGAGTTTTAATTAGTCGGAGGACCATGAACGGATTGGTGGATCCTTATGTTTGGGATAAGGCTTATGATGCATTTATCCATGATAAGCTACTAATACATGAGATTTGTGAAGTTAGTCCAAACGTCACATAATTTTTAACTAAAGTAGATTGGAGGATTATCGAGTCCGACAGCTTGAACAAGAAAACTAGTAGGGGATGTCTTGTTCAGGTAACCAATGAGATTGTATAGAGAAAGAAGCGACGTGATAGAGTTTGCGTGAATGAGCATTAAAGTCCAAAATTGATATTGAGATCGACCTAGTTTGGTGGTGCAGCATGTGTTGCAGTTGGCCAAGATGGCCACACCCAATAGGATGACCATTGAGGGATCGAGAAGGCGGAAGTTGGGGATGGCCAATATGTATTTCCCATGTTGAAAATTTTAGTGTTGGAGTCACAATGGATGGTTGGCATAAACCACATCTAGAGGGACGTATCCAGCGGGATGCCACAAAAATGCGGTTGGTGCCACATCCAAAGGGAAGCATTTTGAAGTATCAAAGGTATAGTAATATTCAGTCGACAAAGGGTCATACCATTAAGGTTGTAACTTGATGATTATATGTTGTGACATTGAGTCCAAGTGTTCGATGGAGGAATGAGCATAGACCAGACTACACCAATGATTGAGATAAGACTAAGTTCAAGTTTATGTCTGATTCGCATTGAATGAATCATAACCTTAGGCCTTAAAAGCCCAAGATGGATTTAAGATTGAAATGTCAACTCGATGCAACAAGGTTACTAAAAGTGTGCCTTCGTGTTGATGAGGGCATCGACATAATAATTGAGGGAAAGTGTCATGGTTCACAAGTTACTATGCTATCAAGGTTAAACTTTCCCCAAATAGTTTTGAATGAAATTAAATTACAATAACTTGGAAGTTAGAATTTGTCGGATACACTACGGTCCTAGAGAGATATTGTGATGCAAATTGGGTAACTGATAAAGTTAGCTTTGTAAGTGGGTATGTCTTTATTTTGGATGGAGTAACTATTTCTTGGAAGTCTGCTAAACAGACGTGTATTTTACTCTACAATGGAATCAAAGTTCATAACTCTTGACTGAGCTGGGAAAAAGGTGGAGTGACTCTGGAATCTGCTTGCATAGATTCCTTTATGGTGGAAACCTACACATATTATGTCCATATTATATGGTTCACAAGCTGCCATTTATGTTGCTCAAAACCAGGTTTACAATGACAAGAAAACGCATATATGAATAAGACATGAATATGTGAGACACTTCATAAAGAATGACATACTCATTTTGGAGTACGTAAAATTTGAGAGGAATCGAGCTGATCCACTAACCAAAGGGTTATGTAGAAAAATGATTGTTGATTCGTCGAGGGGGATGGGTATTAAGCCCACTGGTTGAAAAATTCATGGTAGATACCCAACTTAGTCTTTTAAGTTCAATGTGGCCAAACGAGACCATGGAAAGACTCATAGTGTACATCTTTACCTATCATTTTGGTGCACAATGTACATGTATAAGATGAACTCATTGCTCTTAATGAGTTCATAGCCAAGAGTTTCGGTGGTTCTAGTGAGACGGTCTTGATGAATTCACTGACATGTGAGGTTGAGTTTCTTACTATTAATGAATTCATATCCCAAAGTTTGGGTGGTTCTATTGAGACGAACTTAATGAATTCATCGAATTTTAAAATTGAGAGGTTGAGCTTATTAAATGTTCTTAATGATTTCATAACTTTGATCCGGGTGGCCTATAGTGAAATAGACTTGATAAAATCACCTACGTAAGTGTGAAGGATTAGCCACCTTCTATGAAAGACGTTGGGCTATTTTTCTAGAGTACTTATCAGCATCCTGAGGTATATTGGCTAAATTGTTGATCTATTGCGGAACTCAATTGGACCTGAGATTAGTCGTGCGTCATGAGTTAACCCCTATCTTAACAAGTTCAAGATTCGTTCACTTGTTAAAGAGAAAAATCACTTATTTAACTACGCATTAGATCAAATCCACAAGATACTACTGCATAAGCGGCTAATTTCGCTATTGCTCTTCTCACATTTTTCTTTTTCTCATGTTTACAAAATTTTCCAATTCTTTTGCATTAATGAGGGAATGTTGGCAATGCAAAATCAAAAATATTTTTTCAAAATATTTTCTGTAGAGGAAAATTTTCTACTATTTTTGGAAGCTAACACTGCTACTTTAGCATTTTTCCCCTTCTAAAAACAATATAAATAGCAGGTTATTCTACTCTTTTTTCACAACACACACACACAAAAAAAAAAACTCAGTTCTCTCTTTTCTCCCCCGTTCTTGCTCTCTAAACAATTTTGGTGTTTTACTAAATTACATTAGTGCGATGTCATGTTTAGGAGATTGGGTTTTAAGCGGGATCGTCTATGACCCCTCCAATCTTTCTTGGGAATTGAGCCTAGTGTGATTTATTTAAGTTTCTTCTAGTTTATTTCCCAACTTTTACAAGAAGAGCAAACCTTTTGAGTTTTATCTTCCTCATTCGGTTGTACGAATTTGAAAGTATTGTATTGACTTCCATTTACTATTATACCAATCAACGCAAAATCACTTCTAAGGCAGCGGTTCTTCCATGACACAATGATTACTTTATTTACTTACACTTAGTTTGGTTTCTTTTCAGTTCTAACGGTTTTGTTTGCAGTAGTATATTTCCAACAATTTCATCACCCCCCAGTTTATTGGAATTAGATTATATTTTATATTCTTATTTCAGGGTTTTAATATAAGCAGAAAGTTAAATGCAGGTGTATGATATGGAGACAAGTTATTTATAATATCCAAGGCAATGCAACAATGCTTTGAAAGGTCTTGAGTGGTTTCTCACAACACTACCCTATTTGAAATGTTCTTTTTCCTTTATTTATTATTGTTTTGCTCCTTAATGTTTATTCTTTGTTATTTTGCCTATGTGATGTTATATTTTCTCATTATATATGTTTGGAATTTACTAAAGGGAAACAGCGTGATCTGAGAGTTAAAAGTCTGTTTGATATATTGCTCAAGGACACTACAACTTGGCTAAACTTTTGTACTTTTTAAAGTCCAATTCGGAGTCATAGTTTGATATTTTCCTTAGGAATAACTCAATTTAATGTAAACTTATCTTATGGATTTGTAATATTATTATATAAAAACCCATTTATTGAACTTGTCTTACAGCTTGAAGTAGTCTTGGAAGTTCCAACCTAAATACAAATTATTGTTATTGTCTTTAGTTACTTCACCGACAGTGCGTATTCTTAATTAAGTTCTCTTATGTTTCTTCTTATTATCTTGTTTGCTTGCATATCTAGTTGTGGTCTGCATTTGATAAATGAAGTGTGGTGTGTCGTATTTTCGGTCAAACAAACGGCGGTATCATGACAAGAAGCTTTCTGAATTTACGACAATGGATGACATTGTGACGACACAAAGGGGACGTTGTGACTTGGCGACGTGTTCCCCAAATAAATCGTGTTTCTTAATCCAGTTAAACTTTATTGTCTTTTCCCAGTTAAACTCTGATTACTCTAGGGATATTTTAGTATGATTAGACCTTTTATCTTAGCCTATTTAAAGAAGTATTGTATCCCTATTTTGAAAGGCCAATTAAGAGGCAATTAAAGATGTAGTACTATAGGGCTTTTCTTTTGGAGGCGGCAAGATGTAGTCGCATATGAGTTTTGGTGAGAGTTTTTGTTGTAACTATGGAGAGAATTTTATACTCTTTTTGAGAGAATTCTATGAGAGTTAGGGCTTTATTTTTGGGGTTTGGTTTTGTAGGTTTAGTACATTTAGGTTTATTTTTTCCATATTATACTCCCGTTTGTTTACTCATTTAGTGAAGAGTCAAAGCCTCCTTTGCTCGTGGTTTTTATCCGCTTTGGAGGAGTTTTCCATGTAAATTTTATGTTTGATTTTCTCTACCTTTTCTATTTCGTTGTTTATATGGGTCGATCCCCAATAAATTGGTAAGAGCTTGGTTTGGATTCTGCAAATGGCCTGTTCAGGGATGGCGACTACGAATTTCTATATCAAGAAGTTCGATGGAATCACAGATTTCAAATTATAGCATTTTCGGATAAAGCAAAGTGTTTAAAGTAAGGTTGATCGTAAACAGTGACACTTAAGTGGATGGAGTTGATTTCCTCGTTGTTTTCTCTCCTATTTTGAAGCACACGTCGTTTTGTGTATCACTAGCCCTGGCTACATTATACAATCTTGATTTGAAGACTAGGAGTCCTTCGGTTTCCAAGTTTGAAAACAGTTTGGGCTTAGTTGACATTCTGTAAAGATCGAGTTCGACCCATGACGCGGCCTGGAGAAGAAGGTATGGTAAATATGAGTGAAGGTAGAGATTTCTGAGGTATGCCTCGTATTTTCAACCAAATAGACGAAGACATCATGATGAGAAGCTTCCTGACGTTGTGACAACGGACAATGTCATGATACACGAATGGGGACGTTGCGACGTGGCGACGTGTTCCCCACATAAATCGGGTTTCTTTTCCCACTTAAACTCTGCTATCTTTCCCAGTTAAACTCTGATTACTTCAGGGATATTTGAGTATAATTACACCTCTAATCTTAGCCTATTTAAAGAGGCATTGTATCCTTATTTTGAGAGGCCAATTGAGAAGAAATTAAAGATGTAGCACTAAAGGGATTTTCTTTTAGGGGCGACAAGATGTAGTTGTATATGAGTTTTGGTAAGACTTTTCGTGGTAACTATGGAAAGAAATTTGTACTCCTTTTGAGAAAACTCTATGAGAGGTAGGGTTTTATTTTTAGAGTTTGGGTTTGTACATTTAGTACATTTAGGTTTATTTTCTCCATATTGTACTCTCGTTTGTTTGCTCATTTGGTGAAGAGCCGAATGTTGAAATATGTGAAACCCATATATATTTTGGGATATATTTTAAAGTTATTTAGGTAGATAAATCTTAGAATAAATCATTTGAGATATTCTAGGAATATTTTATTTTATCTTTTAGTAGTTTATTAAAATAAAGGAATTATTTTCCTTATCTTTTAGTAGTTTATTAGAATAAGAGAAATATTTTCCCAATTAGGTTATGACTCTTTTCTCTATTTAAACTCAGTTGTTTAGTTAATAAAAGACAGAACAGTTTTATTAAATCCTCTCTTGAAAACTTTCATGGCATATGAGATAGGTTATCTCTAATAGCATCATGGTTAAAACAGCCTTCATTGGAGATAAGAGATCCATCAATCAAACAGAGGAAGAAAGTTTTACCGTTGAAACAACTAATGAAAATTATGAGGGCCAAAGTTCTCTAGAAGGGTCTCCATTCACTAAGGAACAACTAAAGCATCTACACAAGCTTTTTCAATCACCACAATTTCGAATGAATTATTATGTTCCTAACTCATCCAATAATCCTTCTTCTTCCTTTGCCCAATCAGGTATTGATTTTTTTTTTGTTTTTTTTCAGTGCCAAGCCTTGTAAAGCAAACACGTGGATCGTTGATTTTGGAGCTAGTGATCACATGACTAGTAGTCATGTCATTTTCTTTTTTCAATTTACCCACCTTGTGCAGGAAACAAAAAAATCAAAGCTTGTCTTAGAGAGCCTTTTGATGAGTATGTCAGCAATATGTTGTTTTGAAGGAACAAACGGCATGCACACTTGGCCTTCTTCAATCTTCCCCTTAATAAAGTGTCTATCAATCTCAACATGTTTAATTCTATCATGTTGGACTGGGTTGTGAGCAATACTAATGGCAGCTTTGCTATCACAGTACAACTTCATTGGTGAAGTTATTGGTTTCCTCAGCTCTTCCATAATTCTTTTTAACCACATTATTTCACAAATAGTTTTCATTGAAGCCTCATTTGCCTGTGGTTTTTATCCTTTTCGGAGGAGTTTTTCATGTAAAATTTATGTTCGATGTTCTCTACCTTTTCTATTTCATTGTTTATACGGATCGATCCCCAACATGAAGTATGAAGTTGATTTCTTTAATGTAAGTGGACTATGGAGCCTGGATGACATTTGATAGGATGAAAATGTTAGAATATGGATGACAATTAAAATGCACCAAAAAAAGATGAAATTCTTAGTAAAATAATTGTTTTATACCATTAAGAGTTAGGTGTGGTAATAAGACACATTGCACTCTCAAAAGGCGAATGCAAGTCCAAATCTTGAAGATAACATTATTGGGAGGGGCGCTCACAAACCACGAACCCCAAACAACAAACATGAAGAGTAAAAAAAAAAAAAAAAAAGGTTATTATGTGTTCACGAAAGCTAATTTTCATTACTTTAAAGTAATTGGAAGTATGGTGTCTACAACAGCTAATGTCTGTCCTGGTGTTGTCTATTTTGCTAGGCCGAAGAGATTGCCGCTGGTAGAGATGGTAAGCCTGTAATATGCAGGTGCATCAACAAATTTCCTTTCTTGATGTTTATTGTTTGTAATTCCTGTATGATTAGCAGATGGGAAATCAGACTATGGTCCTGGTCGGTCCAAGGGTGGAGGTTACTATGCAAATGGGCAGTAAGTGCATTCATTTTGTATTCATCATGCAAAATCACCATGGTCCGAAATGCTTGAATAGAATAAATAAGGATTCTAGTCTTGCAAAAGCATTCTACATGCAGTATATAAAGTTAATGTCTGGGAATTCTTTACAGAGGAAAACCAAAGAAGGGGAGAGGTAGAGAAGCGAAGAAAATGAGGCACTCTACTGAACCACATTTTGACAATGATGATGATCCTGAAGTGACTTTGTAAAACCAGTTGGATAGGATGAAATACTTCTTGGCCTTCGAGCTTTAATGTCCTCAATCTTTGATTGTTTTCATCTCAAAACAACAACGACGGCAGAGGTTATTTACAGGATTTTTAACTGTACCCCCCACCCCCAAAAAAGAAAAAATAAAAAGGCTCTGTTCGTTTTTCATGGTGCTGAAATTGATCAGTGATACTAAATGATCACAATGTCAAATGGCAGTGTAAATGAAGCGATAAAGTTGAAAGCTTGGAGCAAGTTCAGGCAACAAGTCTCTTTTCTTCATTTATTGTAATCAGCATTTTAGCTAAATACTCTATTTGCTTTGGATTCTAATTTATAGTTCCTTTATTTTAACTCCTGTTGGAGGGGAAGGAGGATAAATCAAGGGATGGTCATGTTCCAGTGCATCTCTCTAGTCATTTTTCCAAATTGTTAATCATTTGTGTCACTGTCAATAAATTTGTTTACTTACCGAAACGAGTGCTGTAATGTTTGCGGTGTAATTGGATGCTTGTAAACTTGGTTTGGACCGCAAAATAAAGGCCGATTGATCCAAAATTCATCATTGGACTGGCTTGCCAATAAACACTTATAATCAAGTATTGAAAGCAACTCTTTTTTTGGTCTCCTTTTACTTGAAAGAAAAACATAAAAATAACAAAATAATCTCCACCAACACCAAACACCCTGATATTATAACCATCGGGGTTTAAGATTATATATTGGAAGTTACAGGTGCAATTTTTGAAATGGATTTTGAGTGAAGCAGAAATTATAAGATATTTTATTCTACAATCTAACATTATTTTTTATAAATTGAAGTAACAAAAGTGTTTTTTTTTTAACATATGCAATGCAAGTTAATTTAGTAAAATCTTGACAAATAATTTATTTCATTTATAAACTTTGACCACATCTTTTGAAATTATATAAATAACATTTTAAAGCTTAACAGGTAGTCAAATTCAAATACAGCTTGCCACCACTTTTAATTACAATTTCAGTGTAATAAAATAAATCAGATCCCCGACGGCTACCATGTTTTGGAATCTCAACTTGTCAAATAAAAGTCAACTTTTATTACAACTTGAATTCCCAGACAGAGAGACTGATGGTAAATAAATTTTAATGTCACCTTTTTTTTTTTCAGCACAGATATTTTCCTGCAAAGTGCAAGCATGCATGCATGCATGTAGCAGTCTCTAATCCCCCATTTGACTATTGCTGTCTGCTAATTACAACCTCAAAAGAAAAGGGATCAATTTTGTTAATTTAACCCCCAAAAGAAATTAAAAATCAAGCAATCCTTTTGGTAAGAATAGGAGGCCGTTTCATGTTTGTCAATGTACCCAACCCTGTAATCCACGTTTCCGGCCCCTTTCCTCATCACCCAGCTGTTTTTTTCTTTAAAAAAGAAACAATTTGCCAAACTTCTGAATATTTTTTAAACGGGTGGGCACTCTTTAAACTTATTATAATCTTTATAACAAAATATACTGGAAATGATAAATAAAATTGTTTTAATACGATGATATCATTAGAAATGGTAATCAGCAGAATATTGACTTTTTTTTCTAAAAACTATATAATTCGTTTATATTATGTACGGATGTTTGAATTAGATCAGACCGGTTGGTTAGACCCATTAAATTGAGAATCAATATAAAACAATTAAAAGTCGGTTGAATTGAATTTTTATTTTTTTAAAATTTTAATGACTTTTTAATCGAATCTATTAAATCAATCAAACCCACGAATTAATAATCTAACTGATTTAATCACATGTTGGATTTAAAAGATATTGATGTTATGTTTTATGGCTTGATATTCCAAAAAGAAAGAAACTTAAATAATTGTATTGATTCGGTGTATATTTTTTATAAGTGCTTATAACATCTCAGATTTGGTCTAATGATTGTACTTACATCTTGACAAGGAATATAACCAAATTTATTTTTGCTCTCTTAATCCCTTGAAAATTTATTCTCATAGAGACTGAATTAAAATATCAAAAATTCTCTTTAAAAGTATTTTATATACAATATTGATGGAAATGGAGAAAGAGGAGAGAACGGGTGTTGAGGAAGGCTGGTTTACCCATTCTAGAGTTGATAGTAGAGGAACTCAAGTAGAAATGATAGTGAATTAAGATTGGGAATGAAGACGAATCCCCTACTAAATGGTATATTAAAATATTTATAGGAGAAATAAAAGTTTAACTGAAGATCCAAACCCAACTAAGTCCGAATTAAGATAGTCACATAACAAAAGTGATGTCAAAAAATTTAATATTAAAAAATTAGCAAATTACTGTATTGGGGTAAAACTGATATTAACAAGAAAGATGAGGCAGTGAGAGACTTGAGTCTTTTTCATATATAGATGTGTGATGTGTGTCTGCCCACCTTTCCGTTGTCTCTTTCAGATGTATGTATATCATACGGTTCCATGTTTGAGGTGTGATGCAGGTGCTTGTAACAAAGAATCATTAAATTCATGAGGCACAAAAAGTCACCGGCTGACACCTTTATCTTTGACTAATATGATCCATTGCTACTGCTATTGCTATTGCTAACTATAAATCACTCGTAAACATCTCCGGTTTTCCAACATCTTTCTCTTGGGTTCACACTCTTTTTATGAATAATGTCGAATATTTTTTATTTTAAAATGAAAATAGGAGTGGCCACCAATTCTTTTTATATGAGGTATGATCGGATCACATCGAAACTTGATCTTTTTAATAAACGGTTTGATTTACTAAAACAAATATTTTTTGGTCTACGAAAGTTAGGAAACGAGTTCGGGAGTCGATTACGCACGAGGAAGGATTAGCACCCTCGTGACGCCCAAAATTGGTATCTAGTTAACTAATTAAAGACTTGGTGTCGAAAATTGAAAACCCGAAGAGAATTTAAAAATACGATCCTTCTTTGTATTAATGTTAATTTTACTCACAAATTGCTTGAATAAATCGAAATAAACGTTAAAGACCCTCTTGTCTCGAGATAACAAAATGTCACATCCCATAAGTTAGGACACGACACCTTGAACCTTTGAGAATAAGCTTGCCTTTATTTTTTATTTGAAATCTTATGTATTTTAATTTTGAAATGATATTTTGTTATTTAGACCTAACGAGAAAAATCGAAACCCCGTAAGTTAGGGCACGACTTTCTCAAGTTTCTAGATACAGAGCATTGCCTTATTTTGAAAATTTCTCTTCTTTTTTTTTTTTGAATAATATAAAATGTAAAATTTAAAACGATGGGTATTTATCTTATTCGAGGGTATGAAAATAACTATGGGTAAACATGTTTAAACATGACTCATGACGTGATTTCAATGAAATACGATAAAATGGTAATGTATGAAAAATGGAACGATGATATATGGAAAATAAAAAATGTCACACTAGTGAATGACAACAATATGAATATACTATTAAAACTAATTCATAATATAATGGTGTTAATCATATAATGTATACTATTCTAATATCAATATGAATAATCAAAGAAAAAAAGGAAATAAATAATAAATAATAACACTAATAATAATTATACTAGTAACCATAAATAATAATAATAATGATAATAGTAGTAATAATAGTGATAATAACAATAATAAAAGCGAATGATGGGTAATAAGGTGAAAATGTAAACATTATAAAAAATAAAATAAGGGCAAAGAACTATTAGATGAATAAATAAAATAATAAAGATAAAAAGTTGAAAATAAATAAAACGTTCAATTGGGATTAAAATGAAATCAAGGGTATAAATTGTAAAATTAAGTGAATAGATAAATACGTAAATAATTTAAATGGGAATCATAAAAGATTGAATTTAAATAAACCGAGGGTTAAGTAAATAAAATAAAATAACTATAAAAAATGTAAAAATATAGATGTAAATAAAATAAGTAGATAAAAGACTAAGCTAAAAATGCAAGAATACTAAAAATAAAAAATAATAAAAGAACTAAGTGGTCAAAGGACCGAAATGAAAAAAAATAAACTTTAATGGGTAAATTTAAAAAAATAAAAAATAAGAAAAAACTGGGGCTAGGACCAAAATGAAACGCGTGTAAAGGAGGAGGGACTAAATGGGAAATTATTCCCAGTCCTACAAACACACCGTTTCATGTTGGACTAAAATGAAACAAAGCCAAAATCAGAGGGTAAAATTTAATAAAAAAAGAAGAAGGATTAAATTGAAACAGAGTTGAAAAGCGAAAGGGCCAAAAGGGTAAATAACCCATTCGTCCAAAACGCGCGGATCCTCTGAGTGGGTCGAGTCGGCGCGCGGATCCTAGGGGCGAAATGACGTCGTTTTAGGGCTATTAAACGACGCCATTTAATGGGCCTATAAAAGTCAATTTTTTGTAAAAAAAAATTTCATTCTCTTCCAACCCTTTAAAAAAAACCAAAAAACTCTCTCATCCCCCCTTCGGCCAGTGTAACTCCGGTAGAGGCTCCGGTTGTCGGACCGTCAGCCATCGGGGACGACGCCGCCGTCCACGGTGGTCGAAAAATATTTTTTTTTCTTTTTTTAGCCCTTCGCCTTTTCGAGCCTAGATCTGAGGGAAAGATACCCAAATAACCCACCAAAATTTGAAAAAGAGAAAAAAGAAAAAGAAAAGAAACTGAGGGACCCTTCAATTTTTAGGTTTTTTTTTTTGAAAAAAGATCACCTTTCATCCGAGGTGATGGCCTCGGCTACTCACGGCGACAAAACACGAACCATCAGGTATGTTCATTAAGCATTTTCCTTTTTATTTTATGCTTTATTTATAAAAATAAATTCGTAAAATAAAAAAATCACGTTTAGAATCTATTTCTTTTGTATTTAATCTTCTCTTTTTTGTATTTGATTTCGTGTGATTTTTTTTGTATATTTCTCACCCTCATGTTTTTTTACAAGAAATCGACCTTTATAGCTGTTTTAAATTACAACATTTTTTCTTTTCTTTTTTGTTTTTGCGCTACTATTGTTTCTTTGCTATTGTTTCTGTCCTTTTGCGTGTTGCTTCTTCTTTGCAAGTGGTGGTTGAGTCAACATTGGCAGAGGCATTGGCTGTGGGAGACATCGGGGTGCGAGCGTGTTGACGTGGCACAAGGAGCGGCACAAAGGGACATTAGGGTTTCTGTTTTTTCTGAAAACAGTTTAGGTTGTGAGCCACTGGGCCATTAGGGTTTTATTTTTTGGGGGCCATTTGGGTTTGTAGCATATTGGGCTATATTTGTTGTAAATGGACTGTTTTCATTTTGGACTTTATTATTTTTTGTTTAAATTTTTGTTTTATTTTTTTGTAATCTAGGCTCGGGCAAAATTGGAAATGATAAAAAAAATATAAATTTTTTTTCTTTTATCTTAAATGCAAAGTTAAAAAAAATATTAAGATAAGAGGAAGGATTCACTTTCACCTAACTTTTGTACATTATACCTAATTGTTGTACGATTAGCATTTAAACAATTCAACCATTAAATTTATTAATATAATTTTACTTATCATACATATAAAATTTTGAACCGATTCTATTTCTCTATCATATCAATCTGAAAAAGTGTATATATATTAATATTTATTGAACTGTTGAAAGTATTTTTCGTGTAACAAATAGTTACAAATTTTTTTTATTTATGTCAAATTTGACATTTGCATCATTAAAATAGTGATCGTACAAAAGCATACGGATTTTACACCGGTGTAATATACCCTTGTAAGTGGATCCTTCCTTTTAAGGCAATATTAGTCCTATTTTATTTTGGTTTAAGGTATTGACGGGTATATTGACAAAAAGTGGTGAAAGTACCATAAAAGCCGATGTATTAGGAGACAAATTCTACTAAAAATAGACAAATTAGCCTCTATATATTAAGAAAAAGTGCAAATAGATCATTCTATTAAAAGTTTCGTACATGTGTTGTTAAGTGGTGACTTGGGTTTTTTTAAAGCTTTTTTTTTTATGTGAGTGGCGTGAATAAATGATGAGTAGGAATAGGTAAATGTATCATGGAGGCCTCTATATTAGGAGTCTAATTGCATTTTGCCCCATCTATAAAAAAAGGGTAAATTAGTCCTTATACTTTAGATCAAAAAGTAAATTAATCATTCTGTTTAAAATTCCATCCATTTCTATTTTATGTTGTGACATGACCAACGAAGCAACCAGATAACGATACGTGGTGTGTCACGTGTACCTCAAGCTGATGTGACACATTTTGCTACATCAACAAATATTTTAAAAAATCTCAAAAAAAAAATTAATAATCATTTAAAAGAACATATCCAAGATGAACTTAAACAAAACATGATTTTTTAAATAATTATAGAAACAGTATAGAAAATTATCTAAAACCTATTAAAATTTATAAGGAATTATAATCTTTTTGAAATCATTAAAAATTATTAAAAACAACGTAAAACTTGGACAAATGGCTGTCCAGGTTCAAATAAGCCTTGACAACCATTTGTCTAGATTTATTCTGGAGTTGTTTCTTAAATAATTATTAAATAATTATACAATTAGAAAATTATTTAAAAATTATTATTAATTATAAGAAATTAACAAAATAGAACACATTAACTTGATTAACTAAAAACATCAATTCGATTAAGAAGTTAAATGTGTGTAAATATGGTAATATTTAAATTCTTTTAAACACAAATGTGTATATAATTTTTAAAATTTTTAATCATTATTTATAATTTCTTATAATTATTAATAATTATTATAATTATTATAATTTCACATATACAATTACTTTATGCGAACTAAAACAATTTCACATATACAGTTTCTTCATGCGAATTAACATTGGGATATTAACATGCTTGGTTTGGCTAACACATACATAACAGGTTGACATGTATGGTTCACACGTATAGGGTTTGCATAATATATACTAAGAGATCACATACTAAATCATATAAGGTTTTGGATTTGGGTTCACACATATAGGGTTCGCACATATAGAGTTCACATACCTAGGGTTCGCACATCAATGGTTCACATATTTGGGGATTCGCATACATGGTGTTCACATGGGGGTTTGTATATATGTGGGGTTAGCATACATGGGGTTTGTATATATGGGTGTTCACATACATGGGGGTTCACATGCATGGGGTTTGAATGTATGGGTTCACATATATGGGGGTTTACATGCATGGGGTTTGTATGTATAGGTTTACATACATGGGGGTTCACATACATTGGGGTTCACATATACAAATTACCTTAATTTCTAATACTTCAATTGATACACAATGATCTAAATTTAGATCCCACACTTGATTGAAGACCCAAAAACCTTAATCAAATGAGGGGTTTGACAATCTACTTGGAGAAGAGAGACAGTTTTGAAAACCTTGAAATCTTTTAAGAACCCTAATTGCAATGAGGATTTTGGTAATGAAGAAGAAGAGAGAACTTTGAGAGCTTTTCTTGAAAAATTCTCTAGATAAAAGTTCTAGGGTTTGAAAAGATTTTCTATTTATAAAACTCTTTTTCCCTATTTGAAATAGATTTAGGAAATCATATAGAATTAGTATTGATTTAAATTAAGGACTAAAATTAAAAAAAACAATTTTTAGATGGGCTGGTTGGAAATTTTGGTACTTTATAGGATAAAATAGGAATATAAAATATTTTTGTTGAAAGGTGCACAAGAGGTTTCAAACTTGGACCTAAAGGAAAGCTAAGGTTTTACCACTGAACCAGTGTTAATTCCTTAACCAAAATAAGTTTTAAGTCATTCTAAATTCTCTTACCTTATGTTTCTTTTAAAAATAAAAATAAAAATCTAGATTTTATCCCTATTTCTTCTAGCCCTGTTTTTGGATGTGACAAGGATTTTGCTCTCTTTTCAATCCCATTTAGAATTTTGTTTTTATTTTTTTCTATTTCTCTTCTATTTCTTTTCTTTCCTCATCTTTGCATCATATTATTCTCCATTTTTTTGAAAATAATTTTTACCCTCTCGAATCAAAATTATTCCTCATTCACTTGTTTTTCTATCGATTTAGTATTCACCGTCAATAACATTCTTTTTCTTGCCAAGAATTGGTAAGCACTTCTCATTCCTATGATTCGATTTAGTAATTCTACCGTTCAAATCTCCAAACTTTAATCTTTAATTAGATCAACCAATCTATTAGAAATCCTGATAAATCTTTTACAAATCTTGTTAAGTTTTGAAATCAACTATTAATTCATGTGAAAATATCGTTTGAAGGACCTGATTTAGGTGAATCGGACCAGAACCAAGCGTAGGGAACATTGATCAGACACCTGGCAAAAGTGTGTGTTCTTTCCCAAGTGAATCGGGGCAAATCGTGTCTAAGAATAAGGCTATACGATCTCCCATTCGGGCGTTTGGACCACACGGCCCTCTACACGATCATGTGCCCTACAAACCCTAAGCTAGTTCGTGAACCATGCGGCCACAACTCTTCTACATGGCTGTGTCTCTCCTTTAGATTAATTTTTTCATTAAAGACACAGTCAATTGATTACGAAAAATCCATAACCACATTACACCATATTTAAGAAACTTACCAATAATGCAAGAACTACACAAAGGTGACCAGTCGCGACAATAAAAAGAGGATTAGGAAATAGAAAAATCAGCAGCACAAGGGGATGAAGGGAATCAGTGGAACCAAGAGATTAGATAAAACAAAAAGAAGATTGGAGAGGAGAAAAAAAATTAGCAGCAACCTCACAGCAATATTCGGCCAAACGGGAAAAGGTAAAATTAAAAAGAACGGCAGCGTTTCAGGAAAAGAAAAACTAGCGTCAAAATAGTTTTAGGAAGGTATAGAAACCAAAACTCTTTTTTTAAAAAAAAAACAATAAACAAAATCTAACCCCTTATTTTCCTCCTCAAAATCGGCTACTATATCCCTATCCCTCAACCACTTATTATTCCAGTATACCTCAAACTCTTACACGACACAAGCACAAAAACAAATCCCCTTGATCGCGCAGAGATTTGAACTCCAGACCCCTTGCAACATTAACACTCCACCTAACCACTAAACCAGTAGGCTCATTCTGACATGTTTTACCAACATTTATTTATAAGCCTACTGTCTAAAGATAGGGGTTTATTCAATAAAAACAAAATTTTTGCCCAAGCTAAGGCTTGAACTTGGGACCTCTGAGACACTTCCCATAACACTTAACCACTGAAGATAACATACAGATTTGTCACAAACGACATACAAAAATAATAATTAAGGGTTTTTGAGGCGTTACAACTCTACCCCCTTAAAGAAAATTTTAGCCTCGAAATTTTTACCTGATAAAAAAAGATGAGGATATTGCTGCCGCATTGCATCCTCAGGCTCCCACGTAGCCTCTTCAGAACTATGATTACACCAAAGAACCTTAACCAGTAGGATGGACTTTCTTCTCAGAATTTTAACATCGCGGTCCAATATCTGGACTGGCTCCTCCTCAAAGGTCAGATCTGGCCTAACCTCGATTTCCTCAATAGGAACAACATACATGGGATCAGAGTGATAGCGCCTCAGCATGGAGACGTGGAATACATCATGAATCTGCTCCATCTCTGGAGGTAGCTCCAACTGATAGGCAACTAGTCCCACATGTCTCAGTATGCGGTAAGGTCCAATGAATCTGGGGCTCAACTTACCCTTACGACCAAATCTCAGTTTCTTCTTCCATGGCCAGACCTTGAGAAAAATGAAGTCCCCTACAGAATATTCAATCTCTCGATGCTTTAGATCCGCATACAACTTTTGCCTATCAGTTGCCTCTTTAAGTCGATCCTGGATCAACCTGACCTTATCCTCAGTATCAGAAACTAGTTTAGGATCTAGAACATGTCGCTCACCCAACTCAGTCCAACACAAGGGAGTACGACACTTACGACCATATAGGGCATCCTAAGGTGCCTTCTGTATGCTAGATTGGTAACTATTGTTGTAAGCAAACTCAGGCAATGGTAAAAACTCCTCCCAACTACCTCGAAAGTCAATTACACAGCTCCTCAACATATCCTCCAGTATCTGAATCACCCTCTCTGACTGACCGTCTGTTTGAGGATGGAACGCAGTACTGAAGTCCAACCTTGTACCCAGAGCTTCATGTAGCTTCTTCCAGAATCGAGACGTGAAGCGGGGATCCCTATCAAATATTATCGAAATCGGTACCCCATGCAGTAGCACTACCTCAGACACATACAGTTTAGCCAGCTTCTGCAGAGAGTAATCAGTACAAACTGGTATGAAATGGGCAGACTTGGTCAACCGATCCACGATGACCCACACTAAATCTTTTTTAGTAGGCGTTAAGGGCAGCCCACTTACAAAATCCATAGTCACTCTTTCCCACTTCCAAAGCGGTATTTTAACTGGCTGCAGTAAACCTAAGGGTAGCTAATACTCAACCTTAACCTGCTGGTATGTTAGACATTTACTCACAAAATCGGTAACATCTCGCTTAAGACATGGCCACCAGTATAGCTCACGAAGGTCTCGATACATCTGGTTCCCGCCAGGATGCATAACATAAGGGCTACTATGTGCCTCTCGCAATATAGACTACCTCAACTTGGGATCATTCGGTACACAAACTCTCCCACGGAAACAGAGATCCCTTTTGTTATTCAATCCAAAATCTGATGTATTACCATTCTTAATCTGTTGGAATCGAAGACCCAGTGACTCATCCTCAAATTGGTTATCCTATCTCTGCTCTATCCACATCGGTTTAATCTAGAGTTCAGCCAACAGACTACCATCATCAAATAATCTGAGACGAGCAAACATCGCTCTCAAATCAGTCACAGCTTTTCGGCTTAGTGCATCGGCCACCACATTGGCCTTACCAGGATGGTATTCAATCGTACAGTCATAATCCTTTAGCAGCTCAATCCATCTACACTGTCTAAGGTTTAGCTCATTCTGAGTGAGGAGATATTTGAGACTCTTGTGATCAGTGTAAATGATACATTTCTCACCATACAAGAATGCCTCTAGATTTTCAGTGCGAATACCACTGCGGCCAACTCCAAGTTATGAGTCGAATAATTTGCTTCATGAGTTTTAAGCTGTCGAGACGCGTACGCAACCACCTTACCCTCCTGCATCAACACATATCCTAAACCGACATGTGATGCATCACCATACACAATAAACTCTTTTCTAGGCACTGGCTGTATCAGAACAAGGGCTTCAGTCAGTACGGTCTTGAGCTTCTCAAAGCTCTTTTGCTGTAAATCAGTCCAGTTAAATAGTACACCTTTTTGTAGCAGCTTAGTCAAGGGTGCTGCAATTACAGAAAAGCCCTCTACAAAGCGTCTATAGTACCCAGCCAATCCCAGAAAATTGCGAATCTCCTATACAGTCCTAGGCTACTTCCAATCTAAGACAGCTTCAATCTTTCGAGGATCGACCCTAATCCCCTCAGCAAATACCACATGGCCCAGAAATATTACTTCTTTTAACCAAAACTCACACTTACTAAGCTGGGCGTATAGTTGCTTCTCCCTCAAAACCTGTAAAACCACTCGGAGATGTTCATCGTGTTTATCACCAGTCTTTGAATACACCAGAATTTCGTCAATAAAGACTACCACGAACCGATCCAGATAGGACTGGAACACTCGGTTCATCAGATCCATAAAAGCTGCTGGTGCATTCGTCAATCCAAATGGCATTACTAAGAACTCGTAATGACCATAGCGAGTCTTAAACGCAGTCTTATGTACATCAGCCTCCTTAACTCTCAACTGATGGTACCCAGATCGGAGATCAATTTTAGAGAAAATTGAAGCTCCTCGAAACTGATCGAACAGGTCGTCTATCCTCGGCAGGGGTACTTATTCTTGATGGTCAACTTGTTCAGTTGCCGATAATCAATGCACATACACATGGATCCATCATTCTTTTTCACGAACAACACTAGTGTTTCCCACGGAGACACACTAGGGCAAATGAACCCATGATCTAGTAATTCTTAAATCTGAGCTTTAAGCTCCACAAGTTCATTCGATGTCATTCTATAAGGGGCGATGGACACCGAAGTTGTACCAAGAAAAAGCTCAATCTCAAACTCTACTTCATGGTTCGGAGGCAACCCAAGTAGCTCCTCAGGAAACACATCCGAAAAATCCTTTACCATTCTGATATCTTTAACAGCAGAATCCTCAGAATTTAAAACACTAATGTAGGCCAGATACGCCTCACATCCCTTATGAACCAACTTTTCGGTCCTCAATGCAGAAATCACATTCGACAAGTAGTCTGACGTTCCCTAATTACAACTACCTCGTTGTCCTTCTCAGTTCTCAATACTACCCGTTTAGTGGCACAATCCAAGTTCACTCAATGTTTAACTAGCCAATCCATGCCTAGTATCAGATCTTATTCTCCAAAACGAAGTTCCATTAAATCAGTCAGAAAAATAACTCTTTGTACCTCTAAAGGAACGTCTCTAAATAACTTATTAACCTGAACGGACTACTTCAATGGACTTAATACCATAATTTCACTCAGAGTACTCTCAACTGGAATCCCCAAGTTTTTAGTAACAGAGCAGGCAACATAGGAATGAATGGATCCTATATCTATCAATGCAGTATAAGGTACATTAAAAATTAAGAACGTACCCGTGATGACATCCGGAGCATCTCTCTCCTCTCGGTGACGTGCCGCATATACAAGAGCTGGCTGCCTCGCTTCAGTCTGATTAGCACCTCTGTCTGGTGTTCTCTGCCTACGGCCCAACCCGTTACCACCTCAAGCCTGACCGCAGCCTCTTAGTAGCTGTTGAACATCCATCCGCGACTGTGCAGTACCCAGACCAGGAGCTTGTATCTGATCAGGCCTCAGTGGACACTCTTTGATACGTTGGTCCAATGAACCATACCTCAAACATGCCCCAGTTCTTTGCCAACACTCGCCCTGATGGCGTCTCCCACAATCGGTACAAGGCTGTTGACCAGTAGCAACCATAGGGGCCCCAACGCTGACCGACCCATCCACTCTAGCCTTTTTCTTAGGCCTCTGAATGGAACTTAAGGGCTCTGAATCCCTCATGTTCCTACCTCTCTCTTTCTCACGGTTCTGGCACTCAGTGCGCTTAACCTCTTCGGCGATCTTCGCCTTATCCATTAGTGTGGAAAAGTCTCGCTCCCTCTGTGAAGCTATCAGAACTCTTAAGCTATCTCTGAGGCCGTCCTCAAAGCGAACACATCGCTCGTATTCAGTCGTCACTATACAGCACCCTTTAATTTTTGCTCGAGGGTGTAGTCTAGGTCATCCATAATTCTCTCTGTGGCCTCTATCCAGTACTCAGCCACATTAGGGGCAACCCCAGCAATACCCCTAAAAATCTCAGCTCCATTGTACAGGAGTCGTTCCGTAACCGACCTACAACCTCCAGCTTTAGTATTGGCCTTAGCGACCCTTTATAGAATTCTTAACATGGCTTGGGACAGTGCGTCGTCCCCAGCCATTCGATCATGAGACCCAGTCTCAGCCATAGGTGAAGCCGGTGTCTCACTAGTTTTTAAATTAGGTATGTGGCCAGATGACGAGGACCTAGCTCGAGCACCTCTACGGCTTTGACCACGGCCTCTTGTACCCCGTCCGCGAGTACCTCTAGTGCTCATTGTCTAATCTCGTGTTATCTGTATTAATAGTTTTATGCAGATCAGTTTACAGTTTCAGTATTTATTAATCAAAGTTTTATGCAAAGTAGTATAGTAATTCAGTGTCCATTTTCGTGAATTGGCCTAACAGTTTTGCTACAGTCTCAGTATACACTATCTTAAGTGTTTTTAGTGCAGTCCATCTATAGTAGTCGTAGGATAAACTACCTATAGCAGTTTCAGTTTAGAACATATAACAGTTTCAGTCAAAATCATAATGTAATTTTTTGAGAGAACTTACAAGGTCGACATCGGAGACTCAACGTGCCACACGTTCAGTAAAATATTTCAAAACACTTCAATCCATTTAAAAACAGTTCTTTAGAAATTCAAGTTTAAAAACCCAATCCACAGCCACGTTTTGCAACCTGGCTCCGTCTAACCATCCAGCCTTTACACTCCATCTCCGTCTAACCCTACACTCCATGTGAGGATATAATCAACCCACCGATCCCTACCCTCCAGCGAGTACTGAATGCGGCACTATACAGTGATTTGCAGCTGGGCTGCTAGTAATTTAGGCTCGAAACCTTTCAGTACACTTCCTCCGATTAATAACAACCCATCCCCATGCAATGCATCATGCAATCATGTCATGTCATATCATAGTATCGTGTATGTATTCAGTACAGTCTACATAGCATGCTAAAATATAGCCTTACATGTACATATATATAAATATATCAAACAAAGGCATAACAGTCATTCAGTCAATTAGGGGTGTAAGTAAGCTTACCAACCCAACAGTAGGTCCACAGTCAACTCGGGTGACCCATGCAACCTTAGCAGTCGAACAGTGAAAATAGGCCCATGAGCCCATGTAGGCCCACACACCCGGTGGCCCACACGGCCCATAATGGCCTTAGCCGTGTAAAATGCATGACCTGGCCCAACAATTTCCACATGTTCGTGTGGTTTGCTCGTGTGGGGCCCATACAGCCCAATTCGGTCTGACCCATGAAATCGCACATGGCCCGCCTCATCGATCACACACCCATGTTTAGTCACATGGCCTACCACACAGGCGAACGCACGTCGGTGTAGCGTCAACGTTCACTTATTCTGGCTTTTGTCAATTTCCATAATCATGATTGTGTTTACACACCTGTTTCGTTTGTGACTTAAAATCGCTTCTGAAACCACCAGCACCTATGATCCACAACCAAACCCCACAGTCAATTTAAATCGCAGTTAGTTCGAACTAAAGCACTGACAATAAATCGTTCAATCCAATCGTTATTTATCTTCCAAAATCGATCAACCCCCCAATTATGAGTCTACGAGATAGGTCACCCCTCCTAATATTTTCCGCTGAACACTTTGAAAAAAAATCACCAACATGACAATGATTTATACCCTAACCAAGAAAGAAGAAAAGCTTTTCCTTAAATTACATCAAATCACAACCACCTTCCCTACCAAACGAGTAATAGCGGAACCATAACACTCCAACGATAGCCAAACGCTCCCACTCTTAACCTTCATTAAAGACATAGTCGATTGGTTACCAAAAATCCATAACCACATACACAAAATTTAAGAAACTTACCAATAATACAAGAACTAAACAAAGGTGACCAGTCGCGGCAATAAGAAGAGGATTAGAAAATAGAAAAATCGGCAGCACAAGGGGATGGAGGGAATCGGCGGAACCAAGAGATCAGATAAAAAAAAAGAAGATTGGAGAGGAGAAGAGAAATTAGCAGCAACCTCACAGCAATATTCAACCAAAAGGGAAAAAGCAAAATTAAAAAGAACGGTAGCGTTTCGGGAAAAGAAAAACTAGCGTCAAAATAATTTTGGGAAGGTATTAAAACCAAAACTCTTATTTTAAAAAAAACAATAAAAAAAATCTAATCCCTCATTTTCCTCCTCAAAATCGGCTACTATATCCTTATCCCTCAACCACTTAGTATTCCACTATACCTCAAACCTTTACACGGCACAAGCACAAAAATAAATCCCCTAGATCATGCAGAGATTCAAACTCCAGACCCCTTGCAACATTAACACTCCACCTAACCACTAAACTAGCAGGCTTATTCTGACATGTTTTACCAACATTTATGTATAAGCCTACTGTCTAAAGGTAGGGGTGTCGTAACCATTTTTGAAAAAAAACGGGAATCGACTTTGGGTTTTGAAAACGAATAAAAACGGGAGTCATCACCGATCTTTTATTAGGTGTGGTCGGATCACCTTTGTTTTAATAAAACATTTTGGTTTACTAAAACGATGCTTTTGGTCTACAAATGTTCGAGAAAAATAGGTTCGGGAGTCGGTTACGTGCGAGGAAGGACTAGCACCCTCGCAACGCCCGAAATCAGTACCAAATTGATTGATCAATGTCCTAATGTCGAAAAGTTGAAAATATTTAGGGTAAAAAATTGGAAAGAATAAAATTCGTCTATTCGGGATTAAATCTTAAGATTATCTCGCTTCAAAGGAATAAAAGTATCATACCCAACACGTTAGGATATAACACCCTTATATTTCGACACCGAGATCATCTTCGACGAGAAAAGGATATTTGAATATTTAGTCGAACGAAAAGATCGACACACAACACGTTAGGGTGTAATTTTTCGGCCTTCTAAACGCACAAATATTACCTCTTTTGTACGAATTAAAAAAATGTCGGATTGCGATTTAAAACCGTTGATCCACATGAAATGACGAAGACGAGAAATTAACAACACATGATGATAAAAGATGCAAAAACAAGAAAAAAATAAGATAATATTAAAACAGTAACAATAAATTAAAAAAAACTAAAAAATGTTAGTAGCTATAGAGAGAATAGTAAGTATAAAAATAATAATTATGTAAAAATAATAATAATAATAATAATAATAATAATAATAATAGTATAGTAATAATAATAAAAAAAATAATAGTGATACAAAATATATATATATAATAATATAGTAATAATAGTAAAGTAATAATAATGCCAAAATATGTACAATATAATAATAATAATAGTAGTAAACATAATAATAATAATGATGATGATATTACAAAATATGTACAATATAACAATAGAAATATAGTGACAATAATAATGATAATAATAATAATGAAAATGAAATAACAAAGATAGTAATATGGAATATATATGATGTACTAATATAGTAATAATAATAATAATAATAATAATAATAATAATAATAATAATAATAATATAAAAAGTAATAAAAGCATTAAAAATAATTAATTTAATGGTGAAATAGCCAAAATAAACAAAATGGGACTAAATCGGATCAACAACAGAATCGTGGGGGACCAAGCTGCAATGCGCGCAAACATGCGGGGGCTAAGTGAGTGAATAACCCAACCCCTGATTGTGTGACGTTCAAATAACCAGGTATGGACTAAATTGAAGATGGAGTAAAATAATGGGACTAAATTTAAAAAAGGCGAGAAAGGCATGGGGGACTCAATTGAGCGGCGCCGCAAGAGGGAGGGACTCATCGCGCCAATAGCCCATCGTTCAAAAAATGCGGATCCTCTGCTCCATGGGTCGGGTCTCACGGATCCCCCCAAAACGGCACCGTTTTGGTGCCTGGTGGGGAACCCATAAAACGACGCCGTTTCTAAGGGTATTTATACCCTTTTTTGCTGAAAAAAAGATAAGTTTCAACCCTAAAAATCTAAAAAAAAAGCAGCCCCCAGCTTTCTCCCTCTCACCTATTCTCCACTCTCCGACGTTTAGTCTCCCTCCGGCCGCGTATCTCACCACCACACCACTATCACATCGGTGGCCAGTGGTGCTCACGACCGGACCTCTAGGCCCCCTTTTTGAAGCCCTTTGGAAGCCCTGACGTTCGGCTACTGAAAGTGAAAGGAGAGGACTTTTGGCGCCTTTTCTCGGGCCGAGTTTCGTCAACGGCGAATGCAGACTCCGACACCGCAACTGTGGAGATTCTGGTAAGGCTCCTCCCTTCCCTTTTCGATTTTTATTTATTAATATTTGTTCTTAGATTTCAAAAGATCAGTAAATGAAAACAGACGAAAAAAAGAGCAACGACGATAGAATAATAGCGAATAAGAGAAACCACAAATTAAAATTCAACCTTTTAAGATTTCTTTTTTATTTCGATTGCTCTCTGTTTTTGTTTGATCTTTGCTACTGTACTCTTTGAGAATATTGTACTCTTATTTTTTTAAGGAGCCCGGTCCCTGTACATGGTTTCATCTTTGGCTTTTATGGAGCCGAAAACAAAAAGGTAAGAAATAAAATACAATATTTTCTTTCTTTTTCTTGTTGCTGCTGCGTTGTCTTCCATCTTTACAGGGTATGGTGGCCGACAGTGGCAAATGTGCATGGAGGCTGCGGCGCACACGGTAGTGGAGGTCAGTGGAGAGCGGCACACCAGGGGCTAGGGTTTCAGAAACCCTAGCAGTCTAAAATCAGTGTTTGGGCTTTTAGATTTGGGCCAAAATTGTGGGATTTGGTGTAAATTGGGCCTATTTTAATCTGTTTGGGCCCATTGTAATTGGACTACTATTTTATTTTTTGGTTTGATAATTGGGCTTTGTTAGCCCGGACAAAGTTGGGCTATGACAGCTGCCCCTCTTTGCTCATTGTCGTGTAACGAGAATAGAGCAAAGACATAGTGAAGGCCAAATTTGTCCGGATCCACTGAGTCTTGACTTCTTTGGTTCTCGTATTCTTCAAACAACTTCAAACTCCATAGTAACTTGTTGTTTTTATCCACTGTACTGCTACTTCCGAGGGATAAGATCTATAGCTTCGATTTACTCTTTGCTCAATCCTTTTTTATCTACTGGGACTTTGAGATAATGAATCTGCATTTTCCAATTTGCTTCCTTCTTGTCTTCAGGAAGACTTCAATCTTCAGTCCGCTCCACTATTATCTCTTGGGAACATGATCTGGACTTTTCAATTTGCTTCCTTACTATCTTGAGGAAGACTTCAATCTTCAATCTGCTCCGATGCTACTTCCGAGAGATATGGCCTGTAACTTCATTTTGCTCTTGCTCAATCTTCTTTGTCCACTGGAACTTCTTCGTCCAATTTGCTCAAGGCAACTTCAGTCTTCCGTCTGTAAGTACCTCCGCGTGTGACCCGAGGCTCAACCCCACTCTCATAATATGAGTTGATTTTTTTTTTGAACCAACAGAAATTGAAAAGTAGAAATTGAAAATACCTCGGCGTGCAACCTGAGGCTCAACTCACCTGAGTTGATTTTTTTTTTTTAAAAACAGAAATTGAAAATACCTCAGCGTGCGACCTGAGGAGTTGCTTTTTTGCAAACAGAAACAGAAATTGAAAATACTTCAGCGTGCGACCTGAGGAGTTGATTTTTGCAAACAGAAATTGAAAAACAGAAATTAAAAATACCTCAGCGTGCGACCTGAGGAATTGATTTTTGCGAACAGAAATTGAAAAACAGAAATTGAAAATACCTCAGCGTGCGACCTGAGGAGTTGATTTTTTTGCAAACAGAAATTGAAAAACAGAAATTGAAAATACCTCAGCGTGCGACCTGAGGAGTTGGTTTTTGCAAACAGAAATTGAAAAACAGAAATTAAAAATGCCTCAGCGTGCGGCCTCGGTCTGCTCCGCTTGGGAAGGAAAGACTTGTTATCTTCGATCTGCTTCGCTTAGGAAGGTAAAATCTGCTTTTCGATCTGCTCCGCTTAGGAAGGCAAGATCTACTTTTCGATCTGCTCCACTTAGGAAGGCAAGATCTGCTATCTTCGATTAGCTTCGCTTAGGAATGCGAGATTTGTTTTTCGATCATCTTCGCTTAGAAAGGCAAGATCTGTTATCTTCGATCAGCTTCGCTTAGGAAGGCAAGATCTGTTATCTTTGATTTGCTTCGTTTAGGAAGGCAAGATCTGCTATCTTCGATCAGCTTCGCTTAGGAAGGCGAGATTTATTTTTCGATCAGCTTCGCTTAGGAAGGCAAGATCTGTTATCTTCGATCAGCTTCACTTAGGAAGGCAAGATCTGTTATCTTTGATCTGCTTCGTTTAGGAAGGCAAGATCTGCTATCTTCGATCAGCTTCGCTTAGGAAGGCAAGATCTGTTATCTTTGATCTGCTTCGCTTAGGAAGGCGAGATCTGCTTTTATTGAAAAACAGGAGTTGAAAAACACCTCAGCGTGTGAGGCTCAACTCATCTCTCGTATTATGAGTTAATATTTGAACAGAAATTGAAAAACACCTCAGGATGTAACCTGAGGTTCAACTCACCTCTCGTATTATGAGTTGATATTGAAAAATAGTACTTGAAAACGTATCATCTGGTGGAACTCGGATGCCTTCTTTATCTTTGGTTCGGTACAGTTATCGTCAAAACTTCTTGCTTCACTGGTGCACCTGTATGTGTCATTATATGCATGTGTTTGTCTTAAATGCTTTTATGCCTACATGATTATGCCATACGCCCTAGGCTTGTTTGTCATGTATCTCTTTTCATTACGACTTTCATGGTAGCCTGTGTTCATTGCTTCGACTCTTGACTTTTCTTTCAGGTTTTGTACCCGTCCTCAAACCTCAAGAGTAATCTGCGTTTCTCGTATATCACCCTTTTGCCCCACTGTAGCTTCAGGGTTCATCTCATTGTGACCTGGGGGTGTAGGATTTGAATATCCTCCATTTGTCCCACTGCGACTCTAAAACATAGGATTTGTCTCTTCTTCAACCCACCCTCTTGTTATTCAAAGGTACAAGATCTGTGTCACTGACGCGGTGCCTTGTCATTTTGTTCAATCACTTTAATTTGGACTCAGATATTTCCAACCCTTAAACTTGGTGAATCTTTAAGCAATAATCCTGTTTCAGACTCCTGTATTGTTTAGAGGTTTCCAGAGTAATATGCGAAACTCCTTTCATGAAAGTGTTATTAATCCAATAATCGTTATTTCAATGCAAAATGCTCGAAAAGGACGGAATGTGAATTTATAGCTCGAATCAAAAAGTTAATCAAAGCTAGCATATACTATGAAGAAGCAAATTTATTTAGTGCGTTTCGGAAGGACAAAGATGGCAAACTCAAATGGGTAAAATGGAAACTAGGTGCCCCAGATATCGCAGCTTGAGCTTTTCTGTTCAAACTTCTTGAGGACCGTTCTAGACTCAATATGTGTTTAGGGGATCCTGAGTACTTTGTCGATCCCCCAAGACGTAACATACCTCTTCGTTGTTACTTCAAGCGTAGCGAGACTACTGTATGCCCTATCAAAATTCGAGCTGCCCTTTTCGGATTTTCAACTCAATCCCACCTTTGGTCTCAAAGCGCCCTTTGCTAGTTTTCACTTTGGCCTCTCCTTTTTCTTTTTTTCTTTCTCTTTTTCTTTTTTTTTTGTTTTAAAATTACCGGATTGGACAGGTCCTTGTCGTCTATCTCAGATAATATCCTTGTTTCCCTAGAGCGGGCCTTCTTTGCTATCTAAGGTCCTTCCTGGCTTGGCATCTTCTTTTTTCTGAAGTCTCTGTTGCATGGGAAAGGATCTTCTTCAAAGCCCTATCATGAAATTTCCTAAGGCGATCCTTTTTGTTGTAAACTCGCATCATCTGATCGTGACAGATAGTTCTTAACATCTTCTCTTGATCACATCGGGATTGGATCCATTTTGCCTCATCCAATTTTGGCTCGGCCTGTGTCCTGGAAAAGAGGATTTTGACTCCACTAGGCAAAAACTAATGAGGGAGGCGTTGCCCCCAGCAGAGGTCCCGGCTAATGTTTAATGATCAACAAAGAGTAGACGTGACCTCTATATGGCAACATTCACAAGTTTAGGTCATCTTCTTAACAATCTTTGTTTCGTTGCCCCTTTTTTTTTTTTGCCATGACATGGCACTTGATCCTTTTTCCTTTTTTGTTACCATATTGGCATATGAAGCGACCCTCACCCCCTTAGTGAAGAGAACGACTTCCACGAAAATGGATCGACGCGGACCAAAAGCTTTCGAGGTGATTGGCTTGCTAACGTCCATGCCCCACGTGTGGGAAGAGGCCCATAAGTTCTGTCCTCCTTGATTTGGCGTTTGATATAGTTTTCCTCGCTGGGTAGACTAGTAGCTCGAGCCTCGTGATTGGCTTAGTCAGGGTAGAACCACCGGCATGTGATTTTCAAATGCCCTTATGGACTTTTTCTATGACTTCCTTAGCTCTGACAGCATATTCATCCCTTCGTACTAGTCCTGGCGTGATCATACAAAAATATCTTTGAACTCTTGGAGATAACGCAGTGATGCCTTGCCTTATTTCTGTGGTGGGCTAAGCTCTCATCTGTATCTCATTCGTTAGCTCGTATTGTCCGCTGACACTTCGTAGGGTAGGATCCGTCATTCTTAACAAGTTAGGAAATAAGTTACAATCTCTGTCATCTTCCAAGTTCTTAGATCCCTCTGGACACATATCTCCCTAAAAGAGAGTCAGTAACAGTGTCGCTCATGTCATTGATATCTGGGGACCCCATTGTGGGTATGAAGGCAGAAAATCTAAAGAATAAATGATTCTAAGGATGATTATTCGTATGATGTGGTCATGAATGAAAAATGGAAGAGTATTCTAAATGCAGTATGAGATGAAAAGAAAAATATTCACTTAAAATGATGCATTTCATCGAAATAAAAAATTTTGAACACAAGCCCATTTCACAAAAGATTCTTATTGCTTCTGGACTTAAAGCAACAAGCATGTTTCGGATATTGCTCTGGATTAGTTCTAAAAATACAGGGATGCCTTCCTCAGTCCTATTGTTCAAAACACTCCCAAGTGTGTAAGACTTCGGGAAGCTTTATGCCCCAGTTTCTCTTTGAATGTGTCATTGGCGTTCTGACTTCTCGATTTCTAGGCTTCTAATGATTGTTTTAAGAAATCAAGACTCTCTCGCCCCTTCCTTTAATCATCACAAATCATTGCCCCGATCGACTCATCGAACTTCAAAACCCCTATTTTAATAAGCCTCTCCATTAATTTCTTAAATGCAATGCAGTTATCGGTTGAGTGACCTGTTATTCCCGCGTGATACTCGCATTGAGCATGTGAATCATACCAACTGGGGTATGGGGGTTGCACTGGTTTCATGTAGTGAGGAGCCACCCTATGTGCATCAAACAAGTTTTGATACAACTCCCCATATGTCATTAGAATTGGTGTAAACTGGAGACGCTTTGCATTGAATTCTTGACTTGATGATCCCTGATGACCAGTGGTCGCAGCCCTCGGTTGACCTGTAGAGACTGACTTGGAACGCTTGCTCAAGTTGTTCACTTCATTTTCCATCTTTCTCGAGCTTGACCTTTTAACACTTTCTCTTGCATCTATTTTTCCACTCTTGATGCCGTTTTCAATGAGTTCCCCAGACATTACGACATCGGCAAAGTCCTTTGTGGCATTTCCCACTAACTTGTCATAAAACGGTGCCTTCAATGTGTTAATAAAAAGGACCGTTATCTCAGTTTTAGTCAGTGGGGGTTCTACTTGAACCGAGACGTCCCTCCACCTTTGAGCGTATTGTCTAAAAGTCTTTGATGGCTTCTTTTCCATCATCTGTAGTGTTAGTCGATCGGGCGCCATATCGGAGACATGCTTGTATTGCTTACAGAACGCTGAAGCTAAGTCATTCCATGATTGGATCCTCTCTCTGCCGAGCTGGTTATACCATCGGAGAGCTGACCCGATCAAGCTATCTTGAAAGCAGTGTATTAACAATTTGTCTTCATTCACATAACCAGTCATTTTCCGACAAAACATGATAAGATGCGCCTTTGGACACCTTGTTCCATCATATTTTTCGAAGTCCGGCGCCTTAAATTTCGGAGGCAAGACCAGATCGAGAACCAAACTGAGCTCTTTGGCGCTCATTGCAGAGGAGACTCTAGTTCCCTCTATCGCCCTGAGTCTTTCTTCCAGACTCTTATACTTGTCCTGAGCATCATGATCTCTCATTCTTAACTTGGCTATTTCCATAGGATCATCCAAATCTGGGACAATAGGGTCAGCAGGGTTAGCTCCGGAGTTTGATACGAATATTCCTGGTCCTAGATGAGCAGGTGGTGGTACAGATGGTTGTTCCAGGCCTGTAGATTCCCTTTGAGGCCAATCTCCTGGTACTGTATGGGTGTGAGGTGGAGTAAATCCTGGGGGATGGAGTGGACTCTGATTGACTCTCGAATGGGGTTCTGTAATATCAGGACTCTGCACAGGTCCTTTTCCTTGGACCAGGGTCATCATCATCTCCATTAGCTTGGCCATTTGGTCCTTTTGCTCAAGTGATTCTTTCCTGGACTTCACCATCAGGTCCCTTGTTTCTTGCTGCGACTGGGCCAACTGCTCTTGCAACTGTCCTTGGATTCTTTCCATTCTTTCGATTCTTTCGTTGAGTTCAGCATCCATGGCTTTAGTCCTTAATCGGGTCCTATAAGGGTGACGCGATTCTAGATCCGTAATGTCGAACTGAAAGTTATACGATTTTTAGTCTTAGTGAATGATTGGGGTGATATGATGCTGTTGTATGCAATGCAATGCAAATGCATGGTATGAATGCAAAAAGGTGTCAATTCTGATTCAATTCCTTATAGGAAACTTCCTTAGAAAACAAAGCTCTTTACATAAAATAGATTATAGATATGGTTTGGCCTTAGCGCCTAGATCCCTAATCTTTTGGAGTAACGAGGCTAACTCCTGTCCTCTACTGCCAAAATCTGTAAGTGTTCGGCCACCTCTCGAATCTGATGTATGGCCTCTCTCATGCAATAGTCCCTTTTTCCAAATTGTTGCCGGGCATTATGTAACTCCTCCCTCCGTTGCTCTCTGCTCTCTTTCAAGTACTTGATATAATTCTCACAATCATGCAGTGTCCCTTCTAGCCCTTCAATCTTCTTTTCCATTTCTTCGATTCTACTCAAACTTGCCTCTAGTTTTATTGCCGAATTACAGTTCGATAATAGTCGAGGGACCTTTCCAACTCCGCTACTCTAGTCTTTAATTCATTTCTTCTGTTTTGGCCTTCTGACACTTGCTTTTCTAAGATCTCCTTCTGAGCTTTCATTTCTTGAAATTTCCTTTCCCATTGCTCGGTCTTAGCTCTCTCCTCTTGTAACTCTTGTTGCCATTGATTCGAAGTCTTTCCTAACCCCGCAGTCCTCATTGAGATACACATCTTTTGTAGTCCCTCTTTAGGCTGTCCAACTCTTCTTCGATTTTGATCTTCCCCTTTCTTATTTTCTCTGCTTCTGATTTCTGTATCTCTATATCCAACTTCAAAAGCATCTTTGCCTCTTCCAACTATAACTTTTCTGACTACGCGCGCATAGCCGCATTGTCCTCTACTCTATCAAGAAAGTCGTTTTCCATAGCAAACTTCCTATATCAGCAATCGAACAGAAATTGACACCTCTACTATATGGAATGTCATGCAAGTCAAACAAATCAACACGAGTCAGTATTGCATAATCAAAACAAGCAAAATATCATCACACACTTATCTGGGTAACTATTTCGACGTTCTACCTAGGGTAGGCTCTAGGGCTTCTACATGGGGTTTGGTTCTAGAGAGGGGTACCTGAACCAGCAGATTCCTCAGTCCTCACCCATTATAGGCTCATACGGACCGAGCTCGGTTCAGGGGGATACATTTCCCTATGGCCATACGGAGGTGAATACCTCACGAAGCGCATAGGTACGGATGTATCCCGGAAGCAATCCACTAGCCCATGCGGAGGTGAAAACCTCACGAAGGCTTAGTTTCTTAATCCAATTAAAAGGTACGACCACAACGGTCATACAATGCAAGTGTAAGAATTATGAGACTCGACATTATTGTAATTAACACATAAACAAATACATCAAATGAAACATGATTTTTTTGTTTTTTATTTTTTTTAAATATTTTCAAATTTTCATTCAAAAGGACAAAAATCAATCAATTTAAGGCCTGACTCTCTCAAGGTCCCCAGCGGAGTCGCCAAGCTGTCGTAACCATTTTTGAAAAAAAACGGGAATCGACTTTGGGTTTTGAAAATGAATAAAAACGGGAGTCGTCACCGATCTTTTATTAGGTGTGGTCGGATCACCTTTGTTTTAATAAAACATTTTGGTTTACTAAAACGATACTTTTGGTCTACGAATGTTCGAGAAAAATAGGTTCGGGAGTCGGTTACGTGCGAGGAAGGATTAGCACCCTCGCAACGCCCGAAATCAGTACCAAATTGATTGATCAATGTCCTAATGTCGAAAAGTTGAAAATATTTAGGGTAAAAAATTGGAAAGAATAAAATTCGTCTATTCGGGATTAAATCTTAAGATTATCTCGCTTCAAAGGAATAAAAGTATCATACCCAACACGTTAGGATATAACACCCTTATATTTCGACACCAAGATCATCTTCGACGAGAAAAGGATATTTGAATATTTAGTCGAACGAAAAGATCGACACCCAACACGTTAGGGTGTAATTTTTTGGCCTTCTAAACGCACAAATATTACCTCTTTTGTACGAATTAAAAAAAATGTCGGATTGCGATTTAAAACCGTTGATCCACATGAAATGACGAAGACGAGAAATTAACAACACATGATGATAAAAGATGCAAAAACAAGAAAAAAAAAAGATAATATTAAAACAGTAACAATAAATTAAAAAAAAAAACTAAAAAATGTTAGTAGCTATAGAGAGAATAGTAAGTATAAAAATAATAATAATGTAAAATATTATAATAATAATAATAATAATAATAATAGTATAGTAATAATAATAAAAAAAATAATAGTGATACAAAATATATATATATATAATAATATAGTAATAATAGTAAAGTAATAATAATGCCAAAATATGTACAATAATAATAATAATAGTAGTAAACATAATAATAATAATGATGATGAATACAAATATGTACAATATAACAATAGAAATATAGTGATAATAATAATGATAATAATAATAATGAAAATGAAATAACAAAGATAGTAATAAGGAATATATATGATGTACTAATATAGTAATAATAATAATAATAATAATAATATATAAAAGTAATAAAAGCATTAAAAATAATTAATTTAATGGTGAAATAGCCAAAATAAACAAAATGGGACTAAATCGGATCAACAACAGAATCGTGGGGGACCAAGCTGCAATGCGCGCAAACATGCGGGGGCTAAGTGAGTGAATAACCCAACCCCTGATTGTGTGACGTTCAAATAACCAGGTATGGACTAAATTGAAGATGGAGTAAAATAATGGGACTAAATTTAAAAAAGGCGAGAAAGGCATGGGGGACTCAATTGAGCGGCGCCGCAAGAGGGAGGGACTCATCGCGCCAATAGCCCATCGTTCAAAAAATGCGGATCCTCTGCTCCATGGGTCGGGTCTCACGGATCCCCCCAAAACGGCACCGTTTTGGTGCCTGGTGAGGAACCCATAAAACGACGCCGTTTCTAAGGGTAATTATACCCTTTTTTGCTGAAAAAAAGATAAGTTTCAACCCTAAAAATCTAAAAAAAAGCAGCCCCCAGCTTTCTCCCTCTCACCTATTCTCCACTCTCCGACTTTTAGTCTCCCTCCGGCCGCGTATCTCACCACCGCACCACTATCACATCGGTGGCCAGTGGTGCTCACGACCGGACCTCTAGGCCCCCTTTTTGAAGCCCTTTGGAAGCCCTGACGTTCGGCGACTGAAAGTGAAAGGAGAGGACTTTCAGCGCCTTTTCTCGGGCCGAGTTTCGTCAACGGCGAATGCAGACTCCGACACCGCAACCGTGGAGATTCTAGTAAGGCTCCTCCCTTCCCTTTTCGATTTTTATTTATTAATATTGGTTCTTAGATTTCAAAAGATCAGTAAATGAAAACACACGAAAAAAAAGAGGAACGACGGTAGAATAATAGCGAATAAGAGAAACCACAAATTAAAATTCAACCTTTTAAGATTTCTTTTTTATTTCGATTGCTCTCTGTTTTTGCTTGATCTTTGCTACTGTACTCTTTGAGAATATTGTACTCTTATTTTTTTTTAAGGAGCCCGGTCCCTGTACATGGTTTCATCTTTGGCTTTTATGGAGCCGAAAACAAAAAGGCAAGAAATAAAATACAATATTTTCTTTCTTTTTCTTGTTACTGCTGCTTTGTCTTCCATCTTTACAGGGTATGGTGGCCGACAGAGGCAGATGCGCATGGAGGCTGCGGCGCACACGGTAGTGGAGGTCAGTGGAGAGCGGCGCACCAGGGGCTAGGGTTTCAGAAACCCTAGCAGTCTGAAATCAGTGTTTGGGCTTTTAGATTTGGGCCAAAATTGTGGGATTTGGTGTAAATTGGGCTTATTTTAATCTGTTTGGGCCCATTGTAATTGGACTACTATTTTATTTTTTGGTTTGATAATTGGGCTTTGTTAGCCCGGACAAAGTTGGGCTATGATAAGGGGTTTATTCAATAAAAACAAAATTTTTGCCCAAGCTAAGGCTTGAACTTGGGACCTCTCAAACACTTCCTATAACACTTAACCACTGAAGCAGACATACAGATTTGTCACAAACAACATACAAAAATAAAAATTAAGGGTTTTTGGGGAGTTAAAAAGCATGACATTGCATGAGGTAGGAGGATATATACGGAGGAAGATTGGTAGTTTATCTACAAATTTGTTATGCATCCACAACCCAGTGAAAGTTTTTATCTACAATTTTTTTTGTGTATCCACAGCCAAGTGGCAGATTTTATCTATGAATTTTGCTGTGCATCCACAGCCCAGGGAAAATTTTATCTGCAAATATGTTGTGCATCCATAGCCCATTGGTAATTTATCTGCAAACTAGTGGTGATTAAACCAAAAAATCGGTATATAAGGATATTTGAGTTCATGGGAACTCCCATTGTGGTGTGTATTGGAGTTGGGTAAGATCTGTCTTTCGATATACTGAAATTGCATTGCCATTCATAAGCACGTACATATATAAACTGTGAATTCTGATATATTATATTGATAGGTTTATCTGAAAAAAAAATCGATACTCTAAACTGCTAACTGATTGTGATCATTTTATGCGTTGTTACTTAATATGTTTTATTTATTGTTTGCACTAATTTTCTTGTGATTGAACTCACACTGAGCTTCATAAGCTCACTCCCTTTTTTATTTCCATATTTACAAATAATTCACCAGGTTAGGGCACGGACTCAACATCCGGAGGACTTGGCACTGATTGTTTTTTTTTTTATAAAAGTATTTTAGATTCATTGTAATTTCTGCTATTCAAAGACTGTAATATTTTATTTGAACTATGGCATAAGACTTAGGTTTTGAGATTGTTCGGCATGTATGACATTTTATTTTACCATAGGTTATTGAAATATAGTTTATTGATTATTCATGCATAAAATTCTGGTTTCCACTAAACTCAAGATAAATATCACTCTTTCCCCTAATAGTTAAGTAAACGAGGTTTGAAAAAAAACTCATAAAATCTGGAAACTGACTTTTACTAAATAAACTTTTAACTTCACCGTTTTTGGGAAAATTATATCTTTTAGTAAAATGAAGACAAAATGAAGACAACATCTTCCAAATTCGGGTCCAACGTCTAGGTCGGGTATGGGAGGTTACATAAGAACAAGTTTCTTATAAAGGTAAAGTAAAATATTATATATATATATATATATAAGAGACACATGTCATTTTTTAAGGTTACTTGTGAAATAAAAATATGCTACTAGTGTACTAAATACTCACTCTTAAATTTAACGATCTTATTTTTTCAGTTAACTCTGCTACGTGTCACGTTGTGGTTGTGCCACGTGACAAAAAAATGATAAAAAAATTATTTTAAAAAGTTATGAAAAAGAAAATTTATTTAAAATATAGAAAATATAAAAAAGTAGAAATTTATTAGAAAAATATAAACATAGAGAAAATATTTAAATTTTAAAATATAGAAAAATTTTAAAATAATTATAAAAATTAACTATCAAATATAAAAATACAGAAAATTATTAAAAATCTATAAAAATATAAAAAATAAAAATAACAATATATATAGAATTTTTTTAAAATTATAAAATTATCATAAAATTATCATAAAATATAAAAATAATAAAATTTTAAAAATAGAAAATTTTAAAATATATAAGGTATATAAAAATTAGAATTTAATCATTTCAAAAAAAAAAAAAAAACTAGTGGCATAATCTAAATGGCTTGTGATAACTCCCCCACCTCGACCATTTTTAAGGTGTTATTCAGCAGTGGGGTAGGCTTAATAGGCTACAGTCTAGGTCTCACGATGCTTGTTTCTAACTTTTTTTCTGACTGAAGCCTATCAAGTAGCCCTACTATTGAATAACGCTTTAAAAAATTGTTGCAGTAAACCAGTAATTTAGATTATGCTATTGTTTTTTTTTTTTTATGTTTGAGATGATTAAATTATAATTTTTATGGGTTTTATTATTTTTATAATTTTTTAAAAAATATTTTTCCTATTTTTATAAACTTTTAATAATTTTCTATATTTTTCCATATTTATAATAAATTTTAATATTTTTAAATTTTTCTATATTATTTATAAATTTTTAATAATTTTATAATTTTGCTATTTTTTATAAGTTTCTATATTTTTAAATATCTTTTTATAATTTTAGTGATTTTTTATGGATTAAAATAAAATTTTATCATTTTCATTTACGTGTCACAATTATGGCGTGCACATGGCATGATTAACTAAAAAAAGATAAAAGAACTAAAATTGTTAACTTTAATGGTTCACCGTCAAAGTTAACAGTTAAAGGACCCTATTGATGCATTTTTGTAATTTAAGTATTCAATTAATTTATTTTTATTAAATGGTCAACCACTTTTTACATTCTTAATCCTATTTTTTTAAAAAAATAAGTTTAAAAAATGTTTATATGTCAAAAAAAAACCATAAGAAAATGCAAAAAAAAATCTATTAAACCCCTATATTAAATTCAGAGCAAGTTTAGCCCCTGTCGTTAATTAAAATAATCAATTAAGCCCCCTCATTAACGATTTTCGTTATTGACCACATTGATCATTGACGAACCAATTAGATAGTGACACTTGCCAACCTCTAGTTTAATCTAATATTTTTTCCCACAAAAATGATTAAAAATTAGAAAAATATTTAAAAAATAAAAATATTAAATAAAAATATATGAAAATTGATATAAACTTATAAAAATTATAAAAATAAAAAATTCTAATAAATTATAAAAGTAATAAAAAATATTTAAAATTTTATATAAAAATATTAAAATTATATAAAAATCATAAAAATAATTAAAAAAAACATAAAAACTTAAACTGGACTGGGTTAGTTAGTTGGACTGATTAGACTAAAATCGAAAAGGGTATCAGTTTAAAGAAAGCCATTAGATCGATTGACCTGGGAACCAGATAGTTGAACCATTTTTTTTATTTTTTATTTGATTGAATAGGACGAAACAGTCGAACTGGTAAATCGGTGGCCTGTTCGATTCAACCATCGGTCCGGTTCTGAAAACCTTGGTCAGAATATTTCATTATGACATATGCTAATAGTTTATTATAATTTATTATGGAAAATACATTTTTTTATTTTAAATAAGTTTTATTAATTTCATAATTTATTATATTTTATATTTCATAATATTTATAATGTTATATAATTTTTTTATAATTTTAATAAGTTTATATGAATTTTAATATTTTTAATATTTAATATTTTTATAAATTTTTAAAGATTTTTTAATCATTTTTATGGAAAAAATTAGATAATACCAAAGCTGCCACGTGCCATCATCTGATTGGTTCGTCAATTTATTTTAACGGTTAACATAATCAATACCGTTAATGTAGGGGCTTAATTAATTATTTTAATTAATAATAAGAGCTTAATTAGATACAAATTTTATACAAAAAGCTTGGAATGATTTTTTTTTGCATTTTTTAAAGGTTTTTTTTTAACATAAGCTTTTAAAAAATAATTAAAATAATATATAATATAACTAATTTATGCATTGTAGGAGTAAAACAGAACTTTGATATATACCATGAACTAGCACTAAAATTTAGAGATAATTTATACAAATTTAAACTTAAATTTATTTTTTTAAAAAAAATGGAGTCATAATCCGACGTAAACAAATTACCCTGACCTATAAAATCATCACTAGAGATGCCAATAATTTTTTAATCTAAAGGCGGCAATTCGCATGCATGCGTCAAAAGGGTTTTAAACTTTTTAGTTCTTTTTGTATGGAAGTACAAAAATTGAGTTGGCTATGTACCCCCGACTTTGAGAACCTGAGAAAGACGTGTGAACGTTTTCGTTGAAGCTTAGTCCTTTTTTCTTTTTTTGAATTTGAATAAACAATTTTAACTCAATTTTAATATTGGAATTCGGATAAAAATATCATTAATATTACTTTTTTGGTATAATTAAATTATCTTTATATTTATTTTATGATTTATACTTTTTGGAATTTTGTGAAGGTTTCCAATAATATATATTTTATTTAAGCATGAGTTGTCTACCTAAAAATATAATATTTTATAATTACACCCAATACTTATAAAGATAGAAGATTTGCACAGTTAAAGAAGTGTAAAGCAAACATTTAATAAATGAGCATGCAAAATGCAAGATTTCTGTAGGAAACCGTATCTAGGTAGTGTGGGTAAAAAGGTATCCTGAACATTATGGATTGACTTGGCTTTTGTTTATGAAAAGAGAGCTCAACCATGTTGGCAAGTTGTATACGGTAGTTTGGGTAAGCAGTCGTTCAAAAGTTTGAAAGCATGCTTTCCCACAAGGTCATAAACAATAAAGAGGGTGAAGAATTTGGATTAAGGGGCACCCATTTTCAAGTCTGGATACATTAATTTTTTTTTTTTTTTTGGGTGAAAAGTCTGGATACATTTAACTGAGGATGAATGGCTACTTTTCCCCTTCAATGTTTGCTCGTTGCTCGCTATTTATTGTTGTCCCTTTACAGTCAAGCAAAAGGTCGGTTTCCCATATACTTCCAGGGAATGATTCTGAATTTAAAAGGTTTAATTCTAACAATAATCTAATCTATGTTCTTATTTAGCCCTTTTACTTTTATTTCCTTAAATTGATCTTTTTTACTTTTCAAACTTCTCATTTTCAGTCTTTCTATTAACTTTTTTTCTGCTATAATCATAGGTTTCACCCTCAATCTCTAACACATTTTGTTAATTTAGCCCATTCTTCTATATTTTCTTAATTTTTTGGTTAAAATATGTGGTTAGTCCTTATACTTCTAGAGAATTTGAGCTTTAGTTTTTGTGCTTTAAAAGTCAAAGTTCAAACCTCCTACTTTTTTTCAATTTAAAAATTTTAGTTCAATCAATATCGTCGTTGATAGTTTCTATTAAAATTTATCAACTTAATATGTTTATTTTCTACCAATCATATACCACGTCACATGAGAGTGACCTAACTAACATGCCAAATTGGTAATTTTTTTGGAAAACATTACAATTTTAATGATTTCACTGGGATTTTTAAATAAAAAAAGCTTAATTTTATCCTTTAAAGTAGAGGGATTTAAATCTCAAAATTTGTCAAAATGCAAGGACTAATTGCATATTTTAACATAATTTTTTATTGGATAAGTCACCTTTTTTCTTCAATCCTATTTAGATTTGACCGTAAAAGAATCTAATGTTGCTAACCTCCTCCCCCGCACTTTTTGGTTCTTTCTTATTCTTATTATTTTATAATTGTTTAAATGATCAACTTTCAAATCCAAAAAAGCTCATCAAACTTTTTCATGAAAATATTTTTACCCAAAAATAATTTTTTCCATTATAATATTGAAGATAAAAATATGAAATAAAAAATTGAGAATCAACGGATGGATTTATCCTTAGAATTGAAGAAAAAAGAAAAAAAATCCAGAAATTGCCCCTGCCCCACACACCCTGAAGTCATAGAGTTTGATGAATTCCCAAATGTTAGAAAATGCTTCCATGGTGAAATCAATCTAAGAGGACCCTCATCACAACCAATGAAGAAAAACAACCCAAATACCAAAACCCACTAAGAAATTTGAAAATTTTAAAGCTTTATTTATTTTTATTTTGAAAATCATTGAAGGTTACTTGTTGAAGAACTATTATTATGATTGATTTTTTTTTAAAGAAAAAAAATGATTGGATTTGATGTTGAAGAATAGGAGGATGGGTCTAAAGCTTCAAATCTAAAACAAAAAACAAAAAAATTGATTTTTTTTTTTTACTTTGAAGAAGAAACTAAGTAGATATACTTTATTTGGTGTATATATATATATATATATATATATTATGTTTCTAACCGTTTTCAATTTTTCTTAATTTTTAGATTTTTTATTCTTTTTAATTTTTAAATTATAACATGGCACAATCTTAGAGTCTTATATCATCACACCTAACAACTTGGTTTATCCCATGAGAAATTAATAAAACTTGTAAAGACTGGGGATTAAATTTGTGATTAAACTGAATTTTAAACACAGATAACATAAAAGTTAACGAAAGGACTGAAAATGAGCAATTCAAAAAGTAAAGAAACTAATTTTAAACAAATAAAAGTAAAGTGACAGAATCCGCACAAATTGATAAGTACAGAGACTATCATTAGAATTTAACCAAATTAAAACAATTTGTTGCGCGTACATATTAAGGTTCTTGAGTATAAGTTGATTCTAAAATCAAACCTACAATTACTAATGTTTGTTATGTCTAGTACTAAACAGTTCAATGCTTGTTAATTAAGATTTTGTGTTCGAGTCTTGTGGGTAGAAAAATAATCCTATAAGAGTTTTGCTCCCGTTTAAGAGTTTAACTCGACTTAACTCCAAATTTAATTAGAACCCAACATGTCTATTGAATATTAGAGGGTCTAAAAAAAACCATATGATTTATTGTGATCCATATTTGATCAAATATTTTAATATATTCAAGGGTAAAGTACAAGAATGGTCACTAAACTATTGACTTCATACTATTTTGGTCACTCAACTATTAATCGATTTAGTCACTAAACTCTTTCAAGTTAAATATTTTAGTCACCCTATATTAGTTGTCGTTAGATTTTTTTTATGAAAAGATGATATGGAATTTCGAGAATTTTCACGTAATTTTTTTCAATTTTCCACGTGGGTAAGTAATTTTTTTTTGTAGTTTTGACTTTTGACTATCTCGTTCCTTTTTCTTTTTTCTTCTTTCTTTTTGGGCCACCACCACTATCTGGTGCTACCTCATGTCACCACCGTCCTTAGCTGTTTTCTGTTTTCCCTCTCTTTTCTCTTCTTCCTATTTTATTTCTTCTCTCTTTTGTTCTTTTTCCTTGTTTCATTCTCTTCACCATAAAAGCCCAAATTGTTGTACCCTTCTCCAACCGTCTCTAACACTATCCTTCATTATCGGCCTATTGGGATCTAATGCCCTTAGTGTAGTGATTATGTCTATGTACTTGTAATTTTTTGAACAATTTGGTTTAATAAAACTCCATTGTTATCATTAATATCCTTTTATATATTGTCTTCAATAGTTTCCGCACACAAAGTAAAATGAAAGTAAATATCAGCTCATTAATTATCTAACATTTAACTAATACTAAGTTGCATTATGTGATCAGATCGTAATGGGAGAAGATATCTTATCTTAGTTGATAATCTAAACAATTCCTTAGTCTAATAGAAATTGAGCAATTCAACTGAAACACCAATATGTCGTCTATCAAGTCTAATTGTGGAGATACATTATTTTGGGTATTGGAGCAAATGTGTAATAACCCGAATTTCAGTGGTGTCGAAAACGACTGTTTCAAAACCCTATTTCCATAGTTCGAGTTTGTAAATATTAAATATTAATATTTAAGAGGTTAATATGAAAATATTAAAGTTTGGTCCAATAATTTTGCCGAATTGATAGTTAATTAAAGTACAAGATTTATCACTATAGATTTTTAAATGACCAAATTAAAGACCAATAGAAAAATTAGACCAATTTTAAATGGTCAAACGGTGGTGGTGGATGACAAAATCCATTATCTTAGACTAATCATGCTTATGGTTAATTAATTAAAGTTTCATTAAATTAATTAAGGTTAATTAAAAATTAAACTAAAGTATAAAAGACAAAATTAAAAGAAAAAGAAAGTCATTTGCTATTCTTCTTCTTCTCCACTGAATGTGTGACGCCCAGACCTTCTTATTTTTGTAATTGTACGTATTTGACACAACTGTGTATCTACTTTAATGGCTGAGTGTTTTGGGTGTGTGTGAGAGGTCTTGGGTTCAAATTTTACCCTTGACAAATTTTATTATTTTTGGATCTAAGCCTTATCTCTATTCAGTGGGCTTATTTTAATTGCAATTTTATATCGGAATGAGTCTGCTGGTTCGAGTGGTAAGGGTGTTGGTGTGTTGGAGGTTCTGTGTTCGAATCACTGCGTTAACGTAGGTATTTATTTTTGCCCTGTTATTTGATAGAGTTCCAGTTGTGCTGGGATTTTGAGGGAGTTATCAGTAGTGGAGAGAATTAAGGGATTTTGGGAATATCTTCTATTTTATTTTTATTCTCTTTTGTTCAAATTTTCTCTCTCTTCCAATGAAAAAAAGTTGACGTTTGTTCTTCCCCTTTTTCTCTATTTTTCGTTTGTTTTCTTATTTTGTTGAATTGCTGACAAATCCTAGTATCTTGCTGTTCTGTTCTTTTTCAATCATTCGGTAAGTTCTATGGTGTCAGAATCTTAACGTTTTTTTGCTAAGGGTTTGATGAGGGGTTTGTTTTTGTTACTTTCGGTTTAGGCGAAGGACAAGATTTGGCTGGGGCTTCTGCAGCGTTTTAGGTGTTGGGGTTTAGTGATGTTGTAAGGCTTTGATAGTGAATTAATTTCAGTTGAGTTTTATTAGTGTTGCTAAAATTAGGTATTGGAAGGCTCGCGATAGTGTTCACAACAAATCGATACCAGGAGTATACCCGAAACGCAAAAAAATGAGCATCGGCAAAAGCCAAAAACCATATTTTTGACCCCACATGGGCGTGTGGTTGCTCGTATGGATCGCCGTATGCGAGACACGACTGTATGGTCGACGAAGGCATGGTCGTGTGCAGCACTCGACCGTGTGGTGGCTCGAATGTGGCCATGTGAGCCACACGGGTCAGGCCAAGTTGAGCGTGTGAGCCTATACGGGCATGTCACACGGGCGTGCGTATTTTGGGCCAGGCCATGTGGGCTGCACGGGCATGGCCAATATGGGTGTGTGGGCCCATTATTCTGAAATTTTCTCTAAGGTTGCATGGGTCATTCCGTTCGATTGTGGGCCTACCGTAGGGTCAGTAAGGGTTAACTAAACCCTAAAGTTACGTGATCTGTTAGACTGAAACACTGTTTTGGGTATGATTCTGTTTTGCATGCCTGATCATTAGGCTAGATGCATATCTGATAACTGTAAATATAAGCATGTTAAGCATGTTTACTCTCTTTATTTTGTATGCGTTCTCTGTATCTGTTTTGGGGTGGGATATGTATATGGGAAGAAGTATTATGTTCGGTGTTAGTCGCCTTTATTCTGGCAGCTTGGCTGCATACGGTTTGATATGTACCTTAATGGCACAATGTGGTGTGTAAGGATGGGTGGGTGTTTTAAACCCCACATGGTGTGATGGGATGGTTGGAGTTGGTGTGTAGAGGATAGGGGTAGGATTTTTGCATATTTGTTTCTGAATTTGTTATTTGAATTTGTATCTATATCTGACCTTGTATATGTTTCTGTATGATTGCATGTTTAATTCTGTTGGGTTACACACTGAGTTTACGTAAACTCACATCTGTTTGTCTGCTCTGTCAGGTAATCCACAGTCTTAGGCGGGTCCGCGCGGTGGAGACTTAACGGTGACCACTCAACCATATAACTATTAAACTTAGCATTTATGGTTTATTTTAATTTTTGGAGATTTATTTGAGAGTTTGTAATTTTTGGGACTCTCTGGACTGTTTGGTTTTTAACTATTTATTTTTGGATTGTTTGTCAATTTGATTGCTTTGGTAAAATTTTTTTTATTAAAACGATGGTTTTTATGCAAACAAAGATTTTCCTAAAAACACGAATGCGTTTTCAAACTATAACAATTAAAGCTTCCGCTGTAATAAGTTTTGGTAAAGAAACTGAATAATTTGTGGTTTTAATAAACTTTAAATATTGATGATCTACCAAGTCAATACGGTTTTCAAAACTCATTCCTTGTGACATCACCAGATTAGATCATAATGTCGAGGCCGGGTTTGGGGTGTTACATTTAGTGGTATCAGAGCCAGTTTCTAAAACTCGCCTGTGAATTCTGGGTTCCAAAATGGTATTTTTTTAAAAAAAGAAGAAATGGTTTTCTAATATTCTGAATGACTTGAGAAAGTATGTGGTACACCGAGTTTCTGGTGACGATTCTGTAAGTAATTCTGAAAGTTAGTTAGAACAATTCTAAAACACTGTAGATAATACTCTCTAAAACTATACTGAAATAGTTAGAGACTGAAACATTTGAAAACAATTCTGAACTTCTGATAATTTATGCATAAAACATCTGTTAATAAATACTGAAATTGATGCATAAAATTTTTAATGTAGATAAAACTCGATTTACACAATGAGCACTCGTGGAACTCACTGACGTGGTATTCAAAGCTGTGGTAGAGGCCGTAGGGGGCTCGAGCTGAGTCTTCCTCTTTAGGCAGTATGCCAAACCTAGATACTACTGAGATACCGGTTTCACCTGCCACCGAGACTAGGTCTCAAAACTGCTTGACTGGGGACGATGCTCTGTCCCAAGCCATGCTGAGGATCTTGGAGAAGGTCACTGGGCCCCATTTTAGAGTTGTTTATGGTCGATAACTGAACGACTCCGGTTAAATGGTGCTGAGTTGTTTAGGGGCATCACTGGAGTCGCCCTTAGTGAGGCTGACTATTGGTTGGAGGTCACTGAGAGGATCATGAATGATCTAGACTACATTCGTGAGCAGAAATTGAAAGGTGCAGTCTCCTTGCTTCGCGATAAAGCTTATTAGTAGTGGTTGGCAATTAAAGAGGGTACTCAGCCTGATCATCTAAGTTGGGATTTCTTTAAGTCTACCTTCCAAAGCAAGTATGTAAGAGCTAGTTATGTGGATGCTCGCAGGCATGAGTTCATGAATCTCACGCAAGGCGATAGATCAGTGGCCGAATATGAGGCTGAGCCGCTACGCTTGAGGCATGGTGGTGACTGAGTATGAGAAGTGCGTCCGATTTGTGGATGGCTTAAGGGATAATTTAAGGGTACTGATAGCTCCACGAAGGGAGCGAGAGTTTCCAGTTCTAGTGGAGAAGGCGAATATCACCGAGGATGTTAAGCGCATGGAGCGCCAGAATAGAGATCGTGAGAGAGGTAAAAAAAGAGGGATTCGAAGCCCTTTAGTTTTGTTCAAAGGCTTAAGAAAAAGGCCAGACCTGATGGGCCTATTAGAGTGGTGGCCCTTGTTACTCCTACTAGGTTACAGCCATGCAGTGATTGTGGTAGGCGCCATTCGGGCTAGTGTTGGAAGAGGATAGGGGCTTGCCTGAGGTGTGGGTCTCTAGAGCACCATATTAAGGAGTGTCCACAGAGGGCCAATCAGATGTAAGCTTCAGCACCGGGTTCTATACAGCCTCAGAAGGTAGTTCAACAGCCACTTAGTGGCCGTGGACAGGCTAGAGGTGGTAATGGTATTGGTCGTGGACAGAGAGCACCGGGTAAATGTGCTGGTCAGACTGAGGCGAAGCAACCTACACTGGTTTATGCTGCACGGCGTCGTGAAGATAGGGATGCTCTTGATGTCATCACCGGTACCTTCCTTATATTTGATGTGCCCTATACTGCTTTGATAGACATAGGTTATATACACTCCTATGAGCTAGCACTATATCTGAAAACCTGGGGATTTTTGTTGAGAGCACTTCTAGTGATGTTACTGTATTGAGTCCGTTGGGGCAGTCTGTTCGAGTTAGTAAACTCTATAGGGATATTCTGTTAGTGGTGCAAGGGGTTGTTTTTCTGAAAAATCTGATGGAGCTTCCGTTTGGGGAGTTCGATTAATTCTGGGTATGGACTGGTTGGTTGAGCACCGATTCAGTTTGGACTGCGCATCTAAGAGTGTCGTTCTAAGAACCAAGGATGATATAGAGGTGGTTGTGATCGGTAAGTGTCGAGATTATCTGTCCAATGTGATCTCCGCGTTTGTGGCTGAGAAATTGGTTCGGAAAGGGTATGATGTGTACTTGGCTTATGTCAGTACTTCTGTTTCTAAGGACTCTTTTATCCGGGGTATCAAAACCATGAGAAATTTTCTGTATGTCTTTCCAGATGAGTTACAGGGTGTACCTCCGAATCGAGAAGTTGAGTTCAGTATTGAGCTTCTTTTGGGTACACCGCCGGTGTCTATCACTCCATACCATATGGCACCGAAGAAACTTGCAGTGCTTAAGGCTCAACTTCAAAAAATTCTGGATCGTGGTTTCATTCATCCTAGTGTGTCTCTATGGGGGCATCAGTTTTGTTTGTTAAGAAAAAAGGATAGGACCATGAGGTTATGTATTAATTATCGGCAACTAAATAAGTTGACCGTAAAGAATAAGTATCCACTTCCGAGGATTGATGGTCTGTTTGATCAGTTTCGAGGGGCTTCGGTGTTTTCTAAGATTGATCTTCGATCTGGGTATCATCAGTTGAGGGTTATAGAAGCGGATATTCATAAGATTGCATTTAGGACTTGATATAGACATTACGAGTTCCTAGTTATGCCTTTTGGTTTGACGAATGCTCCGGCGGCATTCATGGATTTGATGAATCGAGTTTTCCAGCCATATCAGGATCAATTCATCTTGGTCTTTATTAACGACATTCTGGTTTACTCCAAGAGTGAGGATGAGCACGATGATCATCTTAGAGTAGTGCTTTAGATACTCCGTAAGAAGCAGCTCTATGCTAAGTTAAGCAAGTGTGAATTCTAGTTGCGAGAGGTGACCTTTCTGGGGCACGTGGTTTCTGCCAAGGGAATTCATGTTTATCCGAAGAAAACTGAGGTTGTGCTTGATTGGAAACAATTCAAGAACATATATGAGATCTGTAGTTTTTTGGGTTTGGCGGGATATTATCGGCGGTTTGTTGAGGGATTCTCTTTGATTGCAACTCCTCTAACTGAACTTCTGCGCAAGGGTGTCGCTTTTGTCTAGACTAATGCACAGCAATCGAGCTTTGAGAAGCTCAAGTCTGTTCTGACTCATGCTCCTGTTCCGATACAACCTGGATCTGGTAAAGAGTTTCTAGTCTACAGTGATGCATCGCACGTCGGTTTGGGATGTGTGTTGATGAAAGATGGTATGGTTGTGGCTTATGCATCTTGTCAGCTTAAGACACACAAAGGGAACTATCCAATGTATGACCTCGAGTTGGCTGCAATAGTTTTTGCATTGAAAATCTGGAGGCACTATCTGTATGATGAGAGGTGTATTATCTACACCGATCACAAGAGCCTTAAGTATCTCCTTACTTAGAAGGAGTTGAATATTAGGCAGTGCAGATGGATTGAGCTGCTTAAAGATTATGACTGCACGATAGAGTATCATCCTGGAAAGGCCAATGTGGTGGCCGGTGCTCTAAGCCATAAGGCAATGACTGATCTGAGAGCGAAGTTCGCTCGCCTTAGTTTGTTTGATGATAAGAGTCTGTTAGCCGAGTTGCAAGTTAAGCCAACTTGGATTGATCAGATTCGAGATAAACAGATGGGGGATGAGTCTCTGGGTTTGCGGTTTTGTCAGGTTGAGAGTGGCAGTACTTCAAATTTTAGGTTGAATGATGATCGTGTTCTGTGTTTCCGAGGGCAGATTTGTGTGCCAAATGATTCAGATTTGAGACTGTTGATTCTGAGGGAGGCGCATAGTAGCCCTTATGCTATGCATCCCGGTGGTAATAAAATGTACCGCGATCTCCGTGAGTTGTACTGGTGGCCGGATTTGAAGCGTGAGGTTATGGATTTTGTGGCTCGATGTCTGATGTACCAACAAGTTAAGGCTGAGCACCAGTTGCCTTCGGGTTTGTTGCAGCCAGTTAAGTTTCCCTTATGGAAATGAGAATGTGTGACGATGGACTTCGCTAGTGGGTTGCCTTTGACACTCACTAAGAAGGATTCTGTTTGGGTCATTGTGGATCGATTGACCAAGTTTGCTCACTTTATTCCAGTTCAGACGGACTACTCTTTGCAGAAGTTAGAGAAGCTCTAAATTTTTGAGATTGTGAGACTGCATGGGGTGTCTGTTTCGATCATTTCTGATAGAGATCCCCGCTTTACATCTCAATTTTGGAAGAAGTTGCATGAAGCTCTGGGTTCGAGGTTGGACTTCAGTACTGCGTTCCATCCTCAGACCGATGATCAATCTAAGAGGGTGATTCAGATATTGAAGGATATGCTTCAGAGTTGCGTGATAGATTTCCGTGGTAGTTAGAAGGATTATCTACCGCTAGCTGAGTTCGCTTACAATAACAGTTTCCAGTCTAGCATCTGGATGGCACCTTATGAGGCTTTGTATGGTTGTAAGTGTCGCACTCTGCTATGCTAGACTGAGTTGGGTGAACGTCGGGTTTTTGTTCCTAAGTTGGTTTCTGAGACCGAAGATAAGGTTAGACTGATTCAGGATCATCTGAATGCAGCTTCTGATAGATAGAACTCATATGCAAATATGAAGAGACGTGATATTAAGTATTCTATGGGGGACTTCGTTTTTCTTAAGGTTTCTCCGTGGAAGAAGGTTCTGAGATTCGATCGTAAGGGCAAGCTAAGCTCTTGGTTTATCGAGCCGTATCGAATTCTGAAGCGTGTGGGACCGGTCACTTACCAGTTAGAGTTACCTCCAGAGTTGGACTGTATCCATGATGTTTTTCATGTTTCGATGTTGAGGCAGTATCGGTCTAATCCATCTCACGTAGTTTCTGTTGAGGAGATCAAGGTTAGACCGGATTTGACTTTTGAGGAGGAGTTAGTTTAGATTTTGGATCGAGATATTAAAGTAAGGAAGTTCATACCGTTAGTGAAGGTCCTGTGGCAGAATCATGGAACTGAGGAAGCCACGTGGGAACCTGAAGACTCGATGCGTCAGCAATATCCTCATTTGTTCTGATCAAGTAAATTTTGAGGTCAAAATTTCTTTTAGGGGGTAGATTTGTAACACCCTGACCTTCTTATTTTTATTATTGTAAGTATTTGACACAACTGTGTATCTGCTTTAGTGGTTGAGTGTTCTGGGTGTATGTGCGATGTCTTGGGTTCAAGTTTTACCCTTGGCAAATTTTGTTATTTTTGGATCTAAGCCTTATCTTTGTTCAGTTGGCTTATTTTAATTGTCTGTAATTTCATATAAGAATGAGCCTGCTGGTTCGAGTGCTGAGGGTGTTGGTGTGTTGGAGGTCCTGTGTTCGAATCCCTATGTTAACGTAGGTATTTATTTTTGCCCTGTTATTTGATAGAGTTCCAGTTGTGCTGGAATGCTGAGGGAGTTATCAGTAGTGGAGAGAATTAAGGGATTTTGGAAATATCTTCTATTTTATTTTTATTCTCTTTTGTTCAAATTTTCTCTCTCTTCCAATGAAAAAAAGTTAACGTCTGTTCTTCCCATTTTTCTCTGTTTTTCGTTTGTTTTCTTATTTTGTTGAACTATTGACGAATCCTAGTATCTTGTTGTTCTGTTCACTTTCAACCATTCGGTAAGTTCTATGGTGCCAGAATCTTAACATTTTTTTGCTAAGGGTTTGATGAGGGGTTTGTTTTTGTTACTTTCGATTTAGGTGAAGGACAAGATTTGGCTGGGGCTTCTACAGCGATTTAGGTGTTGGGGTCTCCATTCAATAACGGTAAGTATTCGGATGCGTTTAGTGATGTTGTAAGGCTTTGATAGTGAATTAATTTCGGTTGAGTTTCATTAGTGTTGCTAAAATTCGGGTTCTGAATGTCGACTTGTAGGTCTTGGAAGGCTCTAGATAGTGTTCGCATCAAATCGATACTAGAAGTGTACCCGAAACGTAAAAAAATGAGCATCGGCAAAAGCTGAAAAACCATATTGTCGATCCCACATGAGCGTATGGTCGCTCGTATAGATCGCCGTATGCGAGACACAGCCGTGTGGTCGACGAAGGCATGGTCGTGTACAGCACTCAATTGTGTGGTGGCTCGAATGTGGCCGTGTGGGCCACACGGGCTAGGCCAAGTTGAGCGTATGGGCCCACACAGGCATGTCACACTGGCGTATGTATTTTGGGCCAGACCATGTGGGCTGCACGGGCATGGCTAATATGGGTGTGTGGGCCCACACGGGCATGTGGGCCCATTATTCTAAAATTTTCTCTAAGGTCACATGGGTCATTCCGTTCGATTGTGGGCCTACCATAGGGTCGGTAAGGGTTAACTAAACCCTAAAGTTACGTGATCTGTTAGACTGAACATTGTTTTGGGATTCTGTTTTGCATACCTGATCATTAGGCTAGATACATATCTGATAATTGTAAATATAAGCATGTTAAGCATGTTTACTCTGTTAATTTTGTATACGTTCTCTGTATCTGTTTTGGGGTAAGTTATATATATGAGGAGGAAGTATTCTGTTCGGCGTTGATTGCCTTTATTCTGGCAGCTTGGCTGCATACGATTTGATATGTGCCTTAATGGTACAACGTGGTGTGCAGGGATGGGTGGGTGTTGTTAACCCTAAATGGTGTGATGGGATGGTCGGAGTTGGTGTGTATTGGATGAGGTTAGGATTTTTGCATATTTGTTTTTGAATTTGTTATCTGAATCTGTATCTGTATTTGACCGTGTATATGTTTTTGTATGATTGCATGCTTAATTTTGCTGGGTTACACACTGAGTTTACGTAAACTCACATACGTTTGTCTGCTCTGTCAGGTAATCCACAGTTTTAGGCGGGTCGGCGCAGCGGAGACTCAGCGATGACCATTCAATCGTATAACTGTTAAACTTAGCATTTATGGTTTATTTTAGTTTTTGGAGATTTATTTGAGAGTTTGTAATTTTTGGGACTCTCTGGTCTGTTTGGTTTTTAACTGTTTATTTTTGGATTGTTTGTCAATTTGATTGCTTTGGTAAAATTGTTTATTAAAACGACGATTTTATGCAAACAAAGATTTTCCTAAAAACACGACTGCGTTTTCAAACTATAACGATTAAAGCTTCCGTTGTAATAAGTTTTGGTAAAGAAACTGACTAATTTGTGGTTTCAGTAAACTTTAAATATTGATGGTCTACCAAGTCAACACGACTTTCAAAACCTATTCCTTGTGACATCACCAGATTCGGCCATAACGTTTAGGCCAGGTTTGAGGTGTTACAGAATGCAATAAGAAAGAATAGGGTTTGAGCTTTCAAAATTTTAGCCTTGATTTTGTAAGCTCAATTTAGTCATTTTCTTGTAATTGTTATGTTTTTGAGATCATGAGAGCTTGATTTAGCTAGCATGTACCAATTTACATAGCTGTTAAAATTTTTTCAAAGTTTCTATTGTTGATTTCTTGAAGAAATTGTTGTTATATTGTTAGATTTTAAGCTCAGATGTGAAAAAAAGACTGGATTGTAATGTTCAGTTGTTAGTTTTTGAACATAAGGACTAAAGTGTAAAAATTATGAAATTGATGCGAATTTTTTTTAATAATAGATAATAGAAGGTCATAAAAGGATGTGATTGAGATCTATTTCAAAATTGAAGCTCAAAATTGAAAGATATTGCTTTTTTAGTTTTAGGGGCTAAATTGAATAAAATGTAAAACTTTAGTTGTTTTCGAAAAATGAAAAGAAATTGGTTCATGCATAATATGGGATGATATAGAATGTTTTGTATTGATAAATTGAATTGAATAATTGTATAGATCGAGAATTGAACCAAATTAGTCCTTAAAGTCTTAGTTATTGTTGTTTTGTCAGGTAAGTTCTTATGGAACTGACTAAATTATTTGTTGAATTGTATTTATTTCAATTGTTTGTTTATATTTGAGTGAATTTGTGGAAATTGGCATATTTGGCTATTTACGGACTGAACTGTAAAACGTGAAAATGTTGGTTATACGATAGGGTACAAGGTATTGATATGAATGTTGCATGTTTATAAGATTTCTGTGACATATGTATTCTAATAAAAGGTTTGAAATGATATGATTACAATAATGATGCCCGTGTAAACTTAGTAAAAGATTAGCATATGTATGTCATGTCATTAGGGTCAAATATGAAATTGATCAAGCATTTACATAGTTATATGATATCCAACATTTGTTGTGGATTCTCGATTTATATGTATCATTGGTTTCGCCTGGACTAGTAACCTGGATACAATGTCAGCTTGTATGAGCAAATTCATAAATGTCAGCTTGTGTGAGCAACCCTGATCATTGTCAATTTGTAACATCCCGAATTTTGGGGGTTAGAATAACCAAGCTAGGCTTGAGAGGCAAAGCTTTCAATTGGGCTTATATGTTTTTCTGAGTGTTTTCAGAACATGAAGGAGTTTGGTGGTTTAGTGGTTAGATGTTCAGCATGCCCTTGGTCTTGTGTTTGAATCCTCGTGTATGTAAAGTAAAATTTTGTTTTGGTTTTTGAACCCAATTTTAAAGAAAATCCGATGGGTTAGAGTATTGTTAAATTTTTATTTTTTTGTAATTGTATTTTCATTTTATTGTTATTAAAAGAAAGAAAAAAAAACAGTTTCCTAATTTTATTCTCCGACGTTACCCTTATCTTTTTCCTTCATTAGTTTTTTTCTTTTCACAATGCAATTTCATATTTTGGTTTTGTTTGCCATAGTGTTTCTTTCTGTCACCATTTTCCTTGATTTTTTATTTTTACCTAATTGTTCCGCTGTTTCTATAATCCAAAGTTCTAATAATTTGAGCCGCCTCATTTGTTCTCTTATTTTCATTTAACCAAGTGTTGGAAAAGAAGTGTAGAGTAAGTGTTGTTCTTATTGGTTTTACATTGGTTTCTTTATTTCTTTTATATTGGTATGATCAAAATTCTTACGGGTTAAGTATGGTTGAAAAATCGAGTTTTCAGATTGGTAATGTAGAGGCGAATTGATTGCTCCGAGTGCTTGGAACCATAATTCAGGTGTGTTTCCTAAACTTATGCAAATTAAGGTTTGATTTAATGTTGAAATTCGTTAAATGTAGCAAGATTTAGAGTGATTTTGGGCCCACGCAGGCAGCCACACAGGTGTGTACCGCACACGGGCGGTTTAAACGGTCATGTGCCGCTATAGAAACTAGGGTAAATCGTTAGCCATACGACCTAGGGTGAGCCATATGGACTGGCCACATAGCTGTGTGATCCTTGTAGGGAAATTTATTATTTTTCACACGGGCGTGTGCTTCTATCACACAGTTGTGTATCTCAGTCACATGGGCGTGTGTTTTAGCCACACGGTCGTGTCTTCCCTGCTTTCAAAATCTGTTAATTTTGTCACACGGCACAGTGAGTTACACGGTTTACACACATGGCCGTGCAACCCTGTCACACAAGCGTGTCACTCTTTCACACGGCTGTGTAGACCTTTCACACGGTCTAGATCCTCCCACACGCCACACCTGTTTTTACAATTTTTTTAAGGTCGATGCTAATTATGCAAATACAAAAAGTTTTCTTGCATCATATCATAGTGTATGATACCATTTGAGACAATGGGGCCAACACAAACACCAAAGACAACTCATGAACTCTTTAATTTGAGACATTCAGAGCTTCAAAATGTGGTTGAGAAGATATTTGTTGCTCTAAAAAACATTTCCCATGTTAACAACATCATCTTAGTATAGCATAAAAATCAAGGTTGGATCGTACTAGCATGTTAAATTTTTCATAACTTCAACCATAGGGGGAATTGAGAGTACATGGAAGAAGGAAATTTTGATAATTTTAATGATGCAGGTTCAAATTCAGAAGATGATGAACTCAGCCAAGGACCAATATATTATAATAAGTAGCACATGTTAAATATTAAAGAGAGAATAACCAAAAAAACATGCACAAGAACAATTAAATAAAATTGCATATGTTATTTATTTTTCTTGCTATTTTTATTAGTAATCATATTATCAACTACTCTTTTAAACAAACATAAATATATGATGATTTGATTTTAATTATTGTTACTTGATTAGAAATTATTTTTATCATATTAATAATTTTTTATAGTAATTAATATTTTTAAAAATATAAAATATGTAATTGAGTAATTATAACTTGTACTACCAGACATGACATAAGAAATTACAATATAATTACACTTTATCAGCCGAACACGTTTAAAAAATTACAATTCTTTATAATTAAAAAATATATAATAATTACTTTTTCAATCAAATACTCTATTACGTGGAAACAAACCTAAATGACTTTTTTAGTCGAAATAGCGTAAATTCCATGCAGTTGAACGTTGAAACTTTGACAAGTGTCGCTTTACTCTTCAGAATGGCAAATTCGGAACAAAAACAAGCGATATTTTACCTATTATTTTATCACATCATTTATAGGAAATCTAGGGTTCTAATAATCTTTTTCCTTTTTATAATAATTTTAGTAGACTAATAACTTGTATATATAATATAATATTTTAATCTCAAAACTTTACAACTTATATATCAGATAAGCTAACATTAATTTTTCCGCAGAATTTTCTAAATAGCATATCATTGTTTTTGTGAAAGCACATTTTTTTAAAAGGAAATAGCAGGCATTTTTTACTCCAAAAATACGGTTGAAAATCATAATCAAGATTTTAGGTAATTGTCAAATATGATTTAACGCGTTTTACTTGTGGCCACGGATGTTAACGGGGCGGGCAACTTTTGCCCAACCCTACCTGACTCAGATTTTGATGAATTCGTTTTAACTTTGATTTGACTTCAATTCTTTAAAAAAAAAAATTCACCCAAGTTTGAACTCGAGATTTAATAAGAGACGTGCTCCAGATTTAATTTAATTGTTTTTTTATTTAAAAGCAAATAAGATAATTTCTCTCTTTTTGTATTTATTTTTTGTTATTTATCAGATTAGAATTTTCAAAATTTTCATTATCTATTAGTTGTATTTATATGGTAATAATAATTTTCAAAAAATCATTTTATTTCTTTAGAGAAATAGAAGTGTCATAAATCTCACATTAGCTAAATAACACTCTAATAGCTAATACTTACACTATATATAAGTGTCAGTTTTCTCACTATTTTTATGAGCTTTTCAGAGTTTTTTCATTTGAAAAAAAAAATTCACAAGGGAGTATTTATAGTTTAAAATTGTTTTTATATCCCTCATTACTTTTATGATTTTTTTTTTTTAAGTTTCTTCATTTGAAGAAAGTCATGAAAAAGGATTTATAGTTTAAAGTTATTTATATAAAAGAAAGAGAGCTTATAATTTCTACTTATTTTATACATAATATGATATATATATTGAAACACCCCAAATAACACAGGGTTAGAATTAATAAAATCACTAAGAAATTAGCCTTAAGTCTTAATGCCTAAGAGCTTAGGGTACTCCTTAGAGAACCAAGGTTCAAACCCACTCTTCTTGTTTTCTTCTCTCTCTTTTTTTTTAGCAACTAAGGAACAAAGTCAATCTAGTATACGCATTAATGTGGTAGAAATAAGCTAAGAATGGACAGCAACACAAGTGGTAAGGCTTTTCATTTCCCCATTGTCCTTAGGTTTAAATCATGCCAAACTCATCCCTCATTTCCATTTCTTTTCTCATTTTCAGCAAAAAGGGTAAATTACCCTACAACCCCTTAAAAGTTTGAAAACCTAGCTATTTAATCCCTTTCTAACTACATTAGGATTTGATTTACTTCTTCCATTCCAATTAGAATTTCTTACTCTATTCTCTATATATCTTTATCTTTTCTTTCTCCCCCTTTTTCTTTCACATTATTTTGCTATTGAAAGTTATTTCTTTGCCCACCCCAAATCGAAATCAATCTCCACTAAAATGTTTTCCTACCGGTTGTTGAATTTATCAACGATAACCCTCAAAATCTCATCAAAGGTTGGTAAGTATTCTCATTTCCAATCAGTAAAAATCATAAATTCTAGAATAACATCCTCTTTGCTAATCATTCAATTCAAATATGAATCTTTTGCGAGTATTCCCGAAAATCTTGATAATTTTGATTAATCTTGGAAACTATTATTGATTCTTGCGTAAATATCGTTTGAAGGACCCATTCCAAGTACCCCAAATCAGATCTAGGCACAAGGAACGATGTTTGAGATCTCGGTGAAAGGTGTGCGTTCTTTTATGAGTAAATGGGGCAAAATTGTGCCTAGGATAGGGCCACATGGGCTACCAAACGGCCATGTCCCTTGCTAACCCTATGATAGTTTGTTTCTCACACAGACACGACCCTTACACACAAGCATATGGACCACACGGCCTACAACACGGCCATGTGCGCTGGAAACCCTTGTGTAGTTCAATCACATGGCCTGACCACACAGTCGTGTAACCATTCCACAAAGCCTAAGGCATCTCACATTGCCTTGCCACATGGCCATGTGCCTTTGTTTTTCAGATTTTACAATTTTGCCCAAAATTTTGTGATTTGCCTAGTTTAGTCCCTAATTGATCCCTGAACTATTTTTAGTGTTTAATTTTATTTAATTAAGTCCTTGATAGTATGAGTTATGTTAGAATCTATGATTTGATGAACTAAAATCATATGTTAATTATATATAGTTGCATGAATTGTGAACAACTTAGATGTCTGTTGTATTGTATTTGTGATTGTACGTATATTATGCCCTGTACTGTTAAACCATACACAGAGAAAGTATGACTTCAGATACTGAGTTGACTTGTCACAAGCACATCAATTGCTACTGAATCGAACTACAACAAGCATATTGTTTGCTATTGTATTGCTTCGTTAAAGGCGTATTAAATGCTACTAGATTAATTTGTTTAATCTAAATAAAATAAACCAATGTTATCTTTCTAATTGTGTCTTCTCCACCGATTTGGACAACAACAAAAAAACACTATTTTTTAGCTTTAGGTTTCGGAAAGCTTAACTCAATTTGTATGGTATGTATTCAAGCCCCGTTTTTAGTGATTTTTATGTTTTTGAGTTCGTTTTAGCTTATTTTAGCTAGCTCGGGGTTAATTTGTAAAATTGTTATAGGTTGAGGGATTTACCATTGATGAATTTGAATGAGTTTTGAGTTTTTTTATTGATGATTAAGCTTAATTGTCCAATAAACTTGTTTTGTTAAGTGATTTTTGGTGAATTTAGGGTTAGGGGTTAAAGTGTTAATTTAGTAAAAATTCAATGTTAATAACGTGAAATAGTAGGAATTTTGGGTTGTACAAAACCCCTAGAAAATTGGCAAACATAGTATTTAGATAAAATAGTGAATTTGCACGTTACGAATTTATGGATTAAATTGTATAAAGTTAAAGTGTTAGGGGTAAAATTATAGTTTTTCATTTATATGGGTTATAAGAAAGAATTAATGATATTAAGTTATTTGTTTACTTTAATTGAATGAAATTTTTATTTAGATCAAGAAAAGAGTCAACCGGATTTGAATCGCAGAAAAACCAAAGTTTCAGATCAGTCTTCATTCAGTTTTTACAATCCATTGTACTCGAGGTAAGTTCGTACTATATGTAATATGTTAAGTTAAATTTCTTAATATTTGTGTTATTCGAATAATTGTGGTGTTATTGAATGTCGAACGATGAAAAGTTTATTATGAGATTGAAATGTATTGGAGATAGTGATTCAAGCTTTGTGCCTAGCAGGCTTTGTGCCGGTGTATTGATTCAGGCTTTATGCCTAGCAGGCTTTGTGCTGGTGTATTAATTTAGGCTTTGTACCTAGCAGGCTTTGTGCCAGTGTAATGAATTAGGCCTTGAGCCTAGCAGGCTTCGTGCCGGTATATTGAATCAAGTAATTTATACTGAAAATAATATGACAAGTATTCGATGATATGTTGGTAAGTTTACAAGTAAGTAACGTTTAATGAAAATGTATGAATAAGTTAAGTGTTGATCATGATTTAATGAAACGGTAAATCGATATGTGCAAATGAGTAGACAAAATTATTAACCAAACATATGAGAAGGATGGATGAATGTAATTAGCCTCACGATTCATTATGTTTTCTTGATGTTAAAATTCAAGTTGCCTAGTAATGATGTGAATTGCAGTGAATCGGAAAGTCAAGTACGTATATAAGTTATTGAGCATGAATGAGTAAAGAAATGTTGAGGAATTGAGAGTTTGAGTTTTTTCTATACTAACTTACTAAGCATTAGTTTGTTACGTTGTTGTTTTCTTCTGTTTTGTAGATCGTTGGAAGCTCGATAGATTGAAACCTCGTCAGGGACTTATCACACTAGCCATAAGTCATTTTGGTAGTTTTGATGTATTTTGATTTTAGTTATAAATAACATGTATAGGATTAAATGTGATAGATGTTGTGAGTATGTTATTTGGCTCACTTTTTGATTGTGTCTTTTGAGTATAAGCTGATGAATTTGTAATGCTTATTAAGAATTTGTTTTTGGTCACTTTTCATAATATATAAATGCATGACTTATGATATGTCTTTAAGTATTTGAAATAATGAATTTTTACAATTTTTACACAAGTTATTGTAACAGCCATGGTTTTTTTTTATCTAACACTTAAATCTGTCATTATATCAATATACATGCTTTTACTACGTTGTAAACATATTATTTATATTAAATTATAGCACATTCATCATGTGGGTGAAAAAAAAATTATAATTATATTTGAAGTTTTTTTATAAAAAACAAATGAAAATTTAATTAAACGATAAAGTTAAAATATTAAATATCATAATGCTTTAAGTTAAAATCTCATCATATGTACATATCTTTTAAAAGGTACTATATAAAAATATAAAAGGATAAACACACCCTTATAATAATATTTATTATTTTATCAAAGAATGGAGTTTTGATGATTTACTAAATGAATTGGGACCTAGTTGATGGATGATACCGCTTATCTAAAAGAAATTATTCCACAAGCATATAAATATTTAGTTACCAATAAATTTTTATTTAATTAATATAATTGTTCTTATAAACAAATATAAGTATATTTACGGTAAATGTTTACAGATTGTGTGAACACCAATTTTATGCTTCCACATCGTGAAGTGGCAGCATAATAAGTAGGGGAAGTGAACATTTGAGAAGGTTTAAGATATTCTAATTTACTTGAAGAACCTAAAAAGTCTTAGATCAAAATCTAGAGAGTCGAAGTATGATTGATGTAACATCCTTTATCCGACTCGATTTCTAGGTCCAAGTATCTGATGCTACACTAACCAGGATGATTTAACACAATTTCTATTTCTGGTTTAATTACATACTTAAATAACTTGAAATATTTAAAAATCTAACTAAAGTTACAACTCGTATTAAACTAGTAATAAAAATTTAAGACTTTGACTCCAATGGTCATTTACAAAATTTGGACAGAGACTTGATATCATATATAGACAACTTAAACCCTGAGACAAGGCCATTACTAGTACCCCTCTATACACACGAATATCTATTGCGTTTCACCTAGTTCCTAGCGGAGTCTAGCTTGATCCCTTTTGATTTCTAAAATCATTAACTATCCTACATTCAAACAGAAATTTTACAAGTTCAGAAGAACTTAGTGAGATATGCATATAGAATTTAAGAAAATATAGAGGTTTTTGGCTCAGAATTAAACCCCCTAAATTTTAAAGGAGAATTCATGAACTTGGTTGATAGGACCCATGCCTTATGCTCTCTGAGTTGTTTATTGGTGAATTTAAACCTTGATACTGACATTTATTATTTTCAACTAGTGTCACTTGGCAACTGCCAAGGTAATTTCCATATCTGGGAACTTTACCAAAATATGATATCCTCACTACCTTGGAATAGTAGTGCCCACCATATAGCATCAAAGTATTCAACCCATTCCTTAAAGACGCTTCATTAGACATACAGTTCTCTCATTTGGTAGATCGACAAAATCTCAACCATTTTTCTTGGTCCCAACAGACTTTTGCTTCCCGTTATTGGCTGACAGACTTTACTGACCCCTTTTGATTTCTAAAATCATTAACTATCCTACATTCAAACAGAAATTTTACAAGTTCAGAAGAACTTAGTGAGATATGCATATAGAATTTAAGAAAATATAGAGGTTTTTGGCTCAGAATTAAACCCCCTAAATTTTAAAGGAGAATTCATGAACTTGGTTGACAGGACCCATGCCTTATGCTCTCTGAGTTGTTTATTGGTGAATTTAAACCTTGATACTGACATTTATTATTTTCAACTAATGTCACTTGGCAACTGCCAACGTAATTTCCATATCTGGGAACTTTACCAAAATATGATATCCTCACTACCTTGGAATAGTAGTGCCCACCATATAGCATCAAAGTATTCAACCCATTCCTTAAAGACGCTTCATTAGACATACAGTTCTCTCATTTGGTAGATCGACAAAATCTCAACCATTTTTCTTGGTCCCAACGGACTTTTGCTTCCCGCTATTGGCTGACAAACTTTACTGACCATTCAACCATAGGCAGGCATTACCTCGTACAAAGACCTTTATCGGCCTAATAAATTCTTCGATTGACCTTTTTTTATCGGCCTACAATCTATGATTGCATCTTAGTAGAGTTTGTACTATGTCTGCTTCAATCATATGAGTTCCACCGCTTTCCTGGCGAAATCATTTTGTCGTACATTACGTATACACCTTTATCTAAGGAGTCACTTCCTCTTTTTACCCTAATTGGGTTGAGACATAACCTTGGCATCACCCATTATTATCCTTGGCAAATTTTCTCATTATGATGGTGGTCTATGATCCTTAGACACACCAATCTCATTCAATCTTAAGACTTATCGCCCTAGTCACATCGCGGACTCCACTTAAATCCCTTAGTATCCCTCTTGAAATACTGACTTTCCAAATGTGGTCCTCATGTTTTACGCCCTAGCTATAACAGCCCGTTTTTGGGTCAAATTAGAACAGTGGTTTCGGGACCACAGATCCGAGGTTAAAATATTTATTTTATTATTATTATAATGTTTACAGTATGATTGAATGTTGGTGTGAAAATTTCGCTAAGAAATTTTATCATTTGATTGGTCAATTTGATAAAAAAGACCAAATCGCGTAAAGTATAAAATGCATGTTCTATTAGTTAAACGTGTCTAATAGCTATGGAATCTCAATTTAGAGGTCCTTATGTTGTAATTAGACCATAAATAGCTTGAGTGGACATATATGGACAAATATTAAGTGATTATTAAAGGTTATCATTAAGGTTATATTAGTAATTTTGTTAATTAAATAAGTAAAATAATAAAACCACAAAGTGGTTATCTTTTTTCTAAGCATTCATCCACTGAAAATTAAATGGAAGAAGAATCCATGGGAATGAGCTAGGGTTTGATCATTTCAAGCTTTAATTGGTGAGTAAATTTTGCTCGGTTTTTAATGATTTTTACCTTTTTAAGATCATTGCTTTGTATTCTAGCTAGCCCGTACCCTAGATTTTGAAGTTGTTAAAGACTTATCATGTTGCCATTGTTGAATGTTAGAGTAATCTGATGGTTGATGATGGATTTTGAATATTTGTTGTTAATTTAATAACTTCTGTTAAGAGATTTTTGATAAAAATGTGAAATAGGGATTAAATTGTGAAAATGTAAAATTATGTGGGTAAAAGTGTGAATAAATTGAAAATATGGGCTGCTAGCAACATGTATTAAATTCGGCTAAGCATGGGTTAGTACTAAATTACATGAATTTGCAATTTTATGTGATAAGAACTAAATTGCAAAAATGTAAAATAATAGGGGCAAAAATATAATTTTTCCAAAATGTGTAAATTGTGCTAAATTGAATGAAATGATGATTAAATAAGTAAAATTTGATATTATATCGATTGAGATTGTAACACCACCTACCTGTATCCGTTGCCGGAATAAAGTACGAGGCATTACCGAGGAGTACGGAACACTTACAGATAATTTGAACCATTTATCGCTCAAATACCAAAATTGATAATAAAAGTTTGTTTAACGGACCCTCGAGGTCCAAATCATGCATTAGGATTTGGTCGGGACTAAATCAAAATCGTATGAAATTTTTCACAAAATCCCAAAATTTATTTCATTTACAAGGGTCCTACCCCCGTGTGACTGGGGACACTCCCGTGTGGCATGGCCGTGTGGCTCACATGGCCGTGTCTCTAAGGCATGTAACTCTCTGAATTGCATCTATGAAGAAACTCGGGTCACACGGCTGATCGTCAAAATCAGAGCTTTAAAATTTATAATAAAAATGATCGAACTTGGAAACTAACTCTGACAACGATTGTATGGCAAGCGCCCCTATCGAACAGTTGTATAGCTTAGGCAAGACCGGAATATCGAATCCCAAAGGAACCAAAAGTACTAATACTAACTCTCTTTCTATTATTTAGCCTAAGAATTAAGTGAATGTTATCTAATCTAAGTTTAACTATCAACTAAACTAAAGACGCAAAGACAAAAAGATAATGAATTGGAAAAAATAACTTGGAAGAAAAAAAACCAATTGATTAAGACGATACCCTAGGAACAATCAACCTAGACTTCACTTGTTATCTAACACTGAAATGATGTATTCATTTGACTTGATCTGTAAGATTCCCTAAGTTATATTAAACCTTCTCTCGAAGCGAATAACGTCCAACCCTAGGTTGATTAATTGAAATCTCTTTCTAATTAAAACCCCTAAAATCGCATTAACTCGATCCCATATTAGGTTTCACCCTAATCCGGCAAAATCTCGTCACCCTATCTCTAGGCGCGCGATCAACTCTGCTTAATTATGCTAGATCTACTCTTAAGCAGGGACTTTTGCTCCACCACCTAAGCACATCATACTTGAATCAATATCCCGAAAATATCAACACAAGAATCAAACACACATAATTAAGAACAAGTCAAATATTTATCATATAGTTCAGAAAACAATAACAAGATCTGTCTTAGGTTTCATTCCCTTCAGGTATCTGAAGGGTTTAGTTCATATCAAATAAAGAAAACATCTCAGAGGAAAAGATAAAACCAAACATAAGAAATCCCTAAAACTCCCTGAAGGAATTGAAGGAGAGATCCGCTGTCTTGAGTAGAATCCCGGCTTCACGAGATGGATCAATTGGCTATCTTCGAGTGATTCTCCACAAATCTGGTTTTTCTGGCTCGGCTCCTTGGCCTAGCTAACCGCCCTCTTTCAGGTAACACTTAGGGGGTTTATATAGGCTTTCGAAATATGTTTCATTGCCCCAAAGTATCCAAATCCGAATGAAATTGCTCTTTGCCACGACAGGGACACGGCCATGGCACACGCCCATGTGGATCGTGGCCAGGTCGTTTTCGGACTTCTTTAATGAGGCACGGCCGTGTAAGTCAAGATCAGGCCGTGTTCTAGTAGACTGGCATGGCACGACTGTGTGGGCTTAAGTCCAGGCCGTGTCGATTTCCTCTTTGGCCCAATTTGATCCGTTTTAGGCCCGTTTCTCGTTCTTTTCATCCTCGGGTGCTTCCTTGGGTATAAAACATGAAAAGAAAGGATTAAGAGCACCTTTTTACATAAATTGAGGCTTAATTCATCCAAAAGCATACTAAATGTGGGCTTAAAATATGTTACTTTTACGGTTTATCAACGGCCTTAGTACACACCCGTGTTGCTATGCCGTGTGGTAAAGTTAATTTTCACAAATAAGGCTATTTTCCAAACCATATTTCTCACTCATTTGATCCTTATTTTTCACCCACATTTAATACATACAAAAACCAATTTAAGATATCCAACCGAGCCTTATACTTAATACCATTTGTTAATCGCACACTTCATATAATTAACCAGAAACGTATATGGGCTCAATTCTCATTAAATTTCTCTTATACTTATACTTTTTCACATTATGTATTCATATAACATATAACAATCATACCTCTGTATTTCATGTACATTTTTATAACAATTTGTCTTGGTTTCAAACTACTTCATATTGGAGTTTTACTTATCAAATCATTTGAAACATCACCTTTATACATATAGTGCACTTGAGGTGCACAATTCTATAATTATATGAATGAACACATTTATCAAACATATGCCATGTTTTTATATATATCATAGTCTCATATTTTCATGTATCAATTACCATCATTTCCTTGTATTTCGACAAATACGTGTAACAATTCATAAACATGCAATTCACTAACCTTCCTGCCAATCACAATTTAAAATGACAAATCACTTATTGAGCCCAATTTCAATGTTCACTAAAATCTATCATATAAATTTGGATGTACGTATCCACCAATAAATTCCATGTACAGGTATCATCATCTCATATTTCCACATGCATTTACTTTCCACATTATGAACTCAAATAACATATGCAAGACATACCAATGTATTTCAAATACGTTTTCATAATATTTCATTTAGAATTCAGATTATTTCATATTAGAACTCTTCTCATTAACTCATTTGGTATACCAATTCATACGGATAATACACTCAAGGGTGTACAAATATATATCAACCAAGTTCTATGTTCATGTCTCATCAACTCGTATTTCCTTATATCACATAATATATACCATGATTGATGAGCTCATCAATACCATGATTTCCATTCCCTTGTTATTTTTCCATATTTATCCTGTTGAATTTCTCAAAATTTCGATGGATTTTCAAGGGTACACATTAGTGTACAAATTTGGGTACGTCAATTCATATTCATGTGCGCACATTTCCATTTCAGAGAGCACACTCCCGTGGACCTCATCCTTCAGCGGGATTACCAGTCCAGGCTAAATCCCCTGTAATATAAACTCATAGAGTATTGTCGGGATTACCAGTTCAGGCTAAATCCCTTGCAACGAAAATTACTCTAATGAGCTTAGATCTGAATTACCAGTCCAGGCTAAATTCAGACCCTAATTTGGATTACCCGTCCGGGCTAAATCCATTTTCCACGTATTCTTCGGGAGAGCTATATAGGGATAGGATCACCCGTCCGGGCTAGATCCTTTTTACCATCAATTCCTTTTCAGAGATCCATCGAATTTTCCTTTCATTCAATTGGGATTTATTTTCCCTTTTCATCAAGAGTATTAATAGTTCATAAATTATCATACAATAAACATTCAAATCACATTCACATCAATAAAAATATATTTCAAGCATTTAAGAATATAATTCAAGGTACACGAACTTACAATTTGATTTTTATACCATAACGATAATCTTAGTTTCATAATAAATATTTGAAATAAAACATTATATCATTTCTATTTCAACATTTATCGATTAAAATCGGCCATGTGATCAATTTATACATAAGTCATTCATATATTTTCCTCCTCCTCCTCTCCATTCCCACATCCTTAGTATAAATAACACATTTGTAAGTAACATTATCTATAATTTTTCACTATTTATTTATGTAAATATTCAATCTGTTCATCCGTGTCATAGTCACTAAACTATTTTTATCTTGAGCTACAAAACTCCAAATTAAGATCCGCTAATTTTGCCTGAAACTAGACTCACACATCTTCTTACCACAAACTTTTAAGATTTTTTTATTTATCCAATAAGTACATTTTATTCTTTAAAGTCACCCCTGTTCCGCTGTCCAACAGTTCAAACCCCTCTTCACTAAAAATTAATTATCTCATCATACAGAACTTGGATAATGTTACCGTTTGTTTCTTTTGAAAATAGACTCATTAAAAATTAGAATATATATGATAACCCATAATTATTTTACTCCAATTTTTTATGATTTTCTAAAGTCAAAATAGGGGAACCCAAAATTATTCTGGCCTTGTCTCACAAAACCTATTATATCTCATTATTTACAATTCCATTTCTTACACAATTTCTTCTATAAGAAACTAGACTCAATAATCTTTAATTCCATATTTTATTCATCCTCTAATTCAATTTCTACAGTTTTTGGTGATTTTTCAAAGTTAGACTACTGCTGCTGTCCAAAACTGTTTTAGTGCAAAGTGTTGATTTCTATTTTGCCCCAAATTTCACAGTTCATACAATTCAGTCCTTGTCCAATTAACCCCTCAATTGAGCTATTTTTCTCAATTAATACCTTATTCTATCATTTTAAACTACTTCCTAACCCTTGAAAACAAAAAATTTAGCATTAAACCTAAATTCAAAAATCTTTTATAATTAGGTCCTAAAACCAATTTCTATCAATTTTACTTGATAAAATCATCATATATCAAAATTAAAGCTTCAATTATATATTTATTCATCATATTCTTCCAGCACTCATCCATAGAAACTTTAAAAATTAGCCATAGAATCAAAAACTATTGACATAGTAAGTTGGACCCAATTGTAAAAGTCCAAAAATATAGAAATTTTAAGGAGAAAGCAAGAATTAAACTTACATGAAGCTAGAGTATGAAAACCAGCTTGAACCCTCTTCCATGGCTATTTTTCAGCTGATGAAAATGAAGAGAAATGAAGAGAATTCTAGATATTCCAGTTTGGTCCCATTTTTATTTAGCTAATTTTGGCAATTTTCTAATTTTGCCCTTATTTCACCCATTTCCTGATTTTTCTTAGCTATTTCAGCCCAAAATATCTCCTTTGGGCTTATTTGCACTTTAGGTCCTTCCTCATTTGAAAATTAAGCTATTTAATCCTTCAAACAACTTTTACACATTTTTCAATTTAGTCCTTTTTATTTAATTAACCACCCAAACATCAAAATTTTCTAACGAAATTTTAATACTACCTTATTGACATTCCGTAAATATTCAAAAAAATGTTTTATGACTCGGTTTATAACACCGAGATCTCGATACCTCTTTTTCTCAATTTCTTGACCAAATAAATCTTTATAAAACACAATTTACTATTTCAAAAATATTTTAAAAGCTACATTTGGCTCGTAAATATTAAATAATATAATCTACGAGTTTAGTTTTTGGATTTGGTGGTCTCGAACCACTATTTTTGACATCGTTTAAATTTAGGCTATTACAGAGATAAACGAGATTTGGAGCTAGAACGGAGGAGAACAAAGTATCGGATTAGTCGACCTAATTAGTCGTTACAACGAATGAGGTAAGTTCGTATGTTTAATAGGCATTAAATTATATATGTATAAATGCTTAATTGATATAATTGTGGTAAATGTTATATTATTGAAATGAAATGTGAATGCTATTGAGTACGATACTACGAAAATGACCGATAGAGATTCGATACAGTGAAAGTCCCGGTTGAACCTTAGGAATAGATAGGATACAAATGTAATGACATTAGGGTTACTGAGATTACATGTAAGACCATATCTAGGATATGGCATCGATATGAGACTTCGTGTAAGACCATAGCTGGGCTATTAGCATCGATACGAGATTACATGTAAGATCATATCTGGGATATGGCATTGGTGCGGTACTATGTGTACGAGATTTCAGAGTATCCTTTAGTATTCCAAATGGTTCAACGGGAAATGTTGACGAAACGTGGTTACAAGTGATGGTACGATTCAGTCAAGGTACTCGTGACAGAAATTGACAAGTAAGTGTTAAAAGTAAATTTCATATGATGAGTAAGTGGAAAATAATGAGAATTCATATGGTTCAATTGAATACATATCAATGTGATGGCTATTGAATTGAATATAGTTTATTTCTATTTGTTTATGCTCATGTAAAAGTGAATGAAGTGATAAGAATTATCCAAACCATAAAAGCATTGAAATGAATAAACCTGTGAAATTCCTGGTTAACTATGTGAACGGATACATGACATAAAGGTGGAATTGTACAAATTATATGATAGTATTTATAATGGCTTAAAATGTGTTTATTTGATGTGATGAGTTATTATCATACGAGCTTACTAAGCTTTATATTTTACTTTGTTATCTTTTCTATATTTATAGTGATTCGGAGGCTCGCTCGGGTTGGAAGTCATCGAAGATCATATCACACTATTTGGCTGCGGTTTGGTACTTATAAGCTTTGTGATATTAGTCATATGTCATGTATAGGTTTTGTGGTCATTTTGATAATTATTTTGGTAGTGACTTTTGCCATTTGAATTGGCTTATGAATGCTTATATTTTGGTTTGTATATATATAGTAGTCAAGTGAGTTGGCTATATTGATAATTTTGATGATGTATAAGTATGCAAATGACCTTTGTTTTGAGTTTGGTAATTGTCCTATAAATGCTAATTGTGATGGGTAGATTTTAAAATAGTATTTGGAGTATGAAAGAGCCCATGTTTGATGAATGATATGTTGGTGATATTAGGTAAATTAATGCATGTTTGAATGTGTTCATATTGATGAATTGAGATTGTGAATATTGGTATGTTTGGAAAGACATGTTGGGAAATATTATGTATTGTATTTGTTGGTATTGAAATGGTATGAAAGATGTTTGATTGAGGTTGTTTTTAAATGCTTATAAATGTTATGTTTTGGTGACATTGAAATTGGTATAAGTGTGCATGAGTTTGGGTGGCAAATTGACTTGGTAAATAGCCTATTTTTGTCCACACGGGCGTGTGTCTCAACCGTGTGTGATACACGGTCAAATTACACGGCCGTGTGTCCCCTGGTATGGAAATTGAAATGAAGTCAGTATGCTCCACACGGCCTCACACGCGGGCGTGTGATTGGCCATGTGGCACAAGTCAGTATACCCCCTAATTGGCACATGGCCTAGCACACAGGCGTGTGACTTGGCCATGTTGCATAAGTTAGTATACCCTATAGGTTTGGCACGGCCTAACACACGGCTTGGCACATGGGCGTGTGTGGCCACTTCGAAGGGCACATGTAACACCCTTAATCCGTATCTGTAACATCCTGGAAAGGGCCTATGCATTTTCGATTTAATTGTACGAAGTGACATGTTTTATGTACTAGGAATAAATTTCTAACATTTCTGGAAACCCGGAAATGAATGGAAATGATTTGGAAATGAACATTTTTGGAAACCTGAAAATGTATAGAAATGTTAAGTTTAAAAATGGAAAGTGAACATTTTTGGAAACCTGGAAATGTAAGGAGATGATTCAAAAATGGAAAGTGAACATTTTTGGAAACTTGGAAATGTAAGAAATTGGCAAGTATACAGAGCCGATCGAAAATTTTAGGAAACTTGGAAATGATCTAGAAATGTCAAATTTTAAAGTTTAGAATAGGAAATTAGGGCAAGGAGGCCTTAAAAGAAAATTTTGGTGAAATTTGACACACAAACAGGCTTGGAAAAGTGGCCTGAAGATGCCACTTAGGGCCTATGGAAATGGCGCCATGTGCAAGAGGAATGGGCCTGGGTTCGAGTCACTTGGGAAGCAAATAAATAAGGTTTTATTTTGGCTTCCAGAAGGCTGAGGTGGACGGCACATGCTTATAGAAAAGGAGGTGTTTTATTTTCATAAATATGTAAGGTGATAAATAGAAGCTTTTTATTTGGATTATTTCGAAGAGATAATAAAGGATTTTTATTTGGATTATTTCGAAGAGATAATAAAGGATTTAAATTGGATTAAACTCTTTTATTTATCATATTAAAAAGATAAAGTTATCAGATAGAGGAGTGGTGGCCAAGTAAGGGACTCTTTAGCTGATAATTTTGCCTATAAAAGGAAGGAAGGAGGGCTACTCATCAGTTTGTTTCTTTCTCTGCTCTGCCGAAAATTCCCTAGCTCTCTCCCTCTCTGCCGAATTTTCTTCTTCTCTTTTCTTCTTCTTTTCTCTTCTACTGTCAAGCCGAAACCTTTTTGATTCCTGTTTAAGTCTCTATAGTCGAATCTCTGTGGCTTCAAGGGTGCCGTCAATTGTGGTGATAAGGTAAGGATAATGGATTTTTGTTGTTTATTCTCTGTCAATCAAGATTTGGGAACTGATTCTTTTGGTTGTCTTTTGGCCGAATATTAAAGGAGGAATTCCGGGATTTCAGATCTAAGGATTTAAGGTAAGAAAAGCATGGTTTAGGCCAAAGGCCAATTGATTTAAGATTATTAAGTGATATGGAAATCAGATCTAACATATGTGTGTAGGGATTTCAACATCTCCATAGCCAAGGGTTACTTTTCGGGATTTGAAATCACAAGGTATGTGTTTAAGATATTCGGTCAAGGCTATTTTAAATATTTAGATTTATTATCAGAAGCCGAAAACTAACCTGTGAAGTAATATAGTGTTTAGCCGAATTCACAATGGAGGAAATACAAAGATCCGGCACTTGATTCTTAAAATCAATTCAGTTACAAGGTAGGTAATACAAATCCTAGTTGTATTTGGAAAAATGGCCGAATGGTCTTTTAAATAGTAAGTGATTAACTTATGTAGGATTTGAGACCTAAACCTGTAATCGGTTCTCTTCGGGATTTTCGAGGACTTCATTAAGCGAATCAGGTGTGTACTCCACACTACTTTGTAATATGAATTATGGTTGCATGTATTAAAATATATGTTAATGAAAATATGAGCATGGCTAAGGTACCATGTTAAGGTACTAAGTACTCAGGTACGTTTCCTACTTCTACTAGGAATATGAAATATGTTATTCATAACATGAGAATATGATAAGAATGTGAACTATGGTATATTATGCATATTAATGTTTATGGGGCATATGGTTGTATATTGAAAGGGGAAGTGAAAAGTGGTGATTTAAGACCATAGTAATCTGAAAAGTGGTGACTTACGACCACAGTAATCTGAAAAGTGGTGATCTAAGACCACAGTAATCTGAAAAGTGGTTTCCTAAAACCACAGATGCGGAGCCTTAAGCCCGCAAATTGGTGTGTAGCGGAAGGAGGGTCGACTTAGTAGTCCCCACGGTGTGTTTGGCAGGTACGGGGGTGTGTAGCGGATGGACAATTAGGTTTGGGTTTGGGAATGCATCATTAATTGTATTCTATGATTTGAATGTGTATCATTTGTATGACTGATTCTATTATGACTTAGTGTTGTGTACACATTGAGTCTGTTGACTCACCCCGTTGGGGAATATTTTTCAGGTGATGAGCAGTAATGGACCGGGTCGGCAGGAGCTTAAAGGTGGCCATGCATAGCAAGAAATTTATGATTTGGACTTTCAATTTATTTTAAGTATTTTAAGTTTTACTTTGGGATCTTTGATATAATAAGGCCATTGTGGTTTACTTTATTTTTTTCTTTTATTTATTATGTTTATGGATTTTTATCAATTAATGTTTAAGTAAATTCCTTTTAAAATTAACTCTAAATGTTTTGTCACCTTAAATAAATGGGTTTTAACATAAGATAAATTTGTTTTCAACTCAAGCCCAACCCAAGCAATATTTTTTTTAAAAATCACACAAGTTTTTCCTAAGTAGCAAAAGAATTTTGAACTGGTTTACTTGAGGAACATACCAAATCTGGTCAAAGCTCGTGGGCCGGGTTTGGGGTGTTTCAGTATCCATCACCGGACTAGGGTTACGAGGTATTACCAGTCGAATCATAATATTTAAACCACCATGCCTCACACATCAACATATCATAGTTAATCAATAACACAAAGTCCCTTTAGAAGGTCTACGAAACCTTATACATGTTTTCAAGAAGGTTCGGGACTAAACCGATCTTATACAGAAACTTTGCGGAACTTAGAAAAATTTTCTTTTAAAACAGGGCAGATACCTGTGTGGCTAGACTTTGTGCCTCACACGGCCATGCCTTAGACCATGTCTTACCCCGTGTGCAGCACTGACTAGGCTCACACGGCCTGTCACACACCCGTGTGTTTGGCCCGTGTGCAACACTGACTTGGGTCACATGGCCTGTGTGTCTGGCCCATGTGCAAGTCTGACCTGCTTCGAATAGGGACAGTGAAGGACACAGTCAAGACACATGCCCGTGTGCTCACCAGTGTGGGCAATTATAGGCCATTTACAAGGCCAAATTGCCACCCAATTTGGGTCATCCCTACATGTTCAATTCCAACATCAAATAACATACAAATCATTTACCATCTCAAATACCAAATCAAGAATGAAACATGTCATTTCTATTTCACCAAAGTATACCATAATGGCCATTCACACAAGACCATATATATACATCACATGCACCATTTTCACATAGCCAAAACATGTACCAAAACCATTCCATTATCAAGCCATATCACTTGGCAAGATTTATACATCTCAAAACATTCTACAACCTCACTGGTCTATACATGCCATATACCATAAATACAACTTCTAAAAGGTACCAAAATAGATGTTCGATAGTGTGATTGAGTCACTGACAATCCCCAGATCCGAGCTAGCTTTAATGACACTGTAAAACAGAGAAATATTTCACACAGTAAGCTTTAAAGATTAGTAAGTTCGTAATATAACACAATTAACTCGACAATTCAAATTCAATATGCCAAATTAACTAACACTTAGTTCAATTCACATCACTACTCAATCTCACCCATGGCTATTACTCACTTTCATACCATATCTATAGATTCATGGTCAAGCATTTATAATGCTACTCAATTCAACCCTTTTCATCATTCAATCACATAATCTTCCCTCTATCTCATACACGATATCATCAACCACATAGGTTTTGTACATACTTGTACCATCACATATTTATCTATCACATTTACCACTTTAATGCTCGATGCCATATTTCATTCAATCCTCTTTAAACGTTTGATGAACTTGCACACTTAGTGCCAATTAATTAGCCAAAGCTATAATAATATCGCACACTTAGTTCCATCACATTAAATTGAAGTTGTCTCGATATCGCACACGTAGTGCCAAATAATATAGTCGATGCTTTCTTATTCTTGCACACTTAGTGCCATTCATCACTGTAACTATTCTATTTACGCACACTTAGTGCCACATATCTTCTAACTCACATTTCATATTTCCAAACTCCATAATCACATATGAACATTATTTAATCAATATGTATTATACATGAACTTACCTCGGACGTAGAAACAACGATACTAGTCGATCAATTGAGCACTTTATTCTTGCCTCGATCTAAGCCTGAATTTCTCTTTTCTTGATCTATATAATATCAAATTCAACTCATTCAATCTCATCTTCATCCAAAACAATTCACAAACACATAGTTAGGGCATTTTACACTTTAGCCCTCATAATTCTACATTTTGACATTTTAATCCCTATTTACAATTACACAAAATATACATAATTTACTCACACCCAAGCTTGGCCGAATTTCATACTAGTCCCTAGCAGCCCATATCTTTCATTTATTTCACATTTTAACCCCTCAAAGTTTCATTTTCACAATTTAGCTTATAATAATCAATTTCATCAAAAATCCCAATACAAAACATATTTATCATTCATCAAGCTTTCATATTTCACCAACTATCAACACAAAGCTCACATAATAATCAATGACACATCTCAAAATCATTATCAAATTTAGAAATTTAAGCATGGGCTTGCTAGAGTACTTAACAACAATCACAAAAACATAAAAATCATCAAAAACGGATCGAAAACACATACCTAATTGAAGCTTAAGCTTGCCGAACCCTAACTAGCTCTTTTTCTTTTATTTTTCTTTCAATTTTCGGTAAGAACAAAGATGAATGCATGAATTTGGCCTTTGTTTTATTAATATTAACTTAATAACCAAATTACTATTTTATCCATTAATTAAAACATTATAAAATCATTCATTTAATGGCCATTTATGTCAAATTCCACTATCAATGGTCTAATATCAACATAAGGACCTTTCATTTAATAAGTCATGGCAATTAAGCACTTTTAACTACTAGCACACAACTTTTGTATTTTACGCGATTAGGTCCTTTTTCACAAATCAACACACAGACGATAAAATTTTCATACAGAACTTTCACACATACTTTATCACATGCCATAAACATAAAAAATAATATTAAATTATTTTTCTGACCTCGAATTTGTGGTCCCAAAACCACTGTTCTGACTAGGATCTAAACCGGGCTGTTACAGCAAACGGGCGTGTGGTTGGCCGTGTCACCCAAGTTAGTATGTACCTCCTGTTTTCACATGTCCTGTGACACGAGCGTTTCTGATGGCCGTGTGAGACACACGGCCTGGCCACACGGGCGTGTGTCCCTCGTTTGAAGAAAAATTTGCTAAGTGTTGAAAAATTTTCCGAGTTACCGGTTTAGTCCCGAACTATTTCTAATGCATGTTTAAGGCCTCATAGGCTCATTTAAGGGTCACTATCATTGATTGTGATTGAATTATATTTGAAATGATAAATTGTATATGAAATGTGTGTTTTAAAGTGTTTTAAGTTCGGTAATGCTCTGGAACCCTATTCCGGCGTTGAATATGGGTGAGGGGTGTTACACTAGTGGACTTCCATGTGATTACTGTCCCAACGTACTACCCCATGTTTAATATCTCAACAGGCTCGGATGGTTGCCATAGTCAAGCCATGGCCTTGCACACTTTTGTCTCATGTTTAATGTCCTGGAGAACTCTCTAGGTTGCCATAGCCGAGCTATGGTCTTATACCATATAATCCCCACGGTTACTATCCCGATGGACTACCCCGTGTTTACTGTCTCAGTGGATTGTATTGGTCACCATAGCCGAGCTATAGTCTTACACATTAGACCTCTTTCGAGGTGTCGCCTCGTAGGACCTTACCATCGTCACGATGTCACCCTGTAGAGTCTGCTGAATGCCATCACGGTGTCATCTCGAAGGACTTGTTTCACATTTCACCTTGATACTTGAACACTGAAGTGTTCCCCCCGCAAGGCCCGGAGCTTTGCCTATCACGGTTTGCAATCAATAATATCGTATAGCAGTGTAACACGCCAAACCCGATCCCTTAGAATGATCCAAGTAGGACATGTCACTACTTAGAAATCATCCATCTTTAAAACTATTTCTGGTGAAAACTTTGTATAATTTGCAGTGTTTGAATTAAACTTTTAATAAAATATTAAAATAAAGATAAGCCAACTGGCGTATAAACTTTAATAAGATAATTTCATTAAAGCATTGTTTAATAATCAAGTTTCAATTACAATTCCATCAGAAAATACAACTATACATCACCCCTATATGTCATGCATAGTACAAATAAACAAATGTCTCACAGCAGCAGATATCCTCTGGCGTAGTCCTTTAAAAAGTTTTCCTTCAATAGTAGGCCTGAGAAGAAAAAGGGTAACGGAGTAAGTTTAAAATAACTTAGTAAGCTCCACAGAGATCTTAAGCAGAATCCTAAAAGCACAATCCAATCTTTCAAAGGAATTATTCAACATTACAGAGTACGCTCAATGGCATATACAGAACTCAGACAGACTCAGTATGCCAATGGCGTGTCATATAGGCAAATACTATATGCCAACACATCATAACTCAAACATTTCATTTTCATGCCAGCCACATACCTAGAGTTCAGAGTCAGATTCATATCATATGTTTCCGTTTCTTTCATATACATTCTCTCCTTATAGCTGTCATTTCAAAATCATTCAGTAGCTTGTTTAATTGTGTTATGTCAATTTGATTTGCAATATATATCTGCCCTATCCGAGGCTACATAATATATTTCCTTTAACTCCATTTCCGTAGATCAGTTCATATAATATCATATCATTCTTTTCAGAAGCAGATGGTAGTGGCTTAACATGAAAATGACCCATACTTCTTACTTAGATATACAGAGCTCAAACTAATGACTCTGGACATACAACCATTTTTCACTCACACATACACTAATCATCCTTTACAGAGTAATAATACTTACCTTACAATATTATAAAGTAAAGATAATCACAACTCACCAAAAAAATAACACAGTATAAATAGCAAGTCATTTGCCTTTGTCACACAAACCTTCTGTAGCATCTTAAGCTAAGAATAAGGTTATTTAAACATATCAGATTACTATTTCATCGAATCTAAACATGCATGCACGAAATAGTAACATTTAACCTAAAACTAAGAAGTTTCCTTCCTTACACACCAGTCTAAAACTTATGCATGCAGAATCGAAAACACGAAAATAGCCTTAAAAATAACCTAAGATTCATCAGTAATTACCAGAGAGCTATGGCAAACTTACAATTTGGCTGACTACAGCAAATCCAACTGGTTTTCTGGACTTTAGTTTTCAGAAAATGCAAGGAGGATCAAGGAGGAAAGATGAACACAAAGAAAACGTAAAGGTTTTCGATGAAGGCACTGTTATCTTTATATACTTAAGCACGGAGACAAGGTTTAGTGGAGAAATCAGATAATTCCACTAATACTCTTGATTCTCGTGATTAAGTGCGCTTATAAAAAATTAAGTCTTTTCACCTACAGTAGCTTAGTTTCATTCTAACTAAGTCTCAATTTAACTAACTAATTTTCCTTATTTAATAATAAACAAATCCATTCAACAGTAAACCAAGAAAGTTTGCCAAAGTATCTGGGTGGCGTGCACTTAACAGAAGAGTCCGTCAAACCACAAATCTTCGCCAAGCTAAGAATTCACCCAATGGCGCATACAAAGAATTCTATACTTAACCAAAAAAATAAACAATTTACTTACTCATCTCTACACTTCATTCACAAAAACACTCTAAAAAATAATCAGATACCAAGACTTCGTCGGGTGGGCTGTTATAGGCAATATATTAACGAAATTCTATTTTCCCCAATTCTTCCGCCCATTCCTCCATTCCATCATTCCTAACCTTGATGCTTGAACACTGCAATATCCTCTCCGCAAGACTCAAAGCTCCGCACATCACAATTTGCACTCAACAATACCATATGGCGGTATCTAATAGAATTATCCATTTTTCCCTTCCTAACTTCATATATCCCGTCAATTGTTTTCCCACAGTTATAATCATGCAATATATGCATTTCACTTACATACCAACATGGAGTATGCTATTCTTTTAAACATGATAACCTAAATATTTCATACAAGCTTTTTATTCACAATCAAAAGAGTACATTCATCATCATCACAGAACTTAACACGGAATCAAGCCAGCTACTAAGTATACTAGGAAATGGAGTATAGAAATTCATCTCACTTCCTTATCCTTGTCAACTTAGCTTGTCCAAACGCTAGAGCATCCTTTGTCCTAGCAGCTAACCATGGCAATCATTTATCGGTTAAACTAAAGGTGTTCAACCCTTAAAACCCAAAATTCATCATTATATTGAAGTTCTTAAGAGTTCTTACTCTACTTCTTTCTTCAATCCACGAGTACAAATAGGTAAAGAAGCTTACCAGTTCTTCAATTTCTCTACTACCAAACTTTAATTCACACGATTGCTACAACATGTAAAGCTTCCTTCAGCTACATCCCCTTCTTCTTTAGAACGACTGAAGAAGATGATGCTATGGAGAGAAAAATATTTATAAGTAGAATTGAGAAAATTTTGTCTCCACTCACACCTATATATATATACTACTTAAGCACGATCCTCACCAGCCATTTCAATCATCCATTCTTAATCATGTTGTCTCCCATTATGGAACCAGCCAATTCCAATCTAACTAAACTGGAATTAGAATCCAACTATTCACAATTTAGCCACTAAAACTTTCAAATTTCTCGACGGAGGCTTACAGTTTACTAGTCCTTTCAATTTAATCCTAACTTTCCCTAATTTTGGATTAATAATGGTAATCGGGTGTTACAATTTATTTAAGGGGTTAGAAAAAATATTGGCTTAAAAAACATGATTATTATATTTCTCTATGGGATGACCATGCTCAACATGCCATTGATGGGTTGTTTATCCAAGATAATAAATTTCAATAATTAGGCATATATGTAACGATTTAGGTAGATCGGTCAACCATGTTTATATATGGAATAAAAATATTCTCATATTAGACAATGGCATGTACTAACAAATCGTTAATGTGCACATCAGTGAGTTGGTACCGAAGTTACTAAACCTATCAAGCCAGACAAGTTGCAACTACCTATCGAAACTACCCACTTGATTGGATTCGTCATGTCTCTATTTGCAATGATTATCCAAGCGCATACTCTTCATCAGATCACTTTGGAAATGGACTCGATACATCAAAAGCACCTTTTTCACTATATGAGATGCCAACACCGGCAATGGAAATCACACCCAAGTGATGCAAATCTTGTAATTTCCACTATTTGTTCAAATATGTCTATACACACCTCTTGCAACAAGTTGTTCTCGAGGTATTTTTGCCACATTCTGTTTACAACAAGTGTTGAGATTGAAATATGGGCACTGAGAGATGACCTTCAACTTTTGAATTTACATGTCAATAATCTTGAGCTTGAAAAGAATGCTATTAGTTTTATTGCTAATGTTAACTATTGAAATTAAGTATACTTTAAGGAAAGGCAATTAGAGTGTAAACCTTCTGGCTAAGTTAAGGAGCAGTTTTTATTTTAATGTCTCCTCGAATAGTTTAAATAATGTCTTATTTTCATGATTGACATGAGACACTTAGATCTATTTCGTTGGGCAGGGCCCTCGAACAATCTATAATGCGCACAATTTATACTTAGTTATTTTTGAAGTTCCTAATTTGTACCAAAAACAAAAGAAGAATATAAAAATATACATAAAACAATTTTCTAACTCTCAATTTAAAAATTTTGGCTAATAAGGTATTAGGATAATGAAAAGATTTTACCTTATCAGAACACCGAAATGTTAGATATTTGTGAAAATCGAATTATTTAATTTATTACTTATAATGATTAATTTTAATAATAATTGTAGGTATAATTTTAAATTGTAATTAAAAAATTAAAATTTTATATTAAAGGTTTAGGCTCTAGATATTTACAATTGGCTTTGAAGTACATTTATTAAATTCTGACTTATATATTTTTGGTTTTATATCTAAGCTGATTCTTATAATTTTTCATTCGAATTATAAAACTTTATACTCAAATTCAACATTACTTATTATAGCTTCATCGATTAAAGAGATGTAATGGCATTGGCATCAATTACGTACAATTAAACAATTTGGCATTTCATTATTCAATAAACAACAATCTTTTTTTATTGTTGGGAAATTTTATATTTATACATAAAAACAAAACTCAGAGAAAGGACAAAATCATGGTTGCGGCCAACGCATCTTATATCACATTTTCTAAATTTTATTTTAGCTGAATAAAAAAAAACTTATTTTTAATAATAAAATAGGTCTTACAAATGCAATACAAATATAAATATATATCCAAACAATAATAATATAAAAGCAAATGAATATAAAACATAATAAATAAATAACTATTTTTTATGACCTACACATCTCAATGTACATAATAAAATTCCAACGTAAGTACTTAATCTTAACTAATAATACTGAAAAATCATGGAACTAAAATTGATATATTTATAGGTAGTGAGTAATTTTTAAAATATATATTATACGAAAAGGTAAAACATATAAATGTCTTTATTATTACAACCCAATGAATGTGATATAAAAATATAAATTAGTGTAAAACATTATTACTTGGTGAGTAATAAAACATAACAATAATAATGTAAAATATGTAATATGTATAAAAATATAATAAAATGCAATTAATTTAATATGTACAAAATCATAATAGAAATCAAGTTAAGAAATATATATATTTATTTTTACAATAAAAATATAAGATTCTTGAAAAAATTTGAGAAAAACGAATAACCGGTTAATTAAGAGAAGTGGGTAGTTTTCTAATTACATGAGTAACTCCTTCAAAGTGATGGTGAAAAAGAAAATTCTACACAACCAAAACTATGAGGTATGGTGTGATGACTATTTACTTCATCTCTTAAATATATGGCCGACGATTTGATCCTTTGCTCATGGAATAAAGTTGACCTGATTAGGGGTCAAGTCACCTGTCCAGACCCAAAAATTCGCTTGAAAAGTGAGAAGATTTAGGCAAAATATAGGCCTGAAAAATATACTTGAACAAAAAATAAGGCTTATTTTCTAAAGGGGTCGGGCCTCGAGTAAGATTTTTTGGCCCAAACTCGACCTGAATTAGCCTATACTTTTTTTCTGCTATTATTTGTTGTTGTTTTACTGTCATTTTGCAATTATATTGTTACTATTTCATTGTTATTATTTGGATATTATATAGCTCTTGTTTTATTGCTAATTTTGCTACTATTTTAGAGGCATTTGTTTGCTAAGTTGCAACTATCTTAGTGTTATTTGAGTATTAATACTTTTTTAATGTATTTTTAATTTTTTGAGAAATATTTATTTTAATTTTTTTAATGCATTTAATGTATTATATTTTTTAAATTTGTTTTTATATAAAAAATTTGTAACACCCCAAACCCGGCCTAGACATTATGGCCGAATCTGGAAGTGTCACATGAAATGAGTTGAAAAACCGTTGTCGTTAAATTAAAAACCCCTTTCCAGTTCATTTAGCCCTTATCACTATTATTAATTTCAAAGCTCTCTTTCATTTAATTGTTTTGAGATAAAACGTATTTGTAGCGGAAGCTTTGTAAAACGTCGTGTTCAGAAAACTGTTCAAGTTATAAGTAATATAAACCAAAAACCCAAAACCAAAGCCAAACAGTTTTAAAACAGTCTAGAGAAACGACGAATTTAAATAAAAACTAAAACAAATAAAACAGTTTTGGCGAGTGGTCGCCGTCGAGTCCTTCGTAGCACCAATCCGTCTAATTCTGTGGATTACCTGAACAGAATAAACAGAAAAGAGTGAGTTTACGTAAACTCGGTGTGTAACCCAACAGAATTAAGCATGTACACATACAGAATATCACAAATCAGACAGATTCACAATCGGGCCTGAGCCCATGTCAGATACAGATACAGATTCCGATCGAGCCCATTTCAGATATAGATACAGTTATAGATAGATATGCAAATCAGATAACAGAATCCTACCCTCATCCTCTACATACCATCTTCGACCATCCCTACACACCATATGGGGTTTAAAACACCCATCCAGCCCTACACACCATGCTGTACCAATGCGGCACATATCAGATATAATGCAGCTATGCTGCCAGATATTAGGCATAATCTGCCTTTCAGAACACTTCCTCTAATATACTTTATCCCACCCCAATCACAGTAACAGAACATGCATATAGAATTAACAAATAAATCATGCTTAACATGCTTTCATTACAAATAACAGACATAACATGCATATACTATCATGCTCAGTATAGTATATCATTCAAATAGATCATATAGTTTAGGGTTTTATTATCCCTTACCGACCCGACAGTAGGCCCACAGTCGTTTGGGACGACCCGTGCAACCCTAGAGAAAATTTCAAATAAATGGGCCCACACGCCCAGATTAGCCTTGCCCGTGTGGATCACACGGCCTGGCCCAATATTTACACGCCTGTGTGACTCACCCGTGTGGGCCCGCACACCCAGTCTGGTTTAGCCAGTGTGGCCCACACAGCCGTGTCCTGCGCACTGCATGGCCTTTGTCGATCACACGGTCGTGTGGCGTCGACAGTGGGGGTTTTCGGCTTTTGTCGAATCTCGTTATTCTGCATTTCGGGTACACACCTAGTATCGTTTTGACGCTACAGCAACCACGAACCCTCCAGAACCTAAAAATCAACAAACCAACGCTCAATTTCAGTAACACCTTCGAAACTCTAATGAAAATATTCCTCAAACGAAATCTCACAGCATGCAACCACGCAGCCGCATACTTACCGGTAACGAAAAGGAACCCTTAATGCTTAAATCGCTGCAGGAGCACCAACGGATTCTTGTTCTCCACCTAACCGAGAACAACAAACCAAACCTTCATCAACACTTAAGCGAAAAGCATTAAAATTAAAGAAAACAGAACTTGCCCAATGAACATAGTTAGGATTGCACAAAACGAACGATATAGATTCAAAGAGAAATCAAAGAGGTGGTATAGGAAGTGATAGAATTTTCAGCAAAAGGGGAAAGAGAGGAAACGTCAGGTTTTTTTTTTTGGAAATAGGGAAATTTTGAAAAAAAAAAAAAGAATAACATCCAACTATCCCCAAATCCTCTAATTTGACTCCCACTAACACTCTACTCAACCTCCTCAGAATTCCCGTTTGATCGAAACTCTCTCAGTCAAATGAACAAAAATAATCTCTCATGCTCACACAGGGATTCAAACACAAAACCTCCACCCAACACATAGACTTTTTTACCACTCGAACCAGCAGTATCATTCTGATATGGTTGTCGAAACCATTTCTTTTTGAAAAACACGGGAGTCGACTTTTATTTTGAAAACGAAAACGAAAAAATGGGAGTTGCCACCAATCTTTTTTATGAGGTGTGATTGGATCACCTTGTAATTTGTTCATTTTAGTAAAATATTTTGATTTATTAAAATAATGATTTTGGTCTACGAAATTCAAGAAAACGGGCTTGGAATTTGGTTACATGCGAGGAAAATTGAAAATTTGAAGAGATTAAAAAAAATACGGTCCTTTGTTAAAACATTGTTTGATAGAAAAATTTTCTGAGAAGAGGGCATATTTCACGTTAATCAAGAATAAAGAATTACGTCTCGTAAGTTAGGACACAATATCTTAAAACCTGTAATGAGAATGAATACCAAAAAGTTTGTTTATTTTGAAAGACATTTGATTATCTCGATTTTAGAAAAAAATCGTATTCCGTAAGTTGGAACACGATTTTTCCTAATTCCCGAGAATGTTTAAAAATTTATGCTTTAAAAACGTTCATTTATTCAGATTTATCGAGAAAATCGAACCCTGTAAGCTAGGGAGTGACTTTTAAAATCTCGAATTACGAAAGATTACTTATTTAAAAAAACGAAATGCGATTGTGTAAGAACGAATACAATGTGTGAAACATCGAGTTTTTAATTTATTCGAGATACGATAGAGATGAATGAATGTTTAAAAACGACTCATGGCATGATAAAATGATGACACATATAAGTGAAGCGATAAGAATATAGCTAAGATAATAAATAAATAGTGGCTTTAATTAATTAAGTCTAATACTAGTTAAGTAAAAATAATAAAATAATAATAATAGTGAAAATAAAAATAAAAAAATTAAAAATGGTAGTAAGTAAATAAATACAATGTATATACATAAAGCTAAATTCAAATATTTTGAAAGTAGATGAATGAAAAATAAACAAACAAATATGAAATTTAGGTAAAAAATGATAAACATAAAATAATAATAATAATAATAATAATAATAATGGTAATAATAATAATAATAATAATAACAATAATAATAATAATAATGGTAATAATAATAATAATAATATGTTAATAATAACAATAAAAAAATAGTAATAGTAATACATTGATAAGAATAATAATATGTTAATAATAACAATAATAATAATAGTAATAGTAATACATTGATAAGAATAATAATATGTTAATAATAACAATAATAATAATAGTAATAATAATAATAAAGTTAAATTAATAATAAAATAGCAAAAATAACAAAAGAAATAAAAAAGGACTAAATTGTTAAAATAAAAGTTTGGGGAAAATCTGAAAATAAATAAAAAAGAAAAGGACCTAATCGAGTGCGCGAATAACAAGGAGGGACTAAAGGGGAAATTATTCCTCCCATCCAAAACGCACCGTTGCAGGGGGACTAAATTGAAAACCGAAATAAATTATAAGGCACAAATTAAAATAAAAAGAAACTTAATTGTAAAATAATAAAAAAGAAAAAGGGCTAAAAGTGCAATTAGCCCTTCCATCGAAAACACGCGGACCCTGAGACTGGGTCGGGTCAACGCGCGGGTTGAAGCCTAAACGACGCTGTTTTGGCATTTAAATGGCCAAGGCAAAACGACATCGTTTTACTTCCATTATTTACATAAAAAAAATCTTCATTTTCTCACTTCTTCTTCAAAAAAAACACAAAAAGCTCTCAACATCTCTCCCCTCCTCCCGATTTTTGATCAAGGATCCGGCCATCGGCCGTCGTAACGGTAACCGGCGGCGACGCCGCTGTCCGCAGTAGCCGAAAAACACCAAAAAGACCGTTTTACTATTTTGACCCCCTGAACCCAAATTCGGCCTCAAATCGCCCGAAAAACAGAGGAAAAAGGCCTATCAACGTTATCCTACAACTGATTTCGACACCGGAGAAAGAGCCTCCGATGACGAGAACGTGGAATGACTCCGGTGAGTTCCTTTTTCTTTTCCTTTTTGTTTTTATATGTCGAGAAAAAAATAAAAAAATAAAAATAAAACGAAACAAAAAACAGAAACTGAAGACGCAAGAAAAAAATCACCTTGAATAATTTGTTCTGTTTTTTTCTTGATCTCTGTATTCGATTGTGTCTGTGTAAAAATTACAAAGGCTTGTTCCTCGATTTTTATAGCTGAAAAATAAAAATACAATATTTTTCTCTGTTTTTTCTCTACTGTTGTGTATTTGTCCTTGTAGGTACGGAGGTGTTGACGTAGAGGTACGGAGGTCGACGGTAGTGGCTGATAAACCATAATTTATACATATTTTGATCTCATGCTTGGCTTATTTTTGGATGAATTTTCATTAGATTTGATGAATTCGATGCCCCTAATCCTTTAATTCCATGTTTTACACTCAGGAGAGCTTAGGGAGTCGAAAAGAACGAGAAACGGGCCAAAAAGGGACAAAATGTGCCTACTTCAGAAATCAACACGGCTTGGACTATCGCACACAGGCAGACCACACAGCCGTGGGTGACAAGCAGAATCGAACACGGCCTAAGCTATGATACACAGCCGTGGGTGACGAGCAGAATCGAACATGGCCTAAGCTATTTCACACGGGCGTGTCCCTGTCGAACTCAAGTCTAATTCTATTCGGAAAAGACTACTTGTGGGCCAAGAAAGGTACTCCAAAGCCTATATAAACACCTTAGGGGAGGATCTAAAGGGGAGACGGAGAGTAGAAAGCAGAAAATACTCGAAGACAGCCATTAGGAGAAGCTTGGAAGAAGGATCCCCATCAAAACTGAAGATCTCCTATCAATTTCTCTTGAAGTTTTTTGTTTTTCTTATGTTTTGTAGTTTTCCTTATTTTAAGATGTTTCCCTCTATCAGTATCAACTAAATCCCTTAAATACATAAGGGGATGAAACTTAAGATGGATCTTATTACTATTTGATTTATAAGATAAATACTTGTTTTTATTCTTAATTGTGAGTTCTTATTCTTGCTTTAATAATTCAGAGGAGCAAAAGTCCCTGTTTGAGAGTAGATCAACACAATTAAGCGAAGTTGAATGCAATCCTAGACATAGGACGATGTAAATCTGCCAGATTAGAGTCAAATCTAATAAGGGAATCTATAGATCGAGTTAATGCGACAATATGGGGTATTAATTAGAAAGAGATTTCAATTAATCAACCTAGAGTCAGTTGTTTTTAGTCTCGAAAGAGATATTAACATAATTTAGGGATTTCTACGGATTAAGTCAAGTGAATAAATCGCATGAATCAGAAGTAATAAGTGAAGTCTAGGTGGATTCTTCCTTGGGTATTGCCTCTTTCATAAAGTTGTCTAAAAGTATTTTCCCTATTCATTCTCTGTCGTGCTTTTAATTAATTTTAGTTTAAAAGAAATCACTCCAATTCTTAGGCTAGATAATAGGAAGATAGTAATTACTAGTACTCTTGGTCCTTGAGGATACGATATTCCGGACTCACCAAAGCTATACTACTGTTTCATAGGTGTGCTTGCCTTTGTCGAAATATTAGTTAGTATCGAAGTTCATCAGTAGTGCGCGTGGGAGGAGCGGCGGCGGCGGCTAGGGCTGACCTAGGGTTTTCTTTTTTTGTTTTGTTTTAAGTTTTAGGCTATCCTGGGCCTTGTAAATTTGGGCTGTAAATGGACTCATGATGGACATGTAATTTTGGACTTTATATTTATTTTATTTGGGTTTTATTTATTCCGGGCCCAGGCCAAATTTGGCTTATTACAATGGTTTTACAAATAATTTAATATAGGCCCACTGAGCAAGTATAAGGCTTTAATCAGAAAAATGCCAAAATTTGCTAAAGCTAAGGCTTGAACTTGGGATCTCTCACACATACCCAGAACACTTAACCACTGAAGCGGATACAGATTTGTCAAAATTTCATAGAAATAAAGATAAAAATTTTGGGGTGTTACAACTCCACCCCCTAAAAGAAATTTCAACCTCGAAATTTACCTAATTAGAACAGATGAGGATACTGCTGACGCATGGAGTCCTTAGGTTCCCACGTGGCCTCCTCAGTGCTATGATTCCGCCACAGCACCTTTACTAACGGAATGGACTTCCTCCTCAAAACCTTGACATCTCGATCTAGGATCTGAACCGGCTACTTCTCAAAGGTCAAGTCTGACCTAACCTCGATCTCCTCAACCGAGACGACAATGGGATGGGTCAGAATGGTACCGCTTCAAAATCGAGACGTGAAACACATCATGAATACGGTCCAGCTCAGAAGGTAGCTCCAACTGATAAGTAACTGGTCCCACACGCTTCAGAATTCGGTACGGTCCAATAAACCTAGGGCTTAGCTTGCCCTTCTAACAGAACCTCAGAACTTTCTTCCACGGAGAGACCTTAAGAAACACAAAGTCCCCCACAGAGTACTCGATCTCACGTCTCTTCAGATCTACGTAAGACTTCTGTCTGTCAGAAGCCACTTTCAGTCGATCTCGAATCAGTCGAACCTTATCCTCAGTCTCAGAAACCAACTCAGGACCTAAAACACGACGTTCTCCCAACTTAGTCCAACACAAAAGAGTACGACACTTACGACCATACAGTGCCTCGTAAGGTGCCATCTGAATACTAGTTTGAAAACTATTGTTGTAGGCGAACTCAGCTAGAGGTAAATAATCCTCCCAACTACCTCAGAAATCAATCACACAGCTCCTAAGCATCCTCTAGTATCTGAATCACCCTCTCAGACTGACCACCTATCTGAGGATGGAACGCAGTACTGAAGTCCAACCTTGAACCCAGAGCCTCGTTCAATTTCTTCCAAAACCGAGAAGTGAAGCGAGGATCTCTATCAGACATGATCGAGACAAGAACCCCATGCAGTCTTACTATCTCAAAGATGTACAACTTCGCTATCTTCTAGAGAATAATCAGTTCAAACCGGAATAAAGTGTGCAGACTTGGTCAATCGATCCACGACAACCCAGACAGAATCCTTCTTAGTGGGTGTTAAAGGCAACCCACTAATGAAGTCCATCGTCACTCGCTCCCACTTTCAAATGGGAATCTTAACCGGCTGCAACAAACCCAAAGGCAACTGATGCTCAACCTTAACCTGCTAACAAGTCAAACAGCAAATGCTTCAAACTCGGCCACCAGTACAACTCACGGAAGTTGCAATACATCTTATTACCTCTGGGATGCATAGCATAAGGGCTACTATGCGCCTCCTTAGAATAGACTGCCTCAGATCAGAATCATTCAGCACACAAATCCATCCTCGGAAACACAACACACCATCACTGTTTAACCCAAAATCGAAAGTAGTACCACTCTCCACCTGACGGAACCGTACACCCAGAGTCTTATCCACTAACTTTTTACCTTGAATCTGCTCAATCCAAGTCGGCTTAACTTGTAACTTAGCTAACAGACTGTAATGGCCTAAATTCAAGGTTATCGGAATAATGGTTTCGCAACCATAAATCCGATTTAAATAGAAATTTATTTCAAAATATTTGCATGAATATTTATATGATAGGAAATATTTTTATAAATATTTTTAAAATGTTAGTAATGTGGTATTAAATTTTCGTTAGAAAATTTTATCGTTTGGGTAGGAAATTAAATGAAAAGGACTAGATTGAAATGAAAGTAAAAGTTAAATTATAGATTAAAAGAAATTATGAAGGATTAAAATGGCAATTATACCATTTTGTAAAGTTGAGGCGGTTTAAGTATGAAAATCTGAGATTTTTTTTAAAAGTATATTATTATATATTATATTATTATATTATTATTATTATATATATACAAACAAACTAAAGGAAAAAGAGTTAGAAACAGAAAAGAAACAGAGAGTAAAGACGAAACAGAGAAAGAAAAAGAGAAAAGAAAGAAGAAAAAGGAAAAATAGAAAGTTTGAAGCTTGGAGTTTAATTTGGTAAGTTAATTTAGTCCTTTTCTTTTAATTTTGATGCTTTATATGTTTTAGAACAAAGTTTTGATGAATTTAAGTTGAAGTTTTTGAAGTTTTAGAGTTTTTGAATATAGCATATGATGAATAAAATGATGAATTAGTGGTTTAATTGAAAGAATTTGAAGTTAGAATTGGATAAAGGACTTAATTGTAAAACAAGCTATAAGAAAATAGTTTTGGGATAGCAGCAGTAGAGTAAGTTTGAAAATTTACCAAAAATTGTAGAAGTGGAATTAGAAGTTGAATGAGATATTAAATTAAAGCTTATTGAGTCTATTTTCATATGAAAGAAACAAGGAAAGAAAAGAAGTTCTGTATTTTGAGATATTTATATTTTTGTAAGACTGGTTCAGAATGAATTCGGGTTCCCCTGTTTTAACTTTAGAAAATCATAAAATATTGGATAAAAATAATTAGGGGCTTAAATTTATATTTTTAGAATTCTTAATGAGTCTATTTTCAATAGAAATAAACGGGAACATCATCCGAATCCTGTATGAAGAGATAATTAATTTTTAGTGAAGAAGGGTCAGAACTGTCAAACAGCAGAACAGGGGTAACTTTAAAGAATAAACTGTACTTATTTGCTAAACCAAAAATTCTAAAAATTTTATGGTATAAAGAAATGTGAGTCTAGTTTCAGGGAAAATTAACGGTTCTTCATTTGGAGTTCTGTAGCTCGAGAAATAAATAATTTAGTGACTATGACTCAAGTAGACAGTTTTGAATGAACTAAAAATAATAATAGAATTATAGAAAATGCTACATGTGAATATGAAATGTATTGAATTGATGATTGAATTTATTTATTTAGATTCGGAAAACTCAAATACGAAGCTAGATCGAGGAAAGGAAAAAGTCCCGGATTAGTAGATTTTGTGTATGAACAAGTATCGAGGTAAGTTCATGTAACTTGAATTATATTCTTAAATGCTTGAAATGTATGTTATCGATGTGAATATAGTTTGAATGTTCATTGTATGAAAATTTATGCAATATTGATATTTTTGATAAAAAAAGAAAGAAATCCCGGTTGAATGAAAGGAAAAATTCGATGGATCTCTGAAAGGAATTGACAGTAAAAAGGATCTAGCCCGGACGGGTGATCCTATCCTGATATAGCCCTCCCGAAGAATATGTGGAAAATGGATTTAGCCCGAACGGGTAATCCGAATTAGGGTCTGAATTTAGCTTAGACTGGTAATTCAGATCCAAGCTCATTAGAGTAATTTTCGTTGCAGGGGATTTAGCCTGGACTGGTAATCCCGACAATACTCTATGAGTTTATATTACAGGGGATTTAGCCTGGACTGGTAATCCCGCTGTAAAGATGAGGTTCGCGGGAGTGTGCTCTCTGAAATGAAAATGTGCGCACATGAATATGAATTGACGGACCCGAATTTGTACACTAAATGTACCTCTGAAAATCCATCGAAATTCCGAGTAATTCAACGGGATAAATATAAAAAGAAAATATTAAAGAAATGGAAATCATGGTATTGATGAGCTCATCAATCATAATATATTATTGATATATGGAAATTATTGGACTGACTTGAATGTTGAGTTTGTAAATGTTAGGGTAATAATGCATTGAATGGGTATATGAATGTTTATCGCTTGTATTGTAAATATTAGGTAAGTATAATTCTTGTTACATGGGCTTACTAAGCACAAAGTGCTTACCCTATTTCCTTTTTCCCTGTTTTGTAGTGTTAAGAGCTCGGAGGTCGGATCGGTGGGAGACTCATCACACTATCAACCCCAATATTTCGGTATTTAAAGAAACTTTAGTTTGGAAATGAATGGCATGTATAAGCTAATAAAATAAATGTTAATATGAAATGAATGTAAGGTCAGCCATTGGTATGGCTTATGTGTTAAAGTTATCTTATAAATATGCATGAATTATTTTGAAAATATGTTGAATTGAAATGGTCTCGGTTTTAAAAAAAATCGTAAATTCTGGTAATGCCTCGTACCTTATTCTGACAACGAATACGGGTAGGGGGTGTTACACAGACTCCCATAATCAAACAGACTAAGGCGAGCAAACATCGCCCTCAAATCAAACATCTCCCTACGACTTAGAACATTGGCCACCACATTGGCTTTGCCAGGATGATTCTCTATCATGCAGTCATAGTCCTTAAGCAGCTCAATCCATCATCGTTGCCTAAGATTCAACTCCTTCTGAGTAAGGAGGTACTTAAGACTCTTGTGATTGGTGTAGATGATAAACCTCTCACCATATAGATAATGCCTCCCAATTTTCAGTGCAAAGACCACAGCAGCTAACTCAAGGTCATGCATCGGATAATTGACCTCATGCGTCTTAAGGTGATGGGACGCATAAGCCACGACCTTACCATCCTGCATCAGAACTCATCCCAATCCAACATGCGACGCATCACTGTATACTACAAACTCCTTTCAAGATTCAGGTTGTATCAGAACAGGAGCCTGAGTTAGAACAGATTTGAGCTTCTCAAAGCTCGATTGCTGCACATCAGTCTAGACAAATGGTACCCCTTACACAGAAGCTTAGTTAATGGTGCAGCAATCAAAGAGAACCCCTCAACGAAACGCCAATAGTATCCCGCCAAACCCAGAAAGCTACAGATCTCAGATACATTCTTAGGCCGTTTCCAATCCAATACAGCCTTAATCTTCCTCGGATCTACACGAATACCCTTAAAAGAAACCACATGCCTCAGAAAAAGTTACTTTACGAAGCCAAAACTCACACTTGCTTAGCTTAGCGTAAAGTTACTTCTCATACAAAATCTGAAGCACTACTCTAAGATGCTCATCATGCTCATCTTCAGTCTTAGAGTAAACTAGAATGTCATCGATGAAAACCACGATGAACTGATCCAGATAGGGTTGAAATACTCGATTCATCAGATCCATAAATGTTGTCGGTGCATTCGGTCAACCCAAAAGGCATAACTAGGAACTTGTAATGCCCATACCGAGTCCTAAATGTAGTCTTATGTACATCAGCCTCCTTAACCCTCAACCGATGATACCCAAAACGAAGATCTATCTTAGAGAACACTGAAGCCCCTCGAAACTGATCAAACAAGTCATCAATCTTCGGAAGAGGATACTTATTCTTCACAGTCAACTTGTTCAACTACCGGTAATCAACGTACATCCTCATAGTTCCATCCTTCTTCTAGTACGAATGAAACCACGGTCCAACAACTCTTGTAGTTGAGCCTTAGGCTTCGTAAGCTCTTTCGGTGCTATACGGTAGGAAGCAATGGACACTAGAGCTGTACCCGAAAGAAGCTCGATCCCAAACTCAACCTCTCGGTTCAAAGGCAATCCCGGTAACTCTTCAAGAAAGACGTCCGGAAAGTCATTTACTGTTCTGATGTTCCCAACAGAAGAGTCCGCAAAATCTAAAAAACTTACATAGGCCAAGTACGCCTCACAACCTTTCCAGACTAGTTTCTTAGCTACCAGTGCAGAGATCACATACGACAGATAGTCTCGTCGCTCTCCAATTACAACCACCTCTTCATCTCCCTCGGTTCTCAGAATAACTCTCTTAGTCGCACAATCGAGACTAACCCGGTGCTTAACCAACCAATCCATACTCAGAATCAGATCAAATAACCCAAATGGTAACTCCATAAGATTAGCCAAAAATATCGTCTCTTGCACCACTAAGGGAACGTCCCTATATAGCTTGTTAACCTGAACAGACTGCCCCAACGGACTCAATACAGTAACTTCACTCGTAGTGCTCTTAACCGAAATCCCCAGGTTTCCAGATACAGTACTAACTATGTATGAGTGAGTAGACCTTATGTCTATCAAAGCCAAATAAGGTACATAAAAAATAAACAATGTACCGGTGATGACGTCAGAAGCATCTCTGTCTTCTTGGTGTCGAGTAGCATAAACCAAAGCAGGCTGCCAAACCAAAGCAGGCTGCCAAACCTCAGTCTGAATAGCACCTCTGCCTGGTGCTCTCTGTCCTCGACCCATACCATTACCACCCCTGGCTTGACCATGGCCCCTAGGTGGCTGCTAAACTACTCTTTGTGGCTGCGTGGAACCTGATGCTGGAGCTTGCACCTGATCAGCCCTTAGTGGACACTCCCGAATATGGTGCTCAAGGGACCCACACCTCAAAAAAGCCCCAATCCTCCTCCAACACTCGCCCGGATGGCGTCTCCCACAGTCACTGTATGGCTGTAACCCAGTAGGAACAACAGAAGCAACAGGGGCTGCCACTCTAACTGGCACATCAGATCTGGCCTTTTTCTTAGGCCTCTGCACAGAACTCGAGGGCTCTGAATCCCTCTTGTTCTTACCTCTCTCACGGTTCCTGTTCTGGCGCTCCGCGCCCTTAACGTCCTCAGCAATCTTAGCTTTCTCCACCAGAACAGCAAACTCTCGCTCCCTCTGTGGAGCAATCAAAACCCTCAGGTTATCCCTCAGTCCATCATCAAAGCAAATACACCTTTCATATTCCGAAGTCACCATACCTCGAGCATGGCGGCTCAGTTTTAAAAATTCAACCTCATACCCGACCACAGATCGATCACCTTGTGTGAAGTTCAGAAACTCATGCCTGCGAGCATCAACGTAGCCGCCTCTCACATATTTACTCTAAAAATTAGTCTTAAAGAACTCTCAAGTCAGACGGTCAGGCTGAGTGCCCTCCTTAACTGTCAACCACCACTGATATGCTTCGTCACGAAGCAAGGAGATTGCACCATTTAATTTCTGCTCAGGGGTACAGTCTAGACATCCATAATTCTCTCTGTGGCCTCCAACCAGTACTCAACCACATTAGGGGCGACTCTTGTGACACCCCTAAATAACTCAACTCCATTGGACCAGAGTCGCTCAGTTACCGACCCTTGGCCCCCAGATCCAGAATTGGGTCCAGCGAACCTCTCCAATATCCTCAGCATGGCTTGGGGTAGTACGTCGTCCCCAGCCGATCGACTTTGAGACCCAGTCTCAGTAGCAGGTGACAGCGGTGTCTCACTAGTGTCCAAATTTGGCATGCTGCCCAAAAATGATGACTCAACTCGAGCCCCCTACGGCCTCTACCTTGGCCTCGAATATCCCGTCCAAGGATACCTCATGCGCTCATTGTGACTTAGAAGTTTTATCTACATTAAAATATTTTATGCATCAATTTTGATATTTATTAACATATGTTTTATACATAAAGTATCAGAAGTTCAGAGTTATTTTCAAAAGTTTTAGTCTTAATCAGTTTCACTACAGTTTCAGAGTTTACTAGCTATAGTGTTTTCAAAATTTTCTATCAGAAATCAGAAATACTTACAGGATCGACGCCGGGGACTCGGTGTACCACATATTAAATCAGAGTGTTCAAAATCATTTGAAACCCAATTCTTTAAAAAAAAATTTTGAAACCCAAAATCCACAGTCGAGTTTTGTAACCTGGCTTTGATACCACTAAATGTAACACCCGAACCCGGCCAAGACATTATGGACGAATCTAAAAGTGTCACATGAAATGAGTTGAAAAATCGTTGTCGTTAAATTAAAAACCCTTTTCCAGTTCATTTAGCCCTTATTACTATTATTAATTTCAAAGCTTTCTTTCATTTAATCGTTTTGAGATAAAAACATATTTGTAGCGGAAGCTTTGTAAAACGTCGTGTTTAGAAAACCGTTCAAGTTATAAGTAATATAAACCAAAAACCCAAAACCAAAGCCAAACAGTTTGAAAACATTCCAGAGAGTCCTAGAAAATACAAACTCTCAAATCTTAACGCCGAATTTAAATAAAAACTAAAACAAATAAAATAGTTTTGGCTAGTGGTCACCGTCGAGTCCTCCATAGCACCAATCTGCCTAACTCTGTGGATTACCTGAACAGAATAAATACAAAAGAGTAAGTTTACGTAAACTCAATGTGTAACCCAACAGAATTAAGCATGTACACATACAGAATATCACAAATCAGACAGATTCACAATCGGGCCTAAGCCCATGTCAGATACATATACAAATTCAGGTCGAGCCTATTTCAGATACAAATACAGTTACAGATATACAAATCAGATAACAAAATCCTACCCTCATCCTATACACACCATCTCTGAACATTCCTACACACCATGTGGGGTTTAAAACACCCACCCAGCCCTACACACCACGTTGTACTGATGCGGCACATATCAGATATAATGCAGCTGTGCTGCCAGATATTAGGCATAATCTGCCTTTCAGAACACTTCCTCCAATATACTTTATCCCACCCCAATCACAGTAACAGAACATGCATACAGAATTAACAAATAAATCATGCTTAACATGCTTTCATTACATATAACAGATATAACATGCATATATTATCATGCTCAGTATAGTATATCAGTCAAACAGATCATACAGTTTAGGGTTTTGTTAGCCCTTACTGACCCGACAGTAGGCCCACAGTCGTTTGGGACGACCCGTGCAACCCTAGGGAAAATTTCAAATAAATGGGCCCACACGCCCGTGTGGCCCACACGCCCAGATTGGCCTTGCCCGTGTGGATCACACGGCCTGGCTTAATATTCACACTGGTTTAGCTCGTGTGGCCCACACAGCCACACGCAGCCAGCACACGGCAGTGTCCTGCGCACGGCCTAGCCTTCGTCGATCACACGACCGTGTTGTCACACACGGCCGTGTGGTGTCGACAGTGGGGTTTTTCAGCTTTCGTCGAATCTCGTTTTTCTATGTTTAGGGTACACACCTGGTATCGTTTCGATGCTACAACAACCACGAACCCTCCAGAACCTAAAAATCAACAAACCAATGCTCAATTTTAGTAACACCTTCGAAACTCTAATGAAAATATTCCTCAAACAAAATCTTACAGCATGCAACCACGTAGCCGCATACTTACCGGTAACGAAAAGGAATCCCTAATGCTTAAATCGCTGCAGGAGCACCAACGGATTCTTGTTCTCCACCTAATCGAGAACAACAAATCAAACCTTTATCAACACTTGGGCGAAAAGCGTTAAAATTAAAGAAAACGGAACTTACCCAACGAATACAGTTAGGATTGCACAAAACGAACGATATGGATTCAAAGAGAAATCAAAGAGGTGGGATGGGAAGTGATAGAATTTTCGGCAAAGGGAGAAAGAAAAGAAACTCCATTTTTTTTTGGAAACAAATAAATTTTGAAAAAAAAAGAATAACATCCAACTATTCCCAAATCCCCTAATTTGACTCCCACTAACACACTACTCAACCTCCTCAGAATTAATAAACTCCCACGCTCACATAGGGATTCGAACACAAAACCTCCACCCAATACACAGACTCCTTTACCACTCCAACCAACAGGCTCATTCTGATATGGTTTTACAAATAATTTAATATGAGCCCACTAAGCAAGTATAAGGCTTTAATCAGAAAAATACCAAAATTTGCTAAAGCTAAGGCTTAAACTTGGGACCTCACACACACACCCAGAACACTTAACTACTGAAGCAAATACAAATTTGTCAAAATTTCACAAAAATAAAGATAAAAATTTTAGGGCGTTACAAAATTAATACGGATGGGCTGGGTCAGGCTCGAGTTTAGCATTTTTAATCTAGATCGAGCCTGACAGAATTTTAGGACCAGTTTTGGGTTGAGCCGGGCCCAAGCCTAAAAAGCGGGCTTAAAATTTTGCATCGACCTGGCTCATGATCAAGTTTAGAATAGAACATTTTTTATGATCAATCGTTAACTTCTTCGAAGAGCAGCCATGATGAAAGGAATAGTCATTATGTCAATGATAAATACTTTGATTACAACATCTTTACACTACAAATAATAAAAAAGAATAAGAGAAATTATTAAATTACTAAAATATTCTATTTGTATATGTATCTATTATTTATTTTAGTTTTTAAATTTTTGTTAACTTAATTGGTTAGTAGATGACTCACCATACTAATTTAAATTTAGCTAAGAAGATTTTTTATCAGTATACATAATATTTTTAATAATCATTTATTGGGTTCTTTAAATTTGTTTAATTGAGATGGTATTAATTGATTAAAAATATTAAGACTTAGGCTTAGTTTGGATGGGCGGTGTGTTTACCTCCGGTGAGATTAAAAACAGCGGTGGCGGTGAGATTAGTTACTGTAGCGATGAGATTAGAAACAGCGATGGAGTGTGTGTTTGGATTCAAACGTAGCTATAGCGGTGAGGTGGGAATATAAAATGACTATTAAAGACATCATATTAGAATTGATATATAATAGAAGTTTTTAAATTATTTTACTTATATAAAATTATTAAAATATGTCAATTTATAAATTCATTTAATAAAATATTAAAATCTATCTTCCAATATTTTATTATAAATATTTTAATAGATTATATAATCAATTTAAATTATTTATTAGATAAAATGATTATTATTTTTAATTTTTTATAGTTAAATATTCTTTTATAACAATGATAAATATTATTTTCGTAAATAGTAATATTATACTTGGATCAAATTTTGAAGTATCTAAACGAATGATTTTTAATAAAAAAAATAGTAACATAAGACATAACAAGTTTCATTATTACTAGGTTATGATATAAAATTGTTTTTACAAATATTGATTCATTAAACTATTTGCAATGGTTTCCTTTAACATTGCAATTTCAAGGTCACTTTCACTGTTAGAAGAACTCGATTCACCTCTATTAAAATGGCCTGAAGAGATTGGCATGTCGAGTATATTCTCAAATTGTCGAAAATCCTTATCATGTGTTGGTTTTTTTAGCAAAAAACTAAGGAGAAAAAGAAAAACGAATGCAAATAAGATTAATGTAGCAAAAAACTACAGGATGAACACATGGTATTTCATGGGTACTTTCATGAACAACTTCGCTCATCTTACTTATCATGTTATACAAATATATTACATAGAGCTACTAGAAGTATCGTCTTCTGTCCTAAGCAACGACAGATAATCAAGGTATTTCATAAATGATGCCATTTTAACTAGTTTCTTTAACAAGCTTCTTTAATGTATTCTATAGCTGACTTGTGAAAATAAATACAGGTAACTGAAAGAGAATACACAAATTACTTTCAAGTTAGAAGGCCCATAATCAGTAGACCCCAATTTTGTCTTTTTTAAAGTCTTGTGAGGGCCAGTGCAGAAAACAGGGAAGAAGATAGGAGATTTCCCATCTTCATCCACTCAAGTTCAATTAAGCCAAGGCTATTGAGCTATTTTATCCATCAATTTCAACTAGGCTACAATTATTTTGCTTCACAAAGATGTAACTACTGCTAAGGCAACCACATAAATTGAGGCTATAGATGATATTAAGAAGTCCAAATCCCTTTTTTAGACTCAACTATATTTATACATTGTCAATTAGCAGGGTGGATCCATGGTAAAAAACTAGCATGATTTCATACCTAGAGTCCAGATAATTTAGGAGTGTAGAATTAGAGAATTGTTTCTTCTCTTAAAGGTGATTTTGTGGTTCATATTGAAGATAAAGGTGGCACTGAACAAAATCATGTCTCCTTATATTGTATTGACAGCCCCAAATGCAAAGAACTTACAACCTCACACTCACACCACATGTGTAACTAAATTCCAACTACAAGGGCCACATAAGGAAATCAAGCTGCATGTCAAAATGTTAACCATTTTGCAATGAGGTCCGAATTTCCTCATCTGTGATCAAGTTAGAGTAACAGGTTTATTAGCATCTTTCAAATTTAATCAAAAAAGCAGTCAAATATGGCAAGATAGAGTAAATTAAAAGGGAAACATCATAATTTGCTAACATGTACAGGTATTGAGGGTCCAGCCTCATCGACACGATTTCCGCCATCATCAAATAAAGCAAGCAGAGAATTTTCATATTCAAATGTTCAAGAGTGTGACTCTAGTTTACCAACCTTTCCAAAGGCTTCTCCACAAACAACTACATCCCCTCTTTTAAGGGTTCCATTCTGCATAATAAAAGTAGCTACAGACCCCTTAGATTTATGAAGACCCGCCTCAATTACTGTGCCTTTTGCATTTCGATCTGGATTAGCCTTTAACACTTGTAACTGAAACAATCCAGGTGAAGTTCATATTGAAAGTAGCAATAACCAAGATAATTATGTGCTTAAAGTTAAACACAAAAAAACTCGATATTATTTGAAATATTTCACCAAAGATATCACCACTTAGGCCTCAAATCATATTGAACTTTTATGCTTTAGTGAAATGATTTTGTTTTTCAAAATGTTCTACCTCAAAAGTGCCAAATGACATCATTAATTGGTCCTATTAGTAGAACTTCAAAAAAGTCTATTCTTTAGGAGAGATACTTCTTGAGCTGAGAAGATATTTTATAAAGAAAATGAACTAAAGCAAATTCAAAATGATTTGGAAACTTAGACGGAGAAGAAAAAGTAACTAAGGATATGCTGCATACTTTGACAGCCAACTGTATGCAATTACAAATTGAGATCATTAGTGAGGTCAACTGTATAACACACAATCCAAGGCTAAAGTAATAAAAAGAGGCTATGTTAATGATATCATGACAATAAAAACAAGAAGCACCATATCTCTACGGTATATAACTCAAAATAAAGTGAAACAAGCACATAATTTAGCAGGACAACTATTCTAGGATAGTTGGGAATTCCCGAGTCTGATGTGGCAGTTTCAGAAATGCTAAGTGTGTGGAATGTGCAGCAACATTGTCAAGTCAAAAGAGAACAAAGTAAATTTTATTTGAATAAGTTCATTAAGATTAGTTTCAAGTAGATATAAATCATAGGCCATGAGCAAAAACGAAAAAGTAGAACTAATAAATCCAAAGAGAAAGGGCACAGTTGCTTCTTGTATCAAGGACGAGTGTGTGGAAATGAGGATAACAAAAGATGTAAAGCATAGTGGAGAATCATACTTTATCCAGAAGCATAAATTTGAATTAGAAAAGGGCAGGTTCTCCTTCAGTTCCATTATATTCTATCGTAGAAGAAGATGTTATATCAGAACAAGAACCAACAAAGAAATTTTAGCTACTGCTTCTGTTAAGTAATTACATTGTAGCATATTAACTAATTGTCTGTGCTCATGCTTTAAAAATAATTTGCTATTGGCAAGGGCATAGATGGTTCAAGTTAGACCCAACTTCAACGAAAAGGAACTCCAACCCCATAACTTTAACAGTTGATTACTTGGAATTTTTATGCAGAAACGTGAAAAGATGGGTATCCTAAGCTACACATTCAAACATTTCAAATGACTATTTATACTTGTTACTATTTCAAAGTGTATCTAGTGGGACATGATAAGAACATTAGTAAAAGAATTTAAACTTACTAAGGATTAGTAAGCACAGAAGAATATCCCTTTGTGTCAACAGTTCCTATATCTAAATGACCACTCACTAATAAAGATAATCAAAAAGTGAGCAAAAGGATTAGGAAGACAGAGTTCATCATAGCTAGAAATGACTTTGACCAAAATTTACTTGATTTTATCACCCTGAACTATCCCCCAACCAAAAAGCTAGGGCCAGCGAGCTAAAATGTATCAAGGGCCATGCTTGAGATGCCAAAAACAGAGGTTTTTATTCAAGATTTAGAGGTTCAGGTACTACAAACGACAGGCAGTATCACAACATACTGAACATGGAACTCCAACCCAATTTTACTAAAGAAATGTATTATTTGAAATTGAGCAAAACAAATTCAAAGAGCACGAGGAATAGAGATAGAAATGGAAAAAGAAATCATAATTATAGCAAAATATATAGCTGAGAAATGAGAAAAGAGGAAAAGAAAAGAATACCTTGGAAGCATTGGCTACGACTTGGCTATGAAGCTTGATGACATTGTCCTCAGCACTGTAGGTCCCCTTCTGATATAATAAAACATACATCAAGCAAAAGAAGAAAAACGGAGGTTAAAGACAAGGGAAGAGAGAAAGGGAGAAGAGAATACGAGAACTTCCGCAAGGCCAGTGCTCTGAGCAATAACAACTTCAAGAGAGCCATCAGGTTTAGAACGCCAATAACCGGACTCGGAGTGCATAGGCTGACCAGAATCGAGTTTCTAGGTCTTGTGAGAGTAGGCTATGACGGGCTTCCCAGACGCAGGGTGAGAGAAGTGAAGCTCTTCGCCATAGCGGAAGGAGTTGATGGTGGGGTATCCTCCTTCGCCTTCGCCTTTCCATGTGCCCAACAAGTAGGCCAGTGGTGCAACCGCGGGGTGAATTGCGCTACTTTCTTCCTTCTTCTCCTTATCCATGGCTTTTCAAACTATTTCACTGTAATGTTTTGCAGGTATCAAGATCAAGAGGGTACAAAATTGTTGTGCTTAACAGTGATCCTATGGCACCTGAAGTTGCCTCCGATATCGACTCTAAAGATGAAAAATAGAAGAAGTAGGAGGAAAATACCTGGATGGAGAAGAAGGAAGATAAAGAATGGGTAATTGCAGAAAATTTATCTGAAGATGAAGAACGGGTAATTGCAGAAAATGGGTATTTTTGTCTGTCAAAAATACCTCCTGCCCCAATTGCTCTAACTGCTGCTCTCATCTCCAGTCCCGTTTCAACACAGCAGTGAGACTGAAATCGATTTTCACTGCACTGAAATGCTGAACCAAACAGCAAACCAGTGAGTTTGATACCCTAACTGCACTTCACTGATGCTAAACGATGAACCAAAGGAAGCCTTAGTCAAACTTTTTTATTATTTCAAATTTGGTTCCCTAAATTTATATTTTAATTGTCTGTACCAAAATACAATAATTTTATCCCTTCAACTATGATTATATCAACTAATCAAATATGTTGCTAATAGTACCCATTGATTTTTTTTTTTTTTTATCATTACGCCTAAGGTATCCAGTGTTGCATGGATCAGCATATCGTTTTAGTCCAATTGATATAGGTATATTTTAATCTATCATTTTAAGTTTATCAATATTTTTTTATATATATTTCATGTTCATAGTATAATTTTTATTTTCTTAATAAATTATATACTATATAAACATGCAAATATATTTCAATTACTTCTATATAAATATATTTATATCCAAATATAAGTTTTAAAATTATTAATTAGGTCGGATAATTTAATTTAATAATTATATTTTAATTTTAAATGTAATTATAAAAAAGTAAAAATGCTTAAGATAAAAAAAATTAAAATTATGTTTAAAGTATTAAAATTTTGTATCAACCAGTATGGACTGATACAAACTAGTATTGGCCGAAACACGTCGAAACAACCAAAACGCACCAAAATCTTGACTGAAATGGAACCTAAACTACTTGGTAACATCTAAGGACTAGAACAGTCATGGTATCATGGTATCAATTAATATTAATACATTATGATATTTAGATCCCCTCCCCCCCCCCCAATTTTATTTTGAACATTCGACCGACCCATTGCGGACCTCAATAAAAGATGAATTTTGATATATACTAGATTATGACACACTCACGATATAGTTGAAAGAGATCATGTAAAAATTTATTTATAAAAAATTGATATAATAAACAAATGTAACTTTGGATGTGATGGTAAGGTTGAATTGCTAAAATCATGATTTCTTAAGTTTAAATCCCATAAATAGTTAATGTCCTTCAAAATTTATGTTGAGAAACACGATAAAGTTAATATTTATTACTTTGTAAAAAAAAAAAAAGAGAATTTAGTCAATTTTCAATTGAGTTGATATCCAATCGACTCATAGTATCAACTTAATCAAGAGCTTAAATATGGATGTAATCAACAAAATAGATTTCCTCAAAATTTTGGTTGAGGATATGCTTATTGGAAAGTATATAAAAAAATTAATTGCACAAAACTTTTATAAAATTTTAAATTGGTTCTTAAATTTTAAAATATTTTAATTGAGTCTTTAAAATATTATTATTGTATAAATCACATTTGTTCATCAACTTATCGTTAGCTTAAGGATTGAATGCTAGCTTGAGTGTGGGCTTTTTTACCCAAATAATTTAAAAAATAAATAATTACGAAAAATGTATGGAAAACAGATTAATTACAAAAATAGTCATTTGTTACAGTGTTCTGACGGTGTCGCTTGACATTTTGACAGCACTAGACTGAAATGTGATGACTTAAAATATTCAGGGACCTGATCTATATATTTCCCATTTTGATTGGTAGATGGGCTTTAAACAGTGGCGGCACCAAACTTTAAATAGGGTAAATTGCTCCGTAAACCCCCTTGTTTATTATTTTCTCTTATTCCCCTTTAACATTAAAAATAGAGAGGACTCTTACCAATTAGTCCAAAGTTTTTTCTACCAAAAAGTATTTTTGTAAAAAAAAAGTCGATTCCAGCTGGAAATAAATTTTATTTATTTTTCGAAAACTAATTTTTTTGTTCAAATTATGTCTGATATAGCAGTTAACAGTATTCATAATAGTTTTCTTTCACTCACATTATATTTGGAAACTATAAATTTAACTAATAATTATATTTGATACATAATAAGATTTTTCTAAAGCTTTTATAATTATAATTTTATATCGTGTCTGTAAATCAAATTATAAATTATAATAGTTTTCTTTTGCTCGCATTATATTTGGAAATTATAAATTTAACTAATAATTATAATTTATACATAATAAGATTTTTCTAAAGCTTTATAATGATAATTTTATATCCGTAAATCAATTTGATAATAAAATTATAATTATTTTTTGAAAAATAAATAAAATCTATTTCCAGTTGAAGTTGACTTTTTTACAAAAATACTTTTTGGTAAGAGACCTCTCTACTTTTTATGTTAAAGGGAAATAAAAGATAATAATAAATAAGGGAGGTATATGAAGCAATTTACCCTATTTAAAATTTGGTGCGGCCACATTATGAGACGCATCTTTAAAGCATTTTTTCTTTCAACTGCCAATTAAAACGGAAAATTCACAGATCAAGTCCTTGAAGTTTTTAGATTATCATATTTCATTCTGGTACCGCCAATATGTTAAGCAGCACCATTAGAACACTATACAAATGCCTATTTTTGTAATTAAATTGTTTACCATACATTTTTCTTAATTAATTATTTTTTATATTATTTGGGTAAAAAGACCTTGAGTATGACATAAAATATTTTTATAATATGTAAATTAAAATTGAATACATGGATACCTTTGTAACATACATATTAAAAAACAGTATGATGAAAAAATAAAAGGCAAAGATATTAGATCTAAGTTATGTAGGTAATAAGTTGAGAATTAAATTAATAAAAAAAATAATGAATGAAGAATTAACCACTCCAATAGATATCAAATTGATGGAAATGTTTAAAATGTACTCCATCTAATATTAAAACTTAGGTTGATAGTTAAATTTAATAAAAGAATATAATGAATACGATATTTTAAATTTTAAAATGTGAAGTAAAAATTGGAAATATAGGAGTGTACATCACAAAAAAAAAAAAAGAAAAAGAAAAAGAAAAGTACTAGATTTGAAGTTGGAATGATAATATTAACAATCACTTTTTTGATATATTTTATTTCATACGGCATTTAAATAAAAATAAAAGAAAACTAAAAGTAAATCTATGAATATACTTTTATAATACTACAGTATGGACTTTTTTGTACAGCACAACTTTGATTTTAGGTGTTTTTGCGTCAACACTAATATGTACGCAGCCCCTATATATACTGTTATTTTCAGCTTAAAATCATTTCTCTAGCCATCTCCAAACAGAGCTCAAGGAGAGAGAAAGAGAGAGAAGAATGGTGAGAGCTCCATGCTGTGAGAAAATGGGATTGAAGAAAGGTCCTTGGACCCCTGAAGAAGATCAGATTCTTATCAATTACATTCAACTCCACGGCCATGGCAACTGGCGAGCTCTCCCCAAACAAGCTGGTAAGTTATTTGGTTTAAAATCCAAACAAACATACATGCAACTTCATCATCTTGATCATTTGTAATTTTAGTATTTATGGGTTCCGATCTTTTTTCTCATCTTGTTTAATGTTTTTCTGTTGTTGTTGTTGTTGTTTTGCTTGTCTTTTTCCAGGTCTATTGAGGTGTGGAAAGAGTTGCAGACTACGATGGACCAACTATTTGAGGCCAGACATTAAACGAGGGAATTTCACCAGGGAAGAAGAGGATACCATTATCAACTTACATGAAATGCTTGGTAATAGGTAATATCCCTTTCTTCCTCAGATCCAACTTAACTTCATCATGACTTAAGATCTTGACAACCAGATTGATCTTCTCTTTATTTTTATATATATAATAATTCAAGATATCGGAATATGCTGTTTTTTAATAATACCCCATCGGTCTGCTAACCATTTTTAGTTTCTATTTGGTTATTAATTAAATATAAGCATAGAAACGTGTGGGACTGAAAAGATTCCTTGCCGCGATTGTCACTATGCTTATTATAAACACGATTCAAAGTTCCCAAAATACAAAAACACTTAAAATATCAAACAAGATCATCACTTTGGTTACTGCACTTAAAACACTAAAAAACAAACCCCGTTTTCCATCTTTCATTTCATCACTGCCCCAAACCAAGATTCTGATTCTCGTTTTTGTTTCAGATGGTCGGCAATTGCGGCGAGGTTACCGGGAAGAACGGACAACGAAATTAAAAACGTATGGCACACCCACTTGAAGAAGAGGCTCAAACACAGCCATGGGTCCAATGCCAATAACCGACAACCTATTGATCCTTCCGAAGACATCAAAAGAGAACAACAACCCGTGACAATTTACAGTCCAGTTTCCCCACCACAATCCAGCAGCGACGTTTCCACAAGCGAAAACAACAGCAACAGCAACACCTTCACCACCAACACTGAAACCAACGAAGACATCTCTGAAATCGATGAAAACTTCTGGTCCGAAGTATTATCGGCTGATAACTCAAGCATGGCCGCCGATTTCCGAGTGGTTGGTTCGGACCAATATTTCCCAAGCTCTCCGCCTCCTCCATTACCAGCATTGGAAGCAGTGAATGGCTATGGTTCCAATCTTTATGATACCGATGCTAACATGGATTTTTGGTATAATCTTTTCACCAGAGCCGCGGATTTACCTGAACTACCTGAATTTTGAGTTGCCTATTTTTGTAATTAACTTTAGTGGTAACCCTTTAGTTTCTTTGATTATTCAGATTGGACTAGAATAAAATGAAAAAAAAGAAAAATGTATCGATCTTAATATTGTCAAAACTTGCAAATTACTCTTCCAAAATAGAATAATTTGGGCCGCACTAACCAAGTGATTGTCAAAAGCAAACTATAATTAATGCGTGTGTTTGTCAAATACAAACTCCACTTCATTAATTGCTATTTTTTTTACATGTACTCATTAATATATATAGACACTAATTAAAATTTATTTAATTATCTCTTTAATATACCTACAAAATACGAAAAATTAGTTATTGGCTAGATTCTTTAAGAAATAAAAAAATTATTTAATTATACTTTTATATTTGTATATTCAGCAACTATAACATTCATTATAATAGTCAAATTTCTAGAAGAATTGATTATTCTAACAAATTTTCACTTATAACAGCAACATTTATAGTTATAAAAGATATTTTTTATTAAATTAATTCACTATAACAACATATGAACTAAATTTTTAAGTAAAATTATAGCTATTTAGTATAAACAAGCCTATCAATTATCATTTATTAAATGAAAATGATCTTAATTAAAATATTATTTAAATAAAATGATTAAATTTCATGAAAAGAAATCTAATAACCATATTGAAATTAATTTTCGATGAATGGAATTAAAGACATCAATTCAATAAATAACTAAGTTCACTAATTAATATTCTACTATGAATTTGAAACATCGTAAACTTATTAATTGATTACTTGAATTTAGTAACTCATGATAAATTGATTAATATAATTTGATAACTCTTGATTAATTGAACTTGTTAGACTTGTGAACTTTATAATTAATAATGTGAAAGAATGTAAAATAAAATATGCATAAAAGCAATAATACATGCACATGTTATACGTCTTTTAATTTTGTTGATTTAGTTTCCACTTTCTTCTTTTTTGAACATAATTTTCACTTTCATCGTTCGATGAAAATTCACGATGTGAATTCTATGGTAAGCTTACAACAATTATCTCTCTATAACAACATATTATTACATGTGTATAAACCACCTCCTTATAACAAGTAAAATCTAGACAGATAAATAGAATTATTACATTTATTATATTTAACTAAACTAACTAAAAGAGCAAGTAATTAAATTTCTGTACTATTACCTTAAGTTTTACTACATGATGCTAACATCTCCTTCCCTAAATTATAATGTAAAATTTGATTGTACCAAAATAAATGATTTTCTTTAGTATTGATCTCTATGTTCATTTTATGTAAGGGTAAAGTTAGAAATGTTGATAAAAGGGGTTGAGATATTTATATAAAATAAACATGTACAAATATGGTTGGACTTACTTTCAACAAGTTATTTTTAAATTTGGAATAATTTTGATCACCAAAATTTAGGAAAAGTTGTAACACCCCAAACCCGGCCTAGACGTTACGACCGGATCTGGCATGTCACATGAACGGAATGTCTAAAAACTGTGCGTTCGTTAAAAAGTTCGTATTCTTTATATTTGTTGTGAAAAATCGAGTTTAAGTAATTTTGAATAAAAAATGGTTTATTAACATTTTAGGAAAATCCCGAATTAAACATTTAAAATAATAAGCAGTAACCAAATTAAAAGCTAAAATCAAATAAAATACCATAGGCTTTATTACATAACAGAATCCCAATATAATAAGTTCAAAATAAGGTAATGTAGTTTACAGAAGAAATAGTAACGCATGGTCACCTCGAGTCCGCCTCGGCTCCAAGTCCTCACACTAGGGATTACCTGAAACATTTAAAAAGAGGGGGGTGAGTTTACGAAAACTCTATGTGTACACCCTCATCAGTAAGAACATGCATCAAAACAATCCGGGTCGAAGCCCATTACAATAACGGTGGCAATTGGGCCTTAACCCAAAATAGCCTCGGTTGGGCCTTAACCCATATCATATGTCACATATCATATATAAATCTGGGCCTAAGCCCATCTCAGTAATATAATCCTTATATGCAATGCATTAATGCCCATACCAGCCGAACACTCCGTCTCCTGTCCAACCGTGCACTCCTGTGGGGATTTAATCAACCCACCCATCCGAACACTCCTTATGTAACACCGGTTGCGACATTACCTTAACGGTGTAGCATAGCTGCTCGGTGGCTAAAAAGCCTTCGGTGGATCCACAGTCGTCAAGCGACCATGCGATCCTATTTGCACTTCCCTTTTCAATATCATATCCCAAGCCCATGCAACATGTCATGACATAATAATTCGTGTATGCAGTATGACATGTATGCAAATCATATAACAAATATAATGTATGAAACAAATTACCATCATAATTAGAATAATAATATACAACATAATCAAGCTAACCAACCTCTAAGGGTATAACAGTAATTTTACCTACCAAGGGTATTTTCGTAATTTACCCTCCAAGGGTATTTCGGTAATCTCGCACCTGCAATGGCCTTTCCATAGGCCCAAATGTTGCCCCGAGTGACTCGGTTACCATTTCCGGTCGTACCGGACTATTGGGCCTAAAACCCAATTTTGGCCTATTCTGGCCTACACACTCGTGTGGCCCACCTAACACAAATCTAGCCACGTATATGAAATTCACCTAGTCTAGTTCACTATATACTACATCATCATACGTTTATTCAATTGGGCCCACTTCGGCCCATCGTGGCCCAAGCAGCCTCACCCACAAGAATACTACTGATGGCCTCAACTATCGCGTCGAAGCCCCACACGTGCGCTCGTACGCTCGTGTGGCTACTATTGCCGTGACCGGCACTTCGGCAATTTGCCGCTCTACAACTAGAGTAGAGAAGTACACACCTGATAGGAATCTGGTGTTAAACAGCGCTGCGACCACTCCTATGCCCAAACGCCCACCAAGGTATGTTAACTCTCCTCCTAGGATACTCTTTATATAGCTAGCTTTTCACCTTCCTTCTTTGGATCTTTCCGATGTGGGATCCGTCAGTAGAGTTTAAATTCAACTGAAACTCTTGCCGTCCAATCCGCAAAATAAATACTCCCTTGCTTCTCATGAGATTTGAACCCAGGCTCCCTTGTAGCATAATCCACGTCGCTAACCACTAGGCCACAAGCTCCTCTTGTGTCTTAAACCATGCGCAACTAAATATAAATCTATAGCCAAATTCTAAGGTCCAAGTAAAAAGAAAACCAAAATGCAAAAGCCAAGACTTGAACCTTGGACCTCCTTCCTTCCTTGTGGCGTCACTCCCTTGCTCCCTAAGTGACGTCACTTTGCCACTACACCACACACTCCACTTGTGTCTTTTTCTCCACATTTTATTCTTAAGGCCTACCTATCAACTCCTAGGGTTTTTTTTTACCTAAAACTAAAATTTCCCCAAAGCTAAAGTTCGATCCTGGGATTTCATAGAAGCCCTCTAACCTTCCAAAATCACTTATCTAATAGGTCCAACTTGTATTTAAGCCGATCTCTTGTTCTCCAAAAATTTAAACGCTACTACGCTCAAGGCCCATTGGGCCCAATCCTACTAGGCCAAATTTCAGGATGTTACAAATCTACCCTTCTTAAAGAAATTTCGTCCTCGACATTTCCAACTAACTAACAGTCACACACCCTAACCTACCACACTACGCTCTTGCTGCGCACTCTGATCTTAATAAAACTAATATACTTTTAACTAGAATTTAGAACTTCTACACATACTCAAAAACACCTAGCCATTAAAACAGACGAATATTTTATACGCAACCAACTCTATATTTGAACATCACATCCAAACCAAACATACAGAATAGATACCAGAAATACAGCATATAACAGAGAAAAGTATCAGGAAACTTACAGTGCGGATTGGTGCCGGAGACTCGGGTGCCATACTTCCAGAAAAGAGATATATTTTTCTCAACCGTTTTCCAAACCATCCTTTGAAAACATTTTTGAACCCAAACCCATAGCCGAGTTTTTAAACCTAGGCTCTGATACAACAATTGTAACACCCCAAACCCGGCCTAGACTTTACGACCGGATCTGGCATGTCACATGAAAGGAATGTCTAAAAACTGTGCGTTCGTTAAAAAGTTCGTATTCTTTATATTTGCTGTGAAAAATCGAGTTTAAGTAATTTTGAATAAAAAACGGTTTATTAACATTTTAGGAAAATCCCGAATTAAACATTTAAAATAATAAGCAGTAACCAAATTAAAAGCTAAAATCAAATAAAATACCATAGGCCTTATTACATAACAGAATCCCAATATAATAAGTTCAAAATAAGGTAATGTAGTTTACAGAAGAAATAGTAACGCATGGCTACCTCGAGTCCGCCTCGGCTCCAAGTCCTCACACTAGGGATTACCTGAAACATTTAAAAAGAGGGGAGTGAGTTTACGAAAACTCTGTGTGTACACCCTCATCAGTAAGAACATGCATCAAAATAATTCGGGCCGAAGCTCATTACAATAACGGTGGCAATTGGGCCTTAGCCCAAAATAGCCTCGGTTGGGCCTTAATCCATATCATATGTCACATATCATATATAAATCTAGGCCTAAGCCCATCTCAGTAATATAATCCTTATATGCAATGCATTAATGCCTATACCAGCCGAACACTCCGTCTCCTGTCCAACCGTGCACTCCTGTGGGGATTTAATCAACCCACCCATCCGAACACTCCATATGTAACACCGGTTGCAGCATTACCTTAACAGTGTAGCATAGCTGCTCGGTGGCTAAAAAGCCTTCGGTGGATCCACAGTCGTCAAGCGACCATGCGATCCTATTTGCACTTCCCCTTTCAATATCATATCCCAAGCCCATGCAACATGTCATGACATAATAATTCGTGTATGTAGTATGAAATGTAGGCAAATCATATAACAAATATAACGTATGAAACGAATTACCATCATAATCAGAATAATAATATACAACATAATCAAGCTAACCAACCTCTAACGGTATAACAGTAATTTTACCTACTAGGGGTATTTTTATAATTTACCCACCAAGGGTACTTCGATAATCTCGCACCTGCAATGGCCTTTCCATAGGCCCAAATGTCGCCCCGAGCGACTCGGTTACCATTTCCGGTCGTACCGGACTATTGGGCTAAAACCCAATTTTGGCCCATTTAGGCCCACACGCTCGTGTGGCCCACCGAACACAAATCTAGCCACGTATATGAAATTCACCTAGTCTAATTCACTATATACTACACCATCATACGTTTATTCAATTGGGCCCACGGGCCCATTGGGCCCACTTCGACCCATCGTGGCACAAGCAGCCTCACTCACAAGAATACTACTGATGGCCTCAACTATCGCGTCGAAGCCCCACACATGCGCTCGCACACTCGTGTGGCTACTATTGCCGTGACCGGCACTTCGGCAATATGTCGCTCTACAACTAGAGTAGAGAAGTACACACCTGATAGGAATCTGGTGTTAAACCGCGCTGCGACCACTCCTATGCCTAAACGCCCACCAAGGTATGTTAACTCTCCTCCTAGGATGCTCTTTATATAGCTAGCTTTTCACCTTCCTTCTTTGTATCTTTACGATGTGGGATCCCTTCGTCAGTAGAGTTTAAATTCAACTGAAACTCTTGCCGTCCAATCAACAAAATAAATACTCCCTTACTTCTCATGAGATTTGAACCCAGGCTCCCTTGTAGCCTAATCCACGTCGCTAACCACTAGGCCACAAGCTCCTCTTGTGTCTTAAACCATGCGCAACTAAATATAAATCTATAGCCAAATTCTAAAGTCCAAGTAAAAAGAAAACCAAAATGCAAAAGCCAAGACTTGAACCTTGGACCTCCTTCCTTCCTTGTGGCGTCACTCCCTTGCTCCCTAAGTGGCGTCACTTTGCCACTACACCACACACTCCACTTGTGTCTTTTTCTCCACATTTTATTCTTAAGGCCTACCTATCAACTCCTAGGGTTTTTTTCACCTAAAACCAAAATTTCCCCAAAGCCAAAGTTCGATCTCGGGACTTCATAGAAGCCCTCTAACCTTCCAAAATCACTTATCTAATAGGTCCAACTTGCATTTAAGCCGATCTCTTGTTCTCCAAAAATTTAAACGCTACTACGCTCAAGGCCCATTGGGCCCAATCCTACTAGGCCAAATTTCAGGATGTTACAAAAGTAATATAAGTTAAATGCTCAATTTGTATTAGATATTATAATTATTTCAGTTTATTTTTTACTTAATTAATATTTAGATACTACTTTGTATAGTTTACCAAATTAAACAAAAAATGTTACTAAATTTGTAGTACCCCAAACCCGGCCTAGACGTTATGGCCGAATCTGGCGATGTCACATAGAATGGAATTTGAAAATCAAATTCATCAAGTTAAAGCTGTTTTCGTTTATTAGCTTTTATTTATCTCTCGTTAATTTCAAAACTTATTTCCTCGCTAATTTGATTCGTTTAAAACATATCTCGTAGCGGAAGCTTTTAAACCGTGATAATTGAAGAAAACCGTTCGCATTTAGGAAAAAACGTTGATTTTAATAAAACCGAGTTTTCGTTGCAGTTCAAAATCTCATGAAAACAGATTAAACCCAAAACAAAAGCAACAATCCAAAAGTCCAAATTACATCAAAACATCCCATAAAAATAGAGAATAAAACCATAAATGAAGTTTAAACAGTGCGATAAACAAGTGGTCACCGTAGAGTCTTCCGTTGCACCGAACCGTCAAGTCTAAGGATTACCTGCACAGTTTAACAGAAAGGGGTGAGTTTACGTAAACTCAGTGCGTAATCCCCACAGAAAACACGCATATAATCAATTAGTAGTTAACAGTCATATGCAATCTAGGCCTAAGCCCATTACAGTTCCAGTAGCAGTTTGGGCCTTAACCCAGTTCAGTTTCAGTATTCAGTATCAGTTATACACTAGGGCCTTAGCCCTTCACAGTAACAGTCATGCATTTAGTAACCAATAACAGAGTCCTACCCACCATCCTCTACACACTATCTCCGTCCATCCCTATACTCCATGTGGGTTTTAAAAACTCTCACCCATCCCTACACTCCAAGTAGTACCGAATACGGCACATTATCAGTAGATTTGCAGCTGAGCTGCCAGATATTAGGTTTAAGAGTCTTTCAGTACACTTCCTCCATATATCATCATCCCAACCCAATACAATGCAAACATACAATAAATGACATGCTATTACATAATTAATAGTTACACATACAGTTCAGTATACATGCATATAAGCATCATGCTCAGTACATACATCATGCATTCAATTTACGCATATAGGGGTCTAAGTAGTGCTTACCGACCCCCTCAGTAGGTTCACAGTCGACTTGGGCAACCCATGCAACCTTAAGAAACTTTTCAGTTAAATAGGCCCACACGCCCGTGTGGCCCACACGACCCAGATTGGCCTTGGCCGTGTGGATCACACGGCCTGGTCCAAAATCTCACACACTCGTAGGGACTACCCGTGTGGACTCACACGCCCGTGTGGCCCATACAGCCCAAATCAATCTAGCCCGTGTGTTGCACACGGCCTACCTGGCCATCACACGGTCGTGTCTTGCGCAGACGGCCTGGCCTCGTCAATCACAAGCTTGTGTCCCATCGCACGGCCTACCACATGGGCAACCACACGCCCGTGTGGCATCGACAATGGGGTTTTCAGCTTTCGATAACAAATACACACCTAGAGAACTTAACCACTAATGCAAATACACAATTATGTCACATTTTTACGATAACAGAAAATTTATTAAATTCTATAAAAGAAATCAAATTTAAAGAAACTTTGGGGCAACGAAGTACAAATTTATCTTATTTTTAGGCACTAAATATAATATCAAAATAAAAAAAATTAAAAACCACAAAAGGGTTTAAATGAAATTTTACAAAATTTAAAGGAGGTCGAGCCCTGCCAACCCCTAAAATCTTTCCTGTATATTATTCCCTGATATATATGTTCATGGCTACCCTTCGAACAATATTTTCTTAAAGTTTGATTTCTCCTTAATAATTTAATTTGGTTTATCATTACATCTTACACTTATTAATAAAAATATTATTTTATCTTTTCTAAATATTTTATTGATGCATTATAAATATTATCTTCTAGAATTCATCAAGATTCCACGGAAATAATATTGGTTGTTTAAATTATAAGAAAGAAAGAAAGGGATGATTTCGACTCGAATTTTTATTTAAATTTAATCATAAAATTAAAAATACTTTTAGGGAAAAAAGGTTAAAAGCATGGTCCAGCTTGTCTAGGACATGACATATGTAGGTGGTAATTAAACATTACAAGACTGAGCATTTTCCTTTAAAAACAAATCAGTTACTCTGCTGCTTAGGATTTAATTACATCGCTAATCATATATGATCTTTCAATTAAAGAAGCTTTTAAAATGGCCACTAAATATCAACTTGACATGCGGTAATTGGATTATTTTCTCCCCCACAAACAAATAAATTATTCTATTTAGTTTATTTTATTTTATTAATCTAAAAGCTCCACCAAATCATTTCATCGGATTTCGTGTCAGATTTGGGGTTATCAAAAAATTTATATATTTTAAAACCACTTGATTAAATAGATATTGGTTAATTTTATTTTTTGTTTTTTATGCTCAATCATTAATTGTTTAACATACTTTTTAAAAACCATTTTAATAACAATCCATCATTACAATTGAATAATTAACTCAAAAGTTAATCAAACTCAACTTAACTAATTATAATCAATCACACATTATGCATAAAATCTCAAAATTCCAAAAAAAACTCTCAAATTTAACATCTCATCGCACCTAAAAAGACATTTTTTTTCATAAAACAATCAATTAGTGAAAGATTATATTATAGATGACTTGATAATTTCTCGATTTTATTAATCCTTATAATAGAAGGTTGATTGTATTTTATTTCATTTGTTAAAAAATTAAATAAATTAATCCCTTTACATTAGAAAAAAAATGCAAATTGGCCATTCCATTAAAAATTTCATCAATATATGTTGTTAAGTGATGATTTGGTTTTTCCATTTTTTTTTAGTATAAGTGACCTAGAACTAAAGGAGGAGTAGGATTAGAAAAAGAAAAAAAAAACTATATAGGCTCTTATATAAGGAGTCGACTTGCATTTTGTCACTTCTATTCAAAAAATGAGCAAATTAGTTCATGAATATTAGATCCAAAAGTAAATTGATCATTATGTTAAACATATAATCCCTTTTAAATGTTAAATGTTGATGTGGTTGATCAAGGAACCAAACAATTATGTTAAACATATAATCCCTTTTAAATGTTAAATGTTGATGTGGTTGATCAAGGAACCAAACACTAAAACGTAGTGTGTCACATGTACCTTATGCTGACGTGACAATACTTTAAAAAATAAAAAAATTATAATTATTTAAAAAAGCAATTCCATGATGAATCTAGACAAATAATTATCCTAGTTCATTCATCCTGGACATAGTTTTTTAGAAAAATATATATAAAAACATAGAGAATTATTTAAAAATGATCAAGAATTATAAAAAAATTTAAAAATTATTAAAAACAACGTCTAGAATGATCCTGAACAAATGGTTGTCAGAGCTCAAATGAACCTAGACAACCATTTATCTAAGTTCATTTTAGAGTAATTTTTAAATTATTATAAAATATATATTGAAAATTATTTAAAATTATTAATACTTATAAGAATTTATTAGAAAATGTTAAATTTTTAAAAATTATATACATACACACATTTAGCATGCTTAATGAATTCAAATATACCCATACACACATACATATGTATTTTTTTATTCAAGATGATGTTTTTTTCTTAATAGAGTTGGTGAGTCATATTTTGTTAATTTCTTATAATTCTTAATAAGTTTTAAATAAATTATTTAATAATTACTTAAGCAACAATTCCAGAATGAACCTAAACAAATGTTTGTCTAAGCTTATTTGAACCTAAACAACCATGTGTGCAAGTTCATTCTAAATGTTATTTTTAATATTTTTAATAATTTTAAAAATATACAATTTCTTATAAATTTTAGTAGATTTAAATAATTTTTTATAATATTTATATTGGACGTGATTTTTTCAATAATTATAAAAAATATTTTGAGATTTTTTTTAATTTTTAATTTTTAATTTTTTATAGATATGGCCAAATGTACCACATCAACACGAGGTACACGTGGCACATCATGTATCATTATATGGTTGCTCCATTAGTCACGTCATCACTTAAAAGTAGGAATGGATGGAATTTTTAACAGAATGACCAGATTGTTTTTTGATCTAAAGTACACTGGCTAATTTGCACATTATTTTAGTAAATGGGGCAAAATGCAATCTGACTGTACATAGGTTTCCATGGTACTTTTACTTAATCCTACTCATCAGTAATTTCACGTCACTTATATAAAAAAAAATTTAAAATTTTTAAATCATTACTTAACAACACATATGGATGAAACTTTTAACGAAAGGGTCAATTTACTCTTTTTTCTATTGTTCAAAGGCAAATTTGTATAAATTTTAAATAGAGTGGACAAAATGCAATCAATCTTCTAATATAGGGGCCTCCACAGTACTTTTACTATCATGAAATAGGTTTCCGTTTGAGTTATATGTCTATTTGGACACCATAGAGTAATTGCGAGAAAACATAATTACTTACATAATTACTTACTAAGGTAGAAATTACATCCTTTCTAGATAAAAAAAAAAATTCTCAAATGTGTTTAGTTGATAAAGTGTAGTTATATATTTAAAAATAATAATAAAATTCATTATGTTCGATTACCTTAGTTAACTCCCTCACTACTCATCTTCCTTTAAGAATTGAACTGTTCTAATTATGTACTTACAATGATTACCCAAACATATCACACATATGTAATTACGAGCAATAACAATTAAATCAATGATTAGGTAAATCTTCAAACACAACAAAAAACTGAATGGATCAAAAATAAAAAATTACTAATATTGTTCACATGCTCGTATAATTATTATTTGTGGTGGCATAAATGTATAAAACTAATAATACAACCCATCTTAATTTAAATGGGATAGTGGTTAAAACTCTTATTTAACACTTGTTTAGCAAGAATTCAAACAGTATTACGCCATCTCCTACATTATATAAAATAAATAAATACAACCTTTCTATAATGGTTTGTCTTTTTAGTTACATTTATTTAAAAAATTAAAATTATTTAAAATTTTAATTGTATAAAGTTTTTCATTTTATAATTTAGGAATTTAGATTTATTGGTAGAATGTTGTACTCTTAGTTCTACTGAACAAGGCTATATTGGTGTTTTCTATTTTATTAAATGTAAAATAATATTTAATATTTTTTGGTTTTTTTAAAGTGTTTATTAATTTTATTAAGTAATGAAATATTTAAATATATATAATCTACCAATATGTTTTATCTACAATATTATAAAATTCTTTTTAAAAGTATTGTGTGAATAAAAAAAACAAAACTAAAAAAAAAAAACTCTCAAAATTAAAATATAATTGCAAAATTCCTTAAAAGTCAAAGTTCTATATGGACAATTATATAAAATCAAAATTTATATATAACATTGTACATCGAACCAAAGTTCACATGCAATTTTGAAATTTATCCAAAAAATTTTGTATGTATATAATCTATGAAGTTATTTATAATAAATACAAATTAATATCTATAAAATAATTAAAACAATAATAATCAATACATACTTAATGGTAAACAATAATTTATATGTAACTCTCAGAAAAATGAAAGCCAAAAAATAAATATATTTGATAAGTTTGTAATCTCTATTAAAAAAATAAAAACCATAAATGTAACTTCTAACAATTAAAAACAATTAATAAAAAAATTAAAATTATTATATTTAATTATAACAACAAAAAATTTGTAATTTTTACCTCAAAAATCAATAATTTTTCATAACTTAATTATAATACCTTCAAACTATTTAAATTTATCTAATTAATTATTTTATTGAGTGTCAAATATATGGAGTGAGAAATATCATGTAGATGTAGATAATTTTAAAATAATAGGATTTTATTTTATTAAATATAATTTTCAATTCTAATTTCACTTAAAATTCAATTGATAATGCATAAATTAAACCTATTTAATAATTTAGTAAAGACCAAATAAATACACAATAAAACAAAAAAAAGTAAGTGTTGACAAAAAAATTAAAATAAATTAAAATTTAAAAAAATAATTAAATAAAATTCTATTTCCCATTTAATTATAGATACACAATTTATCCTATTTGATATAGAATAAAATTCGAAGCACCAATTTAATATTCATACTATTATTTTATAATAAATAAATAATCACGTCAATAGAATTATTATATTTTACTATGAATCAATAAAATAATATTAAAAATAAAATAACTAAAGGAAAATTTTAAATAAAAACTAAAATATTCAAAAAGTAATTAAAACACATTTATTAAAAATATAATATGATGCATATCATCATATGTGTAATAACATGTAAGGTTGTTATTTCCGCATATTGCTCTCTAAAAATCAAATAATGGATTAACGACCGTCATTTTCGTTAAGACTGAAATTTTAAATTTCGAAAAGTATAGCGACTTAGAAAGATCTAATTGGAGAATTTGAACTAAATCTACAATTGTATGCATAGTACGAGACCAATAATTAAAATTAACCAAACGAATTTAAGTGCTACTATTTGGAACATGACTAAAATTTCAAATTTTGAAAATTATAAGAACTTAAATTGACCAATTTAAAAAGTATAAGAACTAAAATCGATCAAATTAAAATACATGAATTAAATCTAAAACTTTTGCAAAATATAAAGACTAATAACAGAATTTAACCGAATGAAAATGATGTGTGGCAATTAAGCAAAAAGAACGGGTAAAAATACAATGGAGGCCCTTGTACTAAGTGTCATATTGTATTTTGCCCTTTCAACTAAAAAAAATGGACAAATTAATCCTTATACATTAGATGAAAGAGCAAATCGGTCTTTTTTGTTAAAAATTTCATCAATTTCTACTATTAAAAATTGACATGACTGATAAAATAACGTGACGTACTACATGTACCTCGTGTTAATGTAAAAAAACAAATTTTTAATAATAAAAGTGAATGAAATTTTTAATAAAAAATTAATTTACAGCAGACAAAATGCAAATTCACTCGTAAATGTTAATACTTTTTGGAAAAAGAATGCAAAAAAGTCAAAGTGAGAAAGGGAATTAAGCTACAAAAGGAAGAAACAAAATAAAACAGAGCTCTGAGGTTTGTTGAATATTTAATAAATAGTCAGTGGTGGTATTCATCCATTGAAAACGTTGGGAAACGGGATATTCATTAATCACATCATAATGCACTTCTTTTTCTTTGTTTTGAATTTGAAGGAAAAGACTAAAGAGTCTTATCTTTTGGGCCCAACTCCGTACTAATCCTTAACGCCTGATTCATGTGAAAATCATTCTACTACTATTTAATCATCCATATGTTACCTTCATTTCAGTTATGCTTAATATCAAAATTTGGCCCTTTTTTATTTTACTACCTAAAGTAAGTTTTTTTTTCCATATTGGTACCTTGTTCTGTCAACTATAAGTCAATGATGATGTGATCCATTCACCAACCAACACAAATAATTTCAAAAAATAGAAAAATGGAATAATAATAATTTATAAATAAATAATTATTATATAATTAAAAATAATTATATTAATATTAAAAAAAAAAACTATTTTCCTTCCCCTACCATCGCTCTCCCTCACCCTCATCGTCCCCTCTCGGCTCCCTCATGATCTCCCATAAATTGATGCATCAAATTAGGCTCTCCAATACACTAGAGGAACTTATTCTCAAGCAATTTAAGTGTCTTTTATATATTTTTATCGATTTTTAGTTTCAAGTGTTAATAAATGTTTTTGTCTTTTATATGAAAGACAATAATACAAAAGATATAACAGTGAAATGTGAACTTATTTATTCATTGTTCAAATACATAGAAAATAATTATATGTGTACTACAATATGGACACATTTCCCAACATATAAATGCTATTTTGTAAGCTTTTGAAGATAGATTTTGTTGGTTGAACACTTGTTCTTTACTTTTTTATATTTCTTAGCTTAGGTTTTCATTTTTTCATTTCTCTTCTTTTCTTTTTATTCTTGTTGTAGTATTTTATTTCTTCATTTTTGCTGGAACCTTATGGATGGAGATGGATTAAACGCTTGTGCTTCATCAGATGTTTATCTACTAATGAGCATTTTCTCAATCCTTATATTTTATATTTTATGTCTACCATGTGTTTGTTAAAATGCTTGTGGAATTTCAGTTTAATCATGTGTTGAATTGTTTTATTGGTTGATTGATTAGTGGGTTACTTAACTAAGCTATTATCTATTCCTTGATTGGTTGTTTGTTCAAGTGTATTAAATTGCATATTGCACTAGAATTGATGCCTCTAATGGAAGATTTAGATTGAAGAGATTGAGAGGAGACTGTATTGTATAGGACTTTGATACACTTGTGCGGAATAGTGAGACCGAGAGGAGATAGATATGCCTAAGTGAGACCGAGAGGAGAACTTAGGTGGTATCTTTTAGTTTAGGGTGAGTGTAACGCCCCAAAATTCTTATGTCTACTTCTGTAAAATTTTGACAAATGTATATCTGCTTCAGTGGTTAAGTGTTCTGGGAGTGTGTGTGATGTCCCAAGTTCAAACCCTAGCTTTAGCAAATTTTGCTTATTTTTGGAATTAAGCCTTATCCTTGATAAGCAGACTTATATTAAATTGTCTGTAATTCCATATTAGAATGAGCCTGTTGGTTCGAGTGGTAAGGGTGTTGGAGTGTTGAAGGTCCTGTGTTCGAATCCCTGCGTGAGCGTGGGAGATTATTTTTGCTCTGTCATCGGTGAGACTTTCGGTGGAACCAAAATTCTGTGTTGGTTGAGGTGTAGTGGGAGAGATTTGAAGGATTTAGGGATAATAGATTTTATTTTTATTTTCAAATTCCCTAAAATTCTGCCAGCTTTTGACGTTTTTCCTTCTCCTTCCCCCTCTGCCGTTTTCTCTTTTTCCTTCCCAAACAAAATATTTTCTTTTTTTTTTCCATACTTGTTCGACAAATCGTGCTTCCTTGTCGCGGATTTCTGATTCGTTGCGTTATTCGTTAGTAAGTTGATAGTGTGTTTTGCCGAGGAGGGAGTCTATGTTTAATCTGTTTGGTTTCGTTGAATTCTTATTGATGTTGTACTTGTGTTTGACTACAGCAAATCAGAAGATTAGGGGCTTCTCTCGTTCAGAGTCATAATCGAATCGTCGGGGTATTAGAGTAAATGTTGGATTTCGGTATTAGGTTCGTAGTTACGATTTAGTCGTGAATTAAGTCTGACTTTAAGCATTGGTTTGTCAATTTTTAGGTTTCTAGAGGCTCGGGAGTGGTTTCGCATCTAAATGATACCAGGTGTGTACCCGAAACACAGAAAACGAGATTTTGACAAAAGCCAAAAAAGGCCACTGTCGACGCCACACGGGCGTGTGGTCACTCGTGTGGTAGGTCATGTGTGAGTACATGACCGTGTGATTAACGAAGGCATGGCCGTGCGCAGTGTACGACCGTGTAGGCCACACGGGCAAAACCAATCTGAACGTGTGGGCCCACACAGGCAGGCCACACAGGCATGTGGGCCTATTATACTGAGATTTTTTGTAAGGCCGCACGGGTCATCCTAATCAACTGTGGGCCTACCGTGGGGTCGGTAATCGCTATCTAACCCTAAAATCAAGTGATTTGTTTAACGGAAATATGGTTATGAGCATGCCTATGTTTGTATATCTGCTACCTGTTTACAAAAGCATGTTAAGCATGATTTATCTGTTACTTCTGTATGTATGTTCTATTATTGTTTGGGGTGGGACGATGTATTTTGGAGGAAGTGCTCTGAAAGGCAATTTATGCCTACTATCTGGCAGTGTGGCTGCATTATATCTGTTATGTGTCGCATCAGTACAATACGGTGTTTAGGGCTAGGTGGGTGTTTTAAACCCCACATGATGTATAGGGATGGTCGGAGATGGTGTGTAGAGGATGGGGGTAGGATATCTGATTTCTGATTCTGATTTGCATATCTGTATCTGTATCTATAATGGGCTTAAGCCCGAATCTGTATCTGACTGATTCTGATATTCTGCTTGTGTGCATGCTTAATTCTATGGGGTTACACATTGAGTTTACGTAAACTCACTTTTTTCTGTTTATTCTGTACAAGTAATCCACAGTCTTAGGCGGATCGGTGCTGCGGAACCCCTCAGTGACCACATGTTCGAATTGGATTTAGCTACGATTTAATTTTTATAATCTGGTTTATTCTGGTTTTTATATAAATCGGACTTTACGGACTATTTTCATTTTTATTTTGGATTTGACTGCCACTTTAATGATTTTATAAAAACGCGATATAACTTGGTTTTCACAAAAACAAAGGTTTCCTAAAATCTTGAACGGTTTCCTAAACACAATGATTTTAAAAGCTTTTGCTACTAATATGTTTTATCTCTAAGCGATTACATGAATGAGAACTTTGAAATTGATAATAACGATAAGGGCTAATGAACTGGTAATGTTTTAACTTAACGACAACGATTTTCAAACCCATTTCATGTGACACTTTCGAATTCGGCCATAACGTCTAGGCCGGGTTTGGGGTGTTACATTTAGTGGTATCAGAGCCAAGTTACAAAAACTCAGCTGTGGATTTTGGGTTCCAAAATATGTTTTAAAGAATTGGTTTTGAAATGGTTTAAAAATATTTTTGATTGAGAATGTGGTACACCGTGTCTCCGACACCGATCCTGTGAGTATTCTGAAACTTAAATAGTTTGTGTTAAAATACTGTAGGTAACATACTCTGTAAACACTATAGTAGTACTCTCTTCAACTGTAGTGAAACGAAATACTGAAATTTTCGAAAATATTACTGAACTTATGATATTTATGACATAAAATACCTGTTAATAAATATTGAACTGATGCATAAAACTCTTAATGTAGATAAACTCGAATTAAGACAATGAGCGCACGAGGTATCCGTGGACGTGGTACTCGAGGCCGAGGTAGAGGCCTAGGGGGCTCGAGCTGAGTCATCATCTCTAGGCAGCATGCCAAATCTGCACACGAGTGAGACACCTGTGTCACCTGCTACTGAGACTGGGTCTCAGAGTTATTCGGTTGGGGACGACGCACTGTCCCAAGCCATGCTAAGGATTTTAAAGAGGGTCGCTGGGCCCAATTTTGGATCTAAGGGCCAAGGGTTGGTAACTGAACGGCTTCAGTCTAATGGAGCTGAGTTGTTTAGCGGTGTCACAGGAGTTGGCCCTAACATGGCCGAATACTGGTTGGAGGCCACCAAGAGGATTATTGTAATAGCCCGATTCAGACCTTAGTCAGAACAGTAGTTTCGGGACCACAAATCTGAGTCAAAAAAATATTTTAATATTATTTTTAGTGCTTATAATATGTGAATTAATATGTGTGAAATTTTCGTGATTAAATTTTATCGTTTGTGTGTCGATTTGTGAAAAAGGACTAAATCGCAGAAAATGCAAAAGTAGCTTTCTATTTGTTAAAGTGCTTGTTTGCTATGGTTTATTAAATGTGAAGTCCTTATGTGGCAAATAGCCTATTTATGAGTTAGTGGATGATAGTGGAGTGGCATTTGGTGTAATTATTAATGTTATTAAAGGTTAAATAAGTAAAAACGACATTATATGTTAACTTAAATAAAACAAATGGTGTCATCTTCTTCCACTATCTATCTTCACCAAAATTTCAATCTACAATCAGCCATGGGAGAGCTTGTTATTCGGCCAAACTTTAAAGACAAATTAGTGAGTGGTTTTTGCTCGGTTTTTAATAATTTTTACGTTTTTGAGATCGTTGCTAAGTTATTTTCAAAGCCCATGTCTTAATTTTTGAATTTGATAATGATTTGTGTTTTGCCATTGATGAGTTTATGAGTTTTATGATGTTTGATGATGAATTATGAAATATATGTGTTAGATTAACATGTTTTGTCTTTGGATTTTTGGATAATTTTGAGTAATTTGGACTACATTGTGAAAATAAAATTTTAAAGGACTAAAATGTGAAAAAAATAAAATATATGGACTTGTATAATGCTTGTGAATATTCGGCCTAACTATAGTATGTGTAAATTTTGTGTATTTTGTGTTTTATGCAATAAGGATTAAATTGTAAAAAGTGTGAAATGTCAGAGGCAAAATGGTAATTTGCTCATTTATGTGTTTTTGGATTAAATTTAATGAATATGTGGTTAAGTTAGTTAAATTTGAATTTATTTAGATCAAGAACGGAAGAAAACAAAATTAGATCGGGGGAAGTCAAAAGTAGTCGAGTAGTCGATTACGTTCGTCGATATCCGAGGTAAGTTTATAAGCATATATGTGTTGTTAATTATATATAAACATGAGATTTATACGCTGATTTGTAATATGTGAAATTAATGTACGGAAATGATAGTATGAAATATAGCACTAAGTGTGCGATACGTTACAAGGATTTGGCACTAAGTGTGCGAGGAATTAAATGTGACGGCACTAAGTGTGCGATACGTTACAAGGATTTGGCACTAAGTGTGCGAGAAGTTAAATGTGACGGCACTAAGTGTGCGATACGTTACAAGGTTTTGGCACTATGTGTGCGATATCTATATATAGCTTCGGCTATTCATTTGGCACTTTGTGCGCAAAATCTATATATAGCTTCGGTTATCCATTTGGCACTAAGTATGTGAGGTCATTGGATATAAAATATTATCGTATAATATAACGTATCGATCAATAAGGTGACGTGGGAAATGTAATAGATAAGTATGATGAGGTACAGGTACGTACAGAACCTACGTGGTTGTTGACTTTTGTGTATGAGTTTGAAAAGTGGTAGAAAAAAAATAAATAGGTATTGATTCCTGAGTAAGAATTGAATAGTAGAACTTATTGATATTGATTTGAAATAATGTGCTTTTGATGATGTTTAAGAGATTCAACGGGTATTGAATTGATATAATGAAAAGTGATTGAATGTGAAAAGGATTTAATCATGTGATAATAATGTGCAAGTGAACATTGTAATTGATGCATTTATATGTGTAAGTGTGAATATGAAACCGTTTGTATAAAGTGCATGTATGAAATTAAGTAGGAAACCGTATGAACAAATAATACAGGTATGTGTATGAAATTGCTATTGTGTGATTTATATGTTGAATAAAGTGTTTGGGTTATGATCCATCAATTGTAAGGATGTAAATGAGTGAGATGTGCCTATGATCAAATGATAATTATATGCTAAGTTATACTATGTTTTTGTGCATATGTGTAAAAATGAAAGTGAATACATGAAAATCATGAAAAAAGTGAAATTAGCATTAAGACAGTACTGGACAGCTGCAGTTGTGTATTTTTGAAAAAATCACCAAAAATGTTAGGACTTGAATTAATAATTGAATGAGATATGAAATTAAATCTCATTGAGTCTATTTTCAAAGAAAGAAAATGGTGTGAGAAAATGAATTATACTTTATGAGATATTTAAATTCTTGTGAGACTGGTTCAGAATGAATACGTGATCCCTTGCTCTGACTTGGAAAAATAATTATAAATTGTAAAAAAATAATTATGGGGCATGGTTTATATTCTTAGAATCCTTAGTGAGTCTATTTTTTATTGGAACAAACAAAAATATTATTTGAACTCTGTATAATGAGATATCTTAGATTTTGTGAAGAGAGGGTAGAACTGTCAAATAGTAAAATAGGGGAAATTTTAATGAATAAACTGTACTAATTGGCTAAGACAAAAATTCTGGAAATTTTATGGAAAGAAGATATATGAGTCTAATTTCAGGGAAAATTTACGGAACTTAATTTCGAGTTATGCAGCTTATGAAATAATTAAATTAGTGACTGTGACTCAGGAAAACAACCTTAGCTGAGCTTGAGTAAAAGGTGAAATCATGTAAATAATGATTCTATTTTCTTAAGCATATCTATTGAGGAATGGGATAGTATTGTTAAATAAATTGTTTATTATTATATGCCAACTTACTAAGCTATAAAGCTTAAACCATTTTCCCATTTCTCTTAGGGTTGTCAGGTTGGCTCGGGGTTGGAGATCGTTGGAGGTATCATCACACTATCAATTTGTCAAGTTGGAATCACGACAATTCCTAATTATTTTCAAGTGAATGGCATGTATAGAGATTTAGTTATTTGTTGTATGTATTATTATGAATTAGCCAAATGTTTAGGCTTATATTGCTTCGTTGAATAGAGCCATGAGTTGTGGCTAATAATGCCTATAGGTAAGTAAACCTATTTTATGCATGCATGAAGAAATGTCTTGATGTGGCTAAGTTAGAATTAGCTAAAGGTATAACAAAGATCGATATATTGTATATTAGTACAAAGAGTTAAGAACACAAAAGGTTTGAAAAATAGCCTAATGTATGCCACACGGACTAGAGACACGGTCGTGTGTCTCAACCGTGAGGTAGGACACGGCCACCGCACGGGGCATACGGTTTGGCTGTGGTGCATAAATAGAATGCTAGTGAATTACACATGGGGTCCAGACATGGGCGTGTGAGGATCACACGGTCTACTCATATGGCCATGTCATTTGTCACACGGGCGTGTGACCCTGTTTGTAACATCCTAGATTAGGGGTTATGCGTTCGTGTGTAATTCATGAGATAGTGGGCTCAGTGGGTGTGTTGGATGTGTTCTGAGGAGTTCTAGGAACCCTAAGATGTAAGGAAATATAAGGAAATGTATGGAAATGTAAGGAAATGTAAGGAAATGTATGGAAATGTAAGGAAATGTATGGAAATGTAAGGAAATGTAGGGAAATGTGTTGGAAATGTAAGGAAATGTCTTGTCTTGGAAATGTGAGGAAATGTCCTGGAAATGTGAGGAAATGATGTGGAAATGATTCAAAAGAGGAAAGTAAACATTTTTGGAAACTTGGAAATGTAAAGAAATGTCAAGTTTTAAAGCTTAAAAAGAGGAAATTAAGGCAAGGTGGCCTTAAGAAAATTAGTAGGAAGAATTTGACACACAAACGGGCTTGGAAAAGTGGCCTGGAGATGCAACTTAGGGCCTCTGGAAATGGCGCCACATACAAGGGTGTTGGGCCTGAGTTCGAGTCACATGGGAAGCAAATAAAAGAAATTTTATTTTGCTTCCAGAAGAAGTGAGGTGGATGGCACATGGCTAAATTGTAGGAGTTTTATCTCTTTTATTTTATTTAAAGATAATAGATGGATAAATATGGATTTATTTTTTTTATTTTGATAGATAAGGAAGAGATAAAAGAGGATTATTATTAGTATTATTTTTATTAAGAGATAAGAGATAATTATTGGATTAAGTTTTATTAAAGTGATAAATCAAGGGATAAAGTTATCAAAATAAAAGAGTGGTGGCCAAGTAAGGGACTCTAGCCTAGTAAATTCGGCTATAAAAGGAAAAGAGATGCCATTCATTCATTCACTTTTCCTTTGCCGAATTTCTTAAGCAAATTCTCCTCTCTCTGCCGAATTTCCTACAGTTTTTATTCTTCTTCTCTTTGATTAGCCAAAGCTGAAATACCTTGTGTTCTAGCCAAATCCTCCATCTTTATTATTCCTTCTCTTTTCTTTCTAATCCCTCCAAAAGCCAGAAGTAAGCCTTTTAAGGCCATAGCCGAATATCTCAAGTGGCTTCAAGCTTAGGTGCTGTCGATTTCTTCAAAGGTAAGAACAAGTTTGATTTCTATTCTTTTCTTTTAGATTTGTCGAAATCTAGGGCTAATCCCATTAATGTTCATGGTTGCCGAAACCTTGAAGAGATCTTTCGGGATTTACTAAGTATAGACTACAAGGAAGGAGAAGTTCTTTTCCCGAAGGTACACCATAAGCCGCGTGTTCCCTAGTTATTCGGTGAATTTTGGGATTTAAAATCCACAAGGTAAGTGTCTATAGCATTCGGCCAAGGCTTATTTTAATGCTTGGATCTATCTTTTATTATCTTAAAAGCCGAAAACTAATATGTTAAAGGGATCTAGAGTTGGCCGAATACAAGGAAGGAGCATAGCATAGATTTCGGGATTTGTTTAGTATTGAAATCGGCAACAAGGTAAGTTTAAGTGTACTAATCCTACTAGGAATTGGATTTATGGCCAAATGGCTTTTTATTAAATTAGTAGGTGATTAATCAAATGTAGGAATTAAGGATCTAAGCGGTAGATCAGATTTCGAGATCTCAAGGAATTTGCTAAGCGAATCAGGTGTGTACCCCACACTATTTCATAATACGTTTTATGGCTGTGTTAAATAATATATGTGATATTAAGAATATGAAAGTGGCTAAGGTACCATGATATGGTACTAAGTACTCAGGTACGTTTCCTACTTCTACTAGGAATATGAAAAATGTTATTCGTAACATGAGAATATGATAAGAATGTGAACTTGGGCATGTAATTGCATAATATGTTATGGGCATATGGGTTTGTTTGAAAGGGGAAGTGAAAAGTGGTGACCTAAGATCACAGTAATCTGAAAGTGGTGACCTAAGACCACAGTAATCTGAATGTGGTGACCTAAGACCACGAATGCGGTGACCTAAGACCGCAATTTGGAGTGTAGCGGAAGGAGGGTCGACTTAGTAGTCCCCACGGTGTGACTGCCAGGTACGGGGGTGTGTAGCGGATGGACAAATAGGTTTGGGTTTGGGAATGTGTCATAACTTGTATTTTATGTTTTGAATGTGTAACTATTGTATGCTTGATTCTATTATGATTTAGTGTCGTGTACACATTGAGTCTGTTTGACTCACCCCGTTGTGGGACCATGTTTCAGGTGATGAACAGTGATGGACCGGGTCGGCAGGAGCTTAAAGGTGGCCATGCACAGCAAGCAAATTATTTAAATTGGACATTTTATTTTATTTAAGTACTCTACAATTTTATTTTGGATTTTGTTTTATGTAATAAGGCCATAGCTGAATTACTTTATTTTTTTTATTTATTTTGTTATGAATTTTTATCAAGTAAAATTTTTAAGTAAATTTATTTTAAAACAAAGCCTAAACGTTTTGTCACCTAAAGAAAAGATTTTTAATAAAATAAACTTGTTTTCAATTCAAGCCTAACCCAACCCAAACCAATCTTTCTTTCAAAACACACAAGTTTTTCCTAAATAACAAAAGAATTTTGAACCGATTTTCTTCAAGGAACATACCAGATCCGGTCAAGGCTCGTGGGCCGGGTTTGGGGTGTTTCACTATTTTGGTAAAAATTTTCTAAATGCCCGAAAAGTTCCAGTTTGGTCCCGAACCAACTTTAATGATTGTTTTGGGCCTCGTAAGCCCATAATAGGGACATAGAGTGTGAAGATGAATGGTTTTAATGTATAATTGAAATGTATGTATCGTAAAAGTGTAAAAGATTGCTGTCATGCCTCGTACCTTGATCCGGCTACGGATAGGGGTAAGGGGTGTTACAATTATGGATGATTTGGACTGTACCCCCAATGATGTATGCTGTCAGAGTCTTAAAAATTTATATAAAGAATGATCGAGCCTAGAAACTAACTATGACAACGATTGAGGCAAGCGCACCTATCGAACAGTAGTATAGCTAGTGGCAAGACCGGATTGTCGAACCCAAGGGAACCTGAAGTACTAATACTAACTTTCTTTTTATTATTTAGCCTAAGAAATAAGGGAATTGTTGATTAATCTAAATTGACTAACTACTAAGCTAAAGATGCTAAGACAAAGAGAATGAAATTGGGGAAAATACTTGTGAGAAAAACCAATTGACTAAGACAATACCCGAGGAAGAATCCACCTAGACTTCACTTGTTATCTAACTTTGAACCAGACGATTTATTCACTTGACTTGATCCGTAGGATTCCCTAAGTTATATTAATACCTCCGTCGAGGCTACTAACATCTAACCCTAGGTTGATTAATTGAAATCTCTTTCTAATTAAAACCCCTAGAATTGAATTAACTCGATCTATGGACTCCTATATTAGGTTTCACCCTAATCCGGCAAAATCTCGTCACCATATGTCTAGGCATGCGAACAACTCTGCTTAATTATGCTAGATCTACTCTTAGGCAGGGACTTTTGCTCCTCCACCTAAGCACATCATGCTTGAATCAATATCTCAGAAATATCAAAACAAGAATTAAGAACACATAATTAAGAACAAGTCAAGTATTTATCATATAGTTCAACAAATGATAACAAGATTCATCTTAGGTTTCATCCCCCTCAGGTATCTGAGGGTTTAGTTCATAATCATAAAAGAATACATCCTAGAAGAAAAGATAAAACAAAACATAAGAAAAACTCTAAAACCCCCTGAAGGAATTGAAGAGAGATCCTCCGTCTTAAGTATGACTCCGGCTTCTTGAGATGAATCAACTGGCTTTTTTTGAGTAAATTCCACAATTCTGACCCCTCTGGCTCGGCTCTTTGGCCTAGCTGGACGCCCCTTGCAGGTTGGCCTTTAGGGTGTTTATATAGGCTCTTGGAATACGTTTCTTTGCCTCTAAGTATCCTAATCCAAGTGAAATTTCTCTTTGTCACGTCAGGGACACGCCCATGGCACACGCCCGTGTGAATCGTGGCCAGGCCGTGTTTGAGTCTATTAATGAGGCACAGCCGTGTGATCTTGGGCCCAGGTCGTGTTGATTTTGTGATATAGCCCATTTACTCTATTTTGGGCCCGTTTCTCGTTCTTTGCATCCTCCGGTGCTTTTCTGAGTATAAAACATGAAAACAAAGGATTAAGAGCACCAAATTACACAATTCAAGGCTTAAATCATCCAAAAGCATGCTAAATGTGGGCTTAAAATATGTTACTATTACGGTTTATCAAATACCCCCACTTAAGCTTTTGCTTGTCCTCCAGCAAAATTCTCAACTCACAATTAAAACAAACTTCCCTAAATTCATAATATTCATCAATAGTGTTTCATCCTAATTCAAAGTTAATTCATACATGGATAATTTAACTCAAAGAATTCTAAAGATTCAAACAATCTAAGTCATACATTTGTAGCACAAAACATAGGCGTTTCCCCTCATCTACATAATTACCTCTGATTCAAAACTGACAAGAATTGACATCCTCACTAAAGATTCACTCAAATCACTCGAAGTGTTTAAGGTTCAGAATTAAGCATTCAAATGTCAAACATGAAGAGTTAATCCCATAGGCTTGCATGAAAATCAAATCTCCACCAGTATAATATGAGATGATACACAAATCAAAAGGTCTTTGAAAGGGTTGTAAAGGGGCTCGGGTTAAAGGTGTGGATAAATGCTGAATTAAAGGGTTAGAATCGAGATTGACCTGAAAAATTACCTAATCAGAAATAACGAACTGAATATAAATAATTACATTATTTGAAAACTTGTACTACTACTAATAATACTCTAATACGAGCTTCTTATTCAACAATTGGAATTTAAACGTATAAGCTCATTTAATCACATAAGTAATAATGAATATACTTCGATTACATATATATATTTTAAGAACAAATCAAGTACATAATAAAGGATAAATTTAACTACTGAAATAAAGATCATAGTTAGGCAACCGATCAAATCAAATCTCGACAAAAAGGTAGTCAAAAGGAATGGTGATAACAAATACAAAGGGTTTTGGGTTAATATTAGTGGGTGAGTCAATAAATGGGTTGTTAGGATCAATGGGGTTCACTAGGGGTTAATTATGAAGGTAGGCTTTTAGTGGAGTAAGTGGGTTAAAACCTAGGTGCCTTTATCATCTCTGTATATCAAATCAAAGATGTGGTCTCGACATGTATAATCGATGCAAGTTCTAGAATAACAAATCAATGTTGACACACTCATAATCAAAAAGTGAGCAAGAAAAAGAATATATGCTCCACAAGGCTCAAAATCTCACAAAAATTATGTGTATTTGATGTCAACCTTGTAAATTTCAAACTTCAAAGTAATATTCAAATTCAGGTAGACAACCTAGCAAAAATTTTAATTCTGAAAAATAGACTTATCATGCGCGATTCTCTAGTATCCTTCAAATTTAATCATCAATGCACAATAAACTATGAGTTAATCCAAAACACATCAATAAAAATTATAAATCAGGGGAGATTTCATTCTAATCATAATATGAGAAAATTACATTAAGACAAGGCATACTTAAGGGATTTTCAAATAATACTGTAGTTAACCCCCCACACTTAAGATGTACATTGCCCTAAATGTACAAAGATAGATAATAGAAAAATAATAATGAAATTATAAGATAGGGAGAGAAGTGAAACTTCCTGAATTTCGGATAGATTCTTTTGTGTTGGAGGTGAAAGATGAGTTGGAGGGGTCTTCCTTGATGGTGATACTGCGCTAGATGAAGAAATTGGGAAGCTCGTGAAGAATTAGCCAGCATATATTAAGAATAATTCAAACTGTACTAATTATATTTTTAAAGAAAAGCAAGCTAAAGTGAAGGAAAATAAAAAGTGAAATAAAATTAAAAGAAAGGATTAATGGATCGATGAGTCCTCACTGTTGGATGGTTCGCGAGGTGGGTGTGATTTCTAAGGCTGTGGTGTCGTGGCTATGGTCGTGGTCGAGGTGTGATTCCCTAGCAACCTTTAGAACCTAAAACCAAGAAACTAAAATAAGATAAACTAAATTTAGTAGAAGAGAAGTAAAGATAAGGAAAATAAAGAAAACAAGAAAAGAAAAATAAAAGTTAAATGGCCTCAAAGACCCTTGGCTTGTAGAGTGGATGAAGCGGCCGGCATGAACTTATGTAGATCGTTCTCCCACAGGGAGGCTGTGCTTGAATCCTTCCGCTTCTTTGACATGGCTATTGTGGAGATCAAGAGTTTAGCTAAGGGCAAAGGAAGAAAAATATGGAAGGGGGAAAATCTGAAGAATGGGGTAGGTGAAAAGAGGGGGGTGGGTTAAATAGATTTTTGATGTCTGGTACATCCCCACGCCCGTGTACCATGGGCGTATTGTGTCACACGACCGTATCGCACGGTCGTGTTGTGCTTCGTTTACTTATCCCATGCCCATGTTCAGGTCGCCACGTCCGTGTATAATCTAACAGTGTCGGCCACAGCCGCATCGTACGGTCGTGGCATGGTGGTTGTAGTTTGTGTCTCGAAGATATGATTCATTCTGTCTCGTACTGATAGCTGAAATCAGAGCTTTAAAATTTATAAAACGAATGATCAAACCTGGAAACTAACTCTGACAACGATTAAAGGCAAGTGTACCTATCGAACAGTAGTATAGCTTAGGCAAGACAGGATTGTCGAACCCAAAGGAACTAAAAGTACTAATACTAACTTTCTTCTTATTATTTAGCCTTAAAGATATAGTGAAGTTGCTTTAATCTAAATTAACGACTACTAAGCTAAAGACACAAGACAAAAAGAACGAATTGGGAAATAACTTGAAGGAAAACTCAGTTGATCACGACGATACCCTCAGGAATAATCCACCTAGACTTCACTTGTTACTTAACACTGAACCATATGCTTTCTTTACTTAGCCTGTTCCGTAGGACTCCCTAACCTATATTAAACCCTCTCTTGAGGCGAATAACGTCCAACCCTAGGCTAATTAGTGGAACTCTCGTTCGCTTATAATAACCCCTTAGAATAGCAGTAAATCGATCAATGGACTCCCATACTAGGTTTCACCCTAATCCAGAAAAACCTCGTAACCCTATCTCTAGGCGTTCGATCAACTCCGCTTAATTATGCTAGATCCACTCTTAAGCAGGGTCTATTCCTCCTCCACCTAAGCACATCAGATTTGGATTAAGCAACATAATTAAGAACAAACTAAGTAATTATCATATAATTCAGAAATCAAATAACAAGATTCATCTAGGTTTCATCCCCTTCAGGTATCTAAAGGATTTAGTTCATGACAAATAAAGAAAACATCTCAAGAGAAAAGATAAAACAAAACATAAGAAATCCCTAAAACCCCCTGAAGGAATTAAAGGAGAAATTCGCCGTCTTGAGTATAATTCCGGCTTCTTGGGATGGATCAACTGGCTATCTTCGAGTGATTCCCTAAACTCTGACCTTTCCGGCTTAGCTCTTTGGCCTAGCTTTGACGCCCCAGACAAAAGCCATAGCAGAAGGCTTCTGCTGAACTCCACTCTTAAGTTGCCCCCTTGGGTGTTTATATAGACTTTGAGATGCCTTACTTGGCCCCTAAGTATCCTAATTTAAGTAGAATTCCTAATAGGGTGTTTGAATAGGCTTTGGAATGTGTTTCTTTGCCTCCAAGTATCCTTTCCCGAATGAAATTACTCTTTCCAACGACAGAGACACGGCCATGGCACACGCCCGTGTAGATCGTGGCCAGGCCGTGCTCGGACTTTTAATGAGGCAAGACCGTATTAGCTTTGGGCCAGGCCGTGTCGATTTCTCTCTTGGCCCAATTTGGTCCGTTTTAAGCCTGTTTCTCGTTCTTTTCATCCTTGGGTGCTTTCCTGAGTATAAAACATGAAAAGAAAGGATTAAGAGCACCTTTTTACATAAATTGGGGGATAAGTCATCCAAAAACAAGCTAAATGTGGGATTAAAATATGTTATAATTACGGTTTATCACGTACCATCTCTGTCATGTCAGTACGAAGATTAGTGGTGTCCCTACGGCCATTGCCACGGCCGTGTACAAGGCCGTGTGGCATGAAAATCTGCACTTTTGGTTAGCTTATAATTAGATACTGAAGTAGAAATAAAATTAAAAATAAAGGAATGTAAAAATTAATAGTGTTAGTGCTCGGGTTGCCTCCCGAGAAGCGCTGGTTTATAGTCTTAAGCTAGACTTACCTCTCATTCGCATATTCATGGTGGTTTGAAGAGTTGCACATCCTCTCTCATACTATCAGTTCTACTATCATGATAAAGTTTGAGTCCGGTAGTGTTTATTTTGAAAGTGCCAAAAATAGGATCATTTACCTCGACTGTTCCGTATGGGAAAATATTGATTACCTTAAAAGGGATTTCTTTGCTTGTGTTAGGGTCAGGAGGAGATATTCGAGGGTCTGCTTTATCTAACAATACCTGATCTCCGATTTTGAACTTGTCTGTCTCGTGGAGTGGCTTTCGTTCTGCTTCGTGTATCCCTAGTTTTTCCTTGAAATGCGTCTTCCACTCGTCTAGTTCATCGATCTGAAACCTTCGTTCCTCCTGAGTTATTTCTTTGTTGGCACGGGGTCCAGGATCGGGTTCAGTTGTGTTCATTCGTTGTGCTTCCTGAAAAGAAGGTTTAACCGAATGTTTATTGATAGAATGTACGTTCTCACCTTGATTATTCGATGTCCTAGCCGAATCGAGAGCTTGAAGAGTGACTGTCTCGTCACCTACACAGAGTATGAGTTCACCTGCATCGACATCAATTTTAGTCCTGGCAGTTGCTAAAAAGGGTCTTCCTAAAATTAAGGGGATTGTGTTGTCCTCATCCATGTCTAAAATGAAAAAGTCAACTGGGAATACGAATTTATCAATCTTCACGAGTACATCTTTGATTATACCCCTAGGAATTCTAACAGTTTTATCAGCTAATTGAATGCTCATCCTAGTTTGTTTGGGTTTCCCTAGACCTAGTTGTTTAAACATTTTATAAGGCATGGCATTTATGCTTGCCCCTAAATCAGCTAACGCATTATCAATAGATAAACTACCAATTAAGCATGGAATTGTAAAACTCCCTGGATCTTTTAATTTTCGTGGTAGTTTATTTTGCAAGACTGCCGAGCATATTACGTTTAGTTCTACGTGCGATTCCTCGTCTATCCTTCGTTTGTTCGTCAATAGCTCCTTTAAAAATTTCCTAGGATCTGGCATCTGCGAAAGAGCTTCAAGTAACGGTAAGTTAATATGTAATTTCTTTAAAAGTTTAAGAAACTTACTGAACTGTTCCTCTGTGTCGTCTCTCTTCATTGCTTCGGGATATGGTATGCGAGGTTGGTATTCTTTGATTACCGGTTTTGGTTTATCGTTACTTACCTTAACCTTACCTTCTTCTACCAAATTTTCTTGCCTTAAGTTGGGCTCGTCCGACCCTTCACTTTCTTGAGCTGTTATGGCTTGAATTTGCTCCTTTGGGTTAGTCTCGGTGTTGCTTGGTAGGCTTCCTTGTGGTTTTTCAGAGATCAGCTTAGCAAGTTGTCCTAACTGGTTTTTAATCCCTTGAATCGATGCTTGTTGATTTTTTAGTGTTGTCTCAGTATTTTAGAAACGTGTTTCTGAGACTGCTATGAATTTTGTCAGCATCTCCTCAAGGTTCGGCTTCTTTTCTTGTGGGTAGGGCTGTTGTTGGAAGTTTTGAGGGGGTTGTTGTCTTTGATTTCCTTGACCACCCCATGAGAAATTGGGGTGGTTCCTCCAACCTGGATTATAAGTATTACTATAAGGGTTATTTTGAGATCGGAAATTGTTACCCATATAGTTCAATTGTTCGCTCCCCATGCCCTGTCCGTAGGGTGGGTACTCAGGATTCGCCACGCCTCCACTTGTTTCGCACTGTATAACTGGATGTACCTGCAAAGAACAAAAACCATCAATCTTTTTATTTAACATCTCTACCTGATTTGTTAGCATGGTTACTGCGTCGAGGTTGAAAACTCCGGCTGCTTTTGTTGGCCTTGTCCTTGTAACTTGCCACTGATAGTTATTCAATGACATCTCCTCTATAAACTCGTAGGCTGCTTCAGGAGTTTTGTTATTCAGGGTTCCACCGGAGGCTGAATCTATTAATTGCCTTGTTGAAGGGTTTACACCATTGTAGAAAGTTTGAATCTGTAGCCACAAAGGTAATCCATGGTGTGGGCATCTCCTCAACAAATCTTTGTATCTCTCCCATGCATCGTAAAGTGTCTCTAAATCCATCTATACAAAAGAAGATATATCATTCCTTAACTTGGCTGTTTTGGTTGGCGAAAAATATTTTAATAAAAATTTTTTGGTCATTTGATCCCATGTAGTGATTGACCCTTGTGGAAGAGAATGCAACCACTGTTTAGCTTTATTTCTCAAAGAAAAGGGAAATAACCGAAGACAGATGGCATCATCAGTAACGCCATTTATCTTGAAAGTATCGCAAAATTCTAGGAAATTTGCCAAGTGATTATTTGGGTCTTCATCCTGCAAACCATCAAACTGAACAAATTGCTGTATCATCTGAATTGTGTTAGGTTTCAGTTCAAAATTATTTGCAGCAATAGCAGGCCTAACAATACTTGACTCAGTTCCTGTTAAATTAGGTTTAGCATAATCATACATAGTTCGAGGAGCATTATTTTCGGCCATCTCTAGAGGTGGCGGATTGTTCTCAGTCATTTCTTCGGTAGTATTAATTTCGTCTTCTTGCTCTTCTTCTATGTAGTTTAGGCTTCGCTTTATTTCTCTACAATTTCTGTGAACTGTACCTTCAATATCACTGTCGTAAATTAGGGGTCCTGTCAGGTTCCTTCTAGTCATAAACTAGAGGAACCTGAAAGGAACAAAAGAAAGAGAATTAGCAAAGTTAAAAACAAAATAAGAAATAAAAGTAAATTGCAAAAAATAAAAATGGCTAAAGTAATAAAACTTGAGTTTTCTTAATATTCTGGATCCTCGGCAACGGCGCCAAAAACTTGATGTGTGCTGTCAGGGTCTTAAAAATTTATATAAAGAATGATCGAGCCTAGAAACTAACTATGACAACGATTGAGGCAAGTGCACCTATCGAACAGTAGTATAGCTAGTGGCATGACCGGATTGTCGAACCCAAGGGAACCTGAAGTACTAATACTAACTTTCTTTTTATTATTTAGCCTAAGAAATAAGGGAATTGTTGATTAATCTAAATTGACTAACTACTAAGCTAAAGATGCTGAGACAAAGAGAATGAAATTGGGGAAAATACTTGTGAGGAAAACCAATTGACTAAGACAACACCCGAGGAAGAATCCACCTAGACTTCACTTGTTATCTAACTCTGAACCAGACGATTTATTCACTTGACTTGATCCGTAGGATTCCCTAAGTTATATTAATACCTCCTTCGAGGCTACTAACGTCTAACCCTAGGTTGATTAATTGAAATCTCCTTCTAATTAAAACCTCTAGAATTGCATTAACTCGATCCATGGACTCCCATATTAGGTTTCACCCTAATCCGGAAAAATCTCGTCACCATATGTCTAGGCATGCGAACAACTCCGCTTAATTATGCTAGATCTACTCTTAGGCAGGGACTTTTGCTCCTCTACCTAAGCACATCACGCTTGAATCAATATCTCAGAAATATCAAAACAAGAATTAAGAACACATAATTAAGAACAAGTCAAGTATTTATCATATAGTTCAACAAATGATAACAAGATTCATCTTAGGTTTCATCCCCCTCAGGTATCTGAGGGTTTAGTTCATAATCATAAAAGAATACATCCCAGAAGAAAAGATAAAAAAAACATAAGAAAAACTCTAAAACCCCCTGAAGGAATTGAAGAGAGATCCTCCGTCTTGAGTATGACTCCGGCTTCTTGAGATGAATCAACTGGCTTTTTTTGAGTAAATTCCACAATTCTGACCCCTCTGGCTCGGCTCTTTGGCCTAGCTGGACGCCCCCTGCAGGTTGGCCTTTAGGGTGTTTATATAGGCTCTTGGAATACGTTTCTTTGCCTCTAAGTATCCTAATCCGAGTGAAATTTCTCTTTGTCAAGTCAAGGACACGCCCATGGTACACGCCCATGTGAATCGTGGCCAGGCCTTGTTCAAGTCTATTAATGAGGCACGATCGTGTGGTCTTGGGCCTAGGCCGTGTTGATTTCGTGATATGGATCATTTACTCCGTTTTGGGCCCGTTTCTTGTTCTTTTCATCCTCCGGTGCTTTTTTGAGTATAAAACATGAAAATAAAGAATTAAGAGCACCAAATTACATAATTCAAGGTTTAAATCATCCAAAAGCATGCTAAATGTGGGCTTAAAATATGTTACTATTACGGTTTATCACCCAAGCAGAAGTTAAAAGGTACAATTTTCTTGCTTCGCGATGAAGCATATCGGCGGTCGTTAACGGTTAAGGAGGACACTCAGCCTGATCATCTGATCTAGGACTTCTTTAATACTACTTTCCAGAGCAAGTATATGGGAGCGAACTATGTGGATGCTTGTAGGCGTGAGTTCTTGAACCTCACGCAAGGTGACCGAACTGTGGCCGAGTATGAGGCCGAATTTCTGAGGTTGAGTCATTATGCTCGAGGCATAGTGGCATCTGAGTATGAGAGGTATGTTAGGTTTGAGGATGGCCTAAGGGATAATCTGAGGGTTTTGATTGCTCCGTAGAGGGAGCGTAAGTTTTCTGTTCGGGTTGAGAAGGTGAAAATCGCCGAAGATTTTAAGAGCGTGGAGCGCCAGAATAGAGATAGGAGAGAGGTAAAAACAAGAGGGATTCAGAGCCCTTTAGTTCTGTTTCGAGGCCTAAGAAAAAGGCTAGATTTGATGGGCCAGTTAGAGTGGGGGTCCCTATTTCTTCTGTTGCTCCTGGTTACAGCCGTGCAGTGATTGTGGTAGACACCATCCGGGCGAGTGTTGGAGGAGAATTTGGGCTTGTTTGAGATGTAGGTCTTTAGAGCACCGCATTGAGGAGTGTCTATTGAGGGCTGATCAAGTGCAAGCTTCAACATCAGGTCCCGCGCAGCCACAGAAAGTAGTTTAGCAGCCACCTAGGGGCCGTGGTCAAGCTAGGGGTGGTAATGGTATAGGCCGAGGGCAGAGAGCACCGGGCAGAGGTACAGGTCAGACCGAGGCGAGACAGCCTGCTTTAGTTTATGCGGTACGTCGCGGAGAGGATAGAGATACTCCTAACATCATCGCCGGTACGTTTTTTTTTTATATTTGATGTACCTTACTTGGCTTTGATAGACATAGGTTCTACTCACTCATATATAGCTAGTATTGTATCTGAGGCTTTGGGGATTTTTATGGAGAGCACTACTAGTGAGGTTACTGTACTGAGTTAGTTGGGGCAGTTTGTTTGGGTTAGTAATATATATAGAGATGTTCCGTTAGTGGTGCAATGGACTGTTTTCCTGGCTAATTTGATAGAACTTCTGTTTGGGGAGTTCGATTTAATCTTGGGTGTAGACTGGTTGGTGGAGCATCGAGTCAGTTTAGACTGCGCATCTAAGAGGGTCGTTTTGAGGACCAAGGATAGTGTGGAGGTGATTATGATTGGTGAGCGTCGAGACTATCTGTCACGTGTGATCTCCGCTTACTAGCTGAAAAACTGGTCCGAAAAGGGTGTGAGACGTACTTGGCCTAAGTAAGTGTTTCTAATTCTGGGGGCTCTTCTATTGGGAACATCAGAATAGTAAAGGATTTTCTGAACGTCTTTTCTGAGGAATTACTGGGATTACTTTCTAATTAGGAAATAGATTTTGGGATTGAGTTTCTTTCGAGTACAGCTCCGGTGTCCATCGCTCCCTGTCGTATAACATTGAAAAAGCTTACAGAGTTTAAGGCTCAACTACAAGAGTTGTTGGACCGTAGTTTCATTCGTCTTAGTGTGTCTCCGTGGGGAGCACCAGTTCTGTTTGTTAAGAAGAAGGATGGGACCATGAGGATGTGCATTGATTACCGGCAACTGAATAAGTTGACCATGAAAAATAAGTATCTGCTTCCGAGGATAGACGACTTGTTTGATCAGTTCAGAAGGGCTTCTGTGTTTTCAAAGATCGATCTGCATTCTGGGTATCATTAGTTGAGGGTTAAGGAAGCTGATGTTCATAAGATTGAATTTAGGACTCAGTATGGGCATTACAAGTTCTTAGTTATGCCTTTTGGGTTGACAAATGCACCGGCCGCATTCATGGATTTGATGAATCGAGTGTTTCAGCCCTATCTGGATCAGTTTGTTGTGGTCTTTTTCGATGACATTCTAATTTACTCTAAGACTAAGGATGAGCATGATGAGCATCTTAGAGTAGTGCTTCAAATTCTGCGTGAGAAGCAGCTTTACACTAAGCTAAGCAAGTGTGAGTTCTGGTTGCGTGAAGTAACTTTTCTGGGGCATGTGGTCTTTACTGAGGGATTCGTGTTGATCCTCGAAAGATTGAGGTTGTGCTGGATTGGAAACAACCTAAAAATGTTGATAAACCGTATAAGTAACATATTTTAGGCCCACATTTAGCATGCTTTTGGATGATTTAAGCCTTGAATTGTGTAATTTGGTGCTCTTAATCCTTTGTTTTCATGTTTTATACCTAGGAGAGCACCAAAGGATGAAAAGAACGAGAAACGGGCCCAAAACGGAGTAAATGGGCCATACCACAAAATCCACACGGCCTGTTCCCAAGACCACACGGCCGTGCCTCATTCAACAGACTCGAACATGGCCTGGCCACGATTCACACGGGTGTGTGCCATGGGCATGTCCCTGACGTGAATAAGAGGAATTACACTCTGAATAGGATACTTGGAGGCAAAGAAACACATTCCAAAGCTTATTTAAACACCGTAGTAGAAATTTTACTCAGGTTAGGATACTTCGGGGCCAAGTAAGGCATCTCAAAGCTTATATAAACACCTTAGGGGGCCTGTTTGAGATGTAGGTCTTTAGAGCACCGCATTGAGGAGTGTCTATTGAGGGCTGATCAAGTGCAAGCTTCAACATCAGGTCCCGCGCAGCCACAGAAAGTAGTTTAGCAGCCACCTAGGGGCCGTGGTCAAGCTAGGGGTGGTAATGGTATAGGCCGAGGGCAGAGAGCACCGGGCAGAGGTACAGGTCAGACCGAGGCGAGACAGCCTGCTTTAGTTTATGCGGTACGTCGCGGAGAGGATAGAGATACTCCTAACATCATCGCCGGTACGTTTTTTTTTTATATTTGATGTACCTTACTTGGCTTTGATAGACATAGGTTCTACTCACTCATATATAGCTAGTATTGTATCTGAGGCTTTGGGGATTTTTATGGAGAGCACTACTAGTGAGGTTACTGTACTGAGTTAGTTGGGGCAGTTTGTTTGGGTTAGTAATATATATAGAGATGTTCCGTTAGTGGTGCAATGGACTGTTTTCCTGGCTAATTTGATAGAACTTCTGTTTAGGGAGTTCGATTTAATCTTGGGTGTGGACTGGTTGGTGGAGCATCGAGTCAGTTTAGACTGCGCATCTAAGAGGGTCGTTTTGAGGACCAAGGATAGTGTGGAGGTGATTATGATTGGTGAGCGTCGAGACTATCTGTCACGTGTGATCTCCGCTTACTAGCTGAAAAACTGGTCCGAAAAGGGTGTGAGGCGTACTTGGCCTAAGTAAGTGTTTCTGATTCTGGGGGCTCTTCTATTGGGAACATCAGAATAGTAAAGGATTTTCTGAACGTCTTTTCTGAGGAATTACTGGGATTACTTTCTAATTAGGAAATAGATTTTGGGATTGAGTTTCTTTCGAGTACAGCTCCGGTGTCCATCGCTCCCTGTCGTATAACATTGAAAGAGCTTACAGAGTTTAAGGCTCAACTACAAGAGTTGTTGGACCGTAGTTTCATTCGTCTTAGTGTGTCTCCGTGGGGAGCACCAGTTCTGTTTGTTAAGAAGAAGGATGGGACCATGAGGATGTGCATTGATTACCGGCAACTGAATAAGTTGACCATGAAAAATAAGTACCTGCTTCCGAGGATAGACGACTTGTTTGATCAGTTCAGAAGGGCTTCTGTGTTTTCAAAGATCGATCTGCATTCTGGGTATCATTAGTTGAGGGTTAAGGAAGCTGATGTTCATAAGATTGAATTTAGGACTCAGTATGGGCATTACAAGTTCTTAGTTATGCCTTTTGGGTTGACAAATGCACCGGCCGCATTCATGGATTTGATGAATCGAGTGTTTCAGCCCTATCTGGATCAGTTTGTTGTGGTCTTTTTCGATGACATTCTAATTTACTCTAAGACTGAGGATGAGCATGATGAGCATCTTAGAGTAGTGCTTCAAATTCTGCGTGAGAAGCAGCTTTACACTAAGCTAAGCAAGTGTGAGTTCTGGTTGCGTGAAGTAACTTTTCTGGGGCATGTGGTCTTTACTGAGGGATTCGTGTTGATCCTCGAAAGATTGAGGTTGTACTGGATTGGAAACAACCTAAAAATGTTGATAAACCGTATAAGTAACATATTTTAGGCCCACATTTAGCATGCTTTTGGATGATTTAAGCCTTGAATTGTGTAATTTGGTGCTCTTAATCCTTTGTTTTCATGTTTTATACCTAGGAGAGCACCAAAGGATGAAAAGAACGAGAAACGGGCCCAAAATGGAGTAAATGGGCCATACCACGAAATCCACACCTGGTCCCAAGACCACACGGCCGTGCCTCATTCAACAGACTCGAACACGGCCTGGCCACGATTCACACGGGTGTGTGCCATGGGCATGTCCCTGACGTGAATAAGAGGAATTACACTCTGAATAGGATACTTGGAGGCAAAGAAACACATTCCAAAGCTTATTTAAACACCGTAGTAGAAATTTTACTCAGGTTAGGATACTTCGGGGCCAAGTAAGGCATCTCAAAGCTTATATAAACACCTTAGGGGGCAACTTAAGAAGAGAGTTTGGCAGAAGCCTTCTGCCAGGGCTTTTGTCGGGGGAACCCAAGGCTTTAGTCAGGTGGCGTCTAGCTAGGCCAAAGAAGGTAGATTTGTGGGGATTCACTCGAAGATAGCCAGTTGATCCATATCAAGAAGCCAGAATCATACTCAAGACGGAGGATCTCTCCTTCAATTCCTCCAGGGGGTTTTAGGGATTTCTTATGTTTTGTTTTATCTTTTCTTCTGAGATGTTTTCTTTTATTATTATAACTAAACCCTTCAGATACCTGAGGGGGATGAAACCTAAGACGAATCTTGTTATTATTTTCTGAACTATATGATAAATATTTGATTTGTTCTTAATTATGTGTTCTTAATTCTTGTGTTGATATTTCCGGGATATTGAGTCAAGTTTGATGTGCTTAGGTAGAGGAGGAATAGACCCTGCCTAACAGTAGATCTATCATAATTAAGCGGAATTGTCCGCACGCCTTGAGATAGGGTGACAAGATTTTGTCGGATTAGGGTGAAACTTAATATGGGAGTCCATTGATCTAGTTAATACGATTCTAGGGGTTTTAATTAGAAAGAGATTTCAATTAATTAACCTAGGGTTAGATGCTAGTCGCCTTGAAGAGAGGGATTAATATAACTTAGGGAATCCTACGGGTCAAGCCAAATGAATAAATCGTCTAGTTTAGTGTTGGATAACAAGTGAAGTGTAGGTGGATTCTTCCTCGGGTATCGTCTTAATCAATTGGTTTTTCCACAAGTGTTTCCCCAATTTCATTCTTCCTTGTCTTAGAATCTTTAGTTTAATAATTAGTTAATTTTAGATTAAGCAACAAATTCCCTTTATTTTAGGCTAGATAATAAAAAGAGAGTTAGTATTAGTACTTTTGGTTCCTTTGGGTTCGACAATCCGGTCTTGCCTAAGATATACTACTGTTTGATAGGTGCGCTTGCCTCAAATCGTTGTCATAGTTAGTTTCTAGGTTCGATCATTCTTTATATAAATTTTAAGACTTTGACATCGCATAAAACAACGATCAAATGTGTCTGAGATCCACAACTTTCTAGGTTTGGCGGGTTATTATCGTCAGTTTGTTGAGGGATTCTCTCTAATTGAAGCTCCCTTGACTAAGCTTCTACGTAAAGGTGTGACGTTTGTCTGGACTGATGCACAGCAAGAGAGCTTTGAGAAGCTCAAGACTATTCTAACTCAGGCCCCTGTTCTGATACAGCCTGAACCTAGAAAGAAGTTTGTGGTATACAGTGATGCGTCACACGTTGGGTTGGGTTAAGTTCTGATGCAGGAAGGTAAGGTTGCGGCTTATGCGTCCCGTCAGCTTAAGACACACGAGGGGAACTACTCGACGCATGATCTCAAATTGGCTGCAGTGGTCTTTGCATTAAAAATCTGGAGACATTATCTGTATGGTGAGAGGTGTATCATCTGCACCGATCACAAGAGTCTCAAGTACCTCCTTACTCAGAAGGAGTTGAACCTTAGACAGCGTCGATGGATTGAGTTGCTCAAAGGATTACGACTGCACAATAGAGAATCATCCTCATAAGGCCAATATGGTGGTCGATGCTCTAAGTTGTAAGGCGATGTCTGATTTGAGGGCGATGTTTGCTCGCTTTAGTCTGTTCAATGATGAGAGTCTGTTAGCCAAGTTGCAGGTTAAGCCGACTTGGATTGATCAGATTCGAGATAAACAGTTAGTGGATGAGACTCTAGGTGTGCGATTTCGTCAGGTTGAGAGTGGTACTACTACTGATTTTGGGTTAAATAATGATGGTGTGTTATGTTTTCGAGGACGGATCTGTATGTCGAACAATTCTGATCTGAGGTAGTTTATTCTGAGGGAGGTGCATATTAGCCCTTATGTTATGCATCCCGGCGGTAATAAGATGTACCGTGACCTTCGTGAATTGTATTGGTGGCTGGGGTTGAAGCGTGAGGTTACCGATTACGTTACTTGTTGTTTGACTTTTCAGCAGGTTAAGGCTGAGCATCAGTTGCTTTCGGGTTTGTTGCAGCTAGTTAAGATTCCTCTGTGGAAATGGGAGCGAGTGATGATGGACTGCGTTAGTTGGTTGCCTTTAACACCCACTAAGAAGGATTCTGTTTGGGTCATCGTGGATCGATTGACCAAGTCTGCTCATTTCATTCCGGTTCGAATGAACTTTTCTCTTTATAAGTTGGTGAAACTGTATATCTCCGATATAGTTAAACTGCATGGGGTTCCAGTGTCGATTATTTCTGACAGAAATCCTCGTTTTACATCTCGACTCTGGAAGAAATTACACAAATCTCTAGGTTCGAGATTGGACTTCAGTACTGCGTTTCATCCTCAGATTTATGGTCAATCTGATACGGTGATTCTGATATTGGAGGATATGCTTCGGAGTTGCATGATTGATTTTCGAGGTAGTTGGGAAGATTATCTGCCACTAGCTGAGTTCTCCTACAATAACATTTTCCAAGCTAGTATTCAGATGGCATCTTACGAGGCCCTGTATGGTCGTAAGTGTCGTACTCCTTTGTGTTAGACCGAGTTGGGCAAACGTCGAGTTTTGGGTCCTGAGTTGGTTTCTGATACTAAAGATAAGGTTCTACTAATTTAGGATCGTTTGAAGGCTGCTTCTGATAGACAGAAGTCTTATGCGGATCTGAAGAGGCGAGAGATTGAGTACTTAATGGGGACTTCGTCTTTCTTAAGGTTTTTCCGTGGAAGAAGGTTCTGAGGTTCAGTCGCATCGGATCGTATTGGATTGTAAAACGTGTGGAGCCGGTCGCTTATCAGTTAGAGCTACCTTCATTGTTAGACTGCATCCACGATGTCTTTCACGTCTCGATGTTGATGCGGTATCGATCTGATCTTTCTCGTGTGGTTTCTGTTGAGAAGATCAAGGTTAGGCTCGACTTGACTTGTGAGGAGAAGCCGGTTCAGATTCTGGATCATGATATTAAGGTTCTGAGGAGGAAGTCTATCCCTTTGGTGAAGGTTCTGTGGTAGAATCATGGAACTAAGGAGGACACGTGGGAACTTGAGGACTCGATGTGTCGACAGTATCCTCATCTGTTCTGATCAGGTAAATTTCGAGGTCGAAATTTCTTTTAGGGGTTAGAGTTGTAACGCTCCAAAATTCTTATGTATGCTTCTGTAAAATTTTGACAAATGTGTATTTGCTTTAGTGGCTAAGTGTTCTGGGAGTGTGTGTGAGGTCTCAAGTTCAAACCTTAGCTTCAGCAAATTTTGCTTCTTTTTGGAATTAAGCGTTATCCTTAATAAGCGGGCTTATATTAAATTGTTTGTAATTGCATATCAGAATGAGCCTACGGGTTTGAGTGGTAAGGGTGTTGGAGTGTTGGAGGTCCTGTGTTCGAATCCCTGCGCGAGCGTGGGAGATTATTTTTGCTCTATCATTGGTGAGAGTTTCGGTGGAACCAAAATTCTGTATTGGTTGAGATGTAATGGGTTTAATGGGAGAGATTTGAGGGATTTGGGGATAATAGATTTTATTTTTATTTTTATTTACAAATTCCCCAAAATTCTGCCAGCTTTTGATGTTTTTCCCTCTCCTTCCCCCTCTGTCGTTTTCTCTGTTTCCTTCCCGAATAAAATATTTTCTTTTTTTCCATACTTGTTTGAAAAATTGTGCTTCCTTGTCACGGATTTCTAATTTTTTGCGTTATTCGTTGGTAAGTTGATAGTGTGTTTTGTCGAGGAGGGAGTCTCTGTTTAATCCATTTGGTTTTGTTGAATTCCGGTTGATGTTATACTTGTGTTTGACAGCAACAAATCAGGGGATTAGGGGCTTCTCTCATTCAGAGTCATAATCGAATCGTCGGGGTATTAGAGTGAATGTTGGATTTCGGTATTGGGTTCGTAGTTACGATTTAGTCGTGAATTAAGTCTGGCACTAAGCGTTGGTTTGTCAATTTTTAGGTTTACAAAAGCTCGGGAGTGGTTTCGCATCTAAACGATACCAGGTGTGTACCCAAAATACAGAAAACGAGATTTCGACAAAAGCCGAAAAAGGCCCCTGTCGACATCACACGGGCGTGTGGTCACCCGTGTAGTAGGCCGTGTGTGAGTACACGACAATGTAATTGACGAAGGCAGGGCTGTGTGCAGCGCACGGCCGTGTGTTGGCTCGAGTGTGGGCCACACAGGCAAGGCCAATCTGTGCGTATGGGCTACACGGGTGTGTAGGCCCACACAGGCATGTGGGCCCATTATACTGAGATTTTCCATAGGGTTGCATGGGTCGTCCTAATCGACTGTGGGCCTACCGTGGGGTCGGTAATCCCTATCGAACCCTAACATCAAGTGATTTGTTAGAGGAAAATATGATTATAAGCATGCCTATGTTTGTATATCTGCTATTTGTTTACAGAAGCATGTTAAGCATGATTTATCTGTTACTTCTGTATGTATGTTCTGTTATTTACAGAAGCATGTTAAGCATGATTTATCTGTTACTTCTGTATGTATGTTCTGTTATTGTTTGGGGTGGGATGATGTATTTTGGAAGAAGTGTTCTGAAAGACAGTTTATGCCTACTATCTGGCAGCATGGCTGCATTATATCTGTTATGTGCCGCATCGGTACAATATGGTGTGTAGGGCTGGGTGGGTGTTTTAAACCTCACATGGTGTGTAGGGATGGTCGGAGATGGTGTGTAGAGGATGGGGGTAGGATATCTGATTTCTGATTCTGATTTGAACATCTGTATCTGTATCTGTAATGGTGTGCATGCTTAGTTCTGTGGGTTTATACATTGAGTTTACGTAAACTCACTCTTTTTTATTTATTCTGTACAAGTAATCTACAGTCTTAGGCGGATCAGTGCTGCGGAGCCCCTCGGTGACCACATGTTCGAACTGGATTTAGCTACGATTTAATTTTTATAATATGGTTTATTCTGGTTTTTATGTAAATCGGACTTTACGGACTATGTTCATTTTTATTTTGGATTTGACTGCCACTTTAATGATTTTATAAAAACGCGATATAATTCGGTTTTCACCAAAACAAAGGTTTCCTAAAATCTTGAACGGTTTCTTAAACACAATGATTTTAAAAGCTTTCGCTACTAATATGTTTTATCTCTAAGCGATTACATGAATGAGAACTTTGAAATTGATAATAGCGGTAAGGGCTAATGAACTGGTAAGGTTTTAACTTAACGACAACGGTTTTAAAACCCATTTCACGTGACACTTCCGAATTCAGCTATAACGTCTAGGTCGGGTTTAGGGTGTTACAGTGAGGTTGAGAGGAGATTCCTAGCTAGGAGTAACGAGCAATATGATCATCATAGATTTATTAGTTTAGTTAGTAATCCATGACTCATTCAACCACCATTTCAATCCATTTGTATTGTTTTTAGTAAAAAGGAAGAAAGTTAGTTTGATATTTTTATTTGTTAATTTAGATATAGCTCAAATATTATTTTATTTGAACTTGCACCAATAATTTCTGACTCGATTAGATTAGTAATTGCTTAACTTGTAATCAACTTGATAAACACATTTACCAATTTGACAATCTCTTGGGTTCGATCCTTGAAATGCTCGAAGCATTCCATTGTAACACTTACAAATATTACAATTGACATGTCACACTTGCAGTACACCGCTAGATTATAATTATTTTTATGTTGATTCATAGTCCCAATGCACACATGATCGCGTGTTAGAGTCTTAAAATTTTATATAAAGAATGATCGAACCTGGAAACTAACTATGACAACGATTTGAGGCAAGTGCACCTATCGAACAGTAGTATAGTTAAGGCAAGACCGGAATGTCGAATCCCAAAGGAACCAAAAGTACTAATACTAACTCTCTTTTTATTATCTAACCTAAGAATTAAGGGAATTGTTTATCTAATCTAAAATTAACTATCAACTAATCTAAAAACTCTAAGACAAAGAAGAATGGAATTGAGAAAATAACTTTAGGAAAAACCAATTGATTAAGACGACACCCAAGGAAGAATCCACCTAGACTTCACTTGTTATCTAACTCTGAACCAGACGATTTATTCATTTGACTTGATCCGTAAGATTCCCTAAGTTATATTAATCCCTCTCTCGAGGTGACTAACGTCTAACCCTAGGTTGATTAATTGAAATCTCTTTCTAATTAAAACCCCTAGAATTGCATTAACTCGATCTATGGACTCCCATATTAGGTTTCACCCAAATCCGGGAAAATCTCGTCACCCTATCTCTAGGCGCGCGATCAACTCCGCTTAATTATGCTAGATTTACTCTTAGGCGGGGACTTTTGCTCCTCCACCTATACACATCATGCTTGAATTAATATCCCGGAAATATCAACATAAGAATTAAGAACACATAATTAAGAACAAGTCAAATATTTATCATATAGTTCAGCAAACGATAACAAGATTCATCTTAGGTTTCATCTCCTCAAGTATCTGAGGGTTTAGTTCATAACAATAAAAGAAAACATCTCTAAAGAAAAGATAAAATAAAACATAAGAAATCCCTAAAACCCCTTGAAGGAATTGAATGAGAGATCCTCCGTCTTGAGTATAACTCCAGCTTCTTAAGATGGATCAACTGGCTGTCTTCGAGTAAATCCCCAAAAATCTGCCTTCTTTGGCCTACCTGGACGCCCCCTGACTAAAGTCTTGGGTTCCCCCTTTTTCTGGTCATACTTAGGGTGTTTATATAGGCTTCGGAATGTGTTTCTTTGCCTCGAAGTATCCAAATCCGAGTGAAACTCTTCTTTCCTACGGCAGGGACATGCTGTAACACCCCTTACCCGTATTCAACGCCGGAATAGGATACGAGGCATTACCAGAATTACAAATTTATTTATCAAACATTTTATTTCATCTAGCATTTTTATATTTGAAATCAATCAAAATCAAACATATTGTCCCTTAAAACATATTTATTTTTCTCATTTCATGACTTACTTGAATTTATTTCTCGTCTAAACATATTTAATTACCTTTTATTTACATATTACAGATAATCACATATTGACATGCCATGATAAATATCATTCTCTTGCCGTTTATTCATAAACATAATTTAGTTAATTCATTATATCAATATTTCACGTACTATCAACTTATAGTTCCTTATATCACATATTTAAAGTTACACGAACTTACCTGGCTAAATTTGCAGAAATACCAAGATTTAAGTGCATTTTGGTAATTTTCCATTTTCATCGATTTTTCAACCGATCTTAATCTAATTAATAATTTCATTCAATTTTGCAATTTTCAATAATAAAATAATCCATTCCATGTAAATTGGTCATCTCCAACATTTTTACAAAACTAATCATAAAGTTTTACTTTTATTCAATTTAGTCCCTGAGCCTCAAACATTACAAATTAGCCATGCTAACTGAATATTCATACGTATTTTTCCTCCTCCTCCTCTCCATTCCACATCCTTAATGTATATAGCATTCTATAAGTAACATTATCAATAATTTTCAACATTTACTTATGTGAATATTTAAGCTGTCCATTTGAGTTATAGTCACTAAATTATTTATTTCCAGAGCTACAGAACTCCAATTTAAGATCCGTAAATTTTCCCCAAAACTAGACTCATATATTTTTTTACTATAAATTTTTCAGAATTTTTGGTATGGCCAATCAATACCAGATTATTCTTAAAGTTTCCCCTATTTCACTGTTTAACTGCTCTGACCTCTCTTCACTACGAATTAAATTACTCTTTGTACAGAATTTAGATGGCCTCCTTGTTTAGCTCATTTGAAACTAGACTCATCCAGGATTTCATACATATAAATTTTAATCCACAATTATTTTTGTGCAATTTCTAATGATTTTTCTAAGGCAGAACAGGGGATCTCGAAATCACCCTGAACCAGTTTCACTAAAATTTAAATATCTCATAATACAGAACTTATTTGCTTTCTCTGTTTCTTTCATATGAAAGTAGACTCAATAAGCTTCAATTTCATATCTTACTCAGCTTCTAATTCCACTTCTACGATTTTTGGTGATTTTTCAAAGTTACTCTACTGCTGCTGTCCAAAACAGTTTTGTTATAGCTTATTTTACAATTAAATCCTTTACCCAATTCTAACTTCAAATTCTTTCAATTAAACCACTAATTCATCATTTTATTCATCATATGCTATATTCAACAGCTTTAAAACTTCAAAAAAACTTCAACTTAAATTCATCAAAACTTTGTTCTAAAACTTATAAAATATCAAAATTAAAAGAGAAGGACTAAATTAACTTACCAATTAAACTTCCAAGCTTCAAACCATCAATTTCTCCTTTTTCTTTCTTTCCCCTTTTCCTTCCCCTGCTTTCGTCTTGTTCTCTGTTTCATTTCTGGTATTCTTCTTTTACTTCTTTTGGTTTATATATATATAATAATATAATAATATAATAATATAATAATATAATAATATAATAATATAATATAATATAATATAATATAATAATATACTTTTAAAAAAATCTGAGATTTTCTTACGTTAACCGCCTCAACTATGCAAAATGGTAAAATTACCATTTTGATCCTTCATAATTTCTTTTAATCTATAATTTAACTTTTACTTTCATTTCAGTTTAGTCCTTTTCATTTAATTTCCTACCCAAACGTTAAAATTTTCTAACGAAAGTTTAATAATAACTTAATGACACTCCATAAATATTTTTAGAAATATTTATGGCTCACTTTATGAATTCGAGGTCTCAATACCTCGTTTTTGGCCCAATTTTTTTTTTTTCTAATTAATTCTTTCAGTTCACAAAATTCACTAATTTTAAAATATTTCTAAAATCACACTTAACTTATAATTATCGATTAACAAAATTTTCTAACTTTTCGTCAGATTTAGTGATCTCGAATCACTGTTCCGACACTATTAAAATTGGGCTGTTACAATTCTTCCCCCCTAAAAAAATTTCGTCCTCGAAATTTCCTTATTATTTTGATCATGAACTTCGTTATTTCTATAATTCTATAGCTCCTTTGTGCACATATTTATCTGATTTATCATTTATATCCATTCCATATCCTTTCAGTTTGCAATTCATTTTTAATTCAATATTGCGAACATACCTTATAACGAAAATTACTTACCTTTTTATAAGAGGCCCAATAGATTCAATAGAATACTTAAGATATATGAAACAAATATAGAAGTGTATTATTATTTACTATTAATCAGATAGCACTTGATGAGAACCAAAGTGTTATTATCAGAGAATGCGCTAAAGTTCCTTAATGGTATACCACTAATATCTTAGTAGATTTAATCTCATTTACTTGGGAAAATTACATTATACACGCATGTCACTTTTACAATTTTAACATAATGCTTTTACATACTTTACAATTTAACTATTGTACTAAAAACCTGTATGTTTATATATTTTCTTTCTTTAATATATGTAACATATTTCAAAACTTACTAGTCATTTTTAATTTACTAATAATTCTTATTATGTGCTTCACATTTCATTCTCCATTTTTTTTTTCAATTCCAATTTCACTTCAATTTATTCACAACTAAATTTAATTTCACTTTCTCATCAATATACAATTCAATATAATACTTATCCATCACTTAATTCAATTTCCATTTAATTCAACAATAACACTTACCTCATACTTCACTTATTATACGCATAATTTAAATTTAACATTTAATATTAAATAATAGACATCAAACATGTAACAATAGAAGTCATATGTGTTAATTTATACTTTAATTTTATACCTCAACAATAGTCTTTCATCAAATAGCCTCATATACCATCTACATTATCTTTAATCAATTCATAAACCTTTGATTCAAGTTTTCAATCTCATATCTCAATTTCAATTTACATTTCAATTCCCAATTCCACTTTTCCATACTTTCAATAATTCAACCGATCAAATTCAATCAATTTTCTCATTTCGTTTATTCAACAGATTTCAATAATAATAATTTGATATTTTAACAAATTTATGAACCTTAAGTTCATACTTCAATTCTCACATTTCAATTCGATTCACAATTCAATTCATAATGTCCTTCTCATATTTTTAGTAGTACGGTCAATCAAATTTATTTAATTTTCTCATTTCAGTTATTCACCCTATTAACAATCCGGACTTTGATGGATACACGGATTTCAACCCAAACACACCAGTACGGCACATTGTGCCTTAACGGTACACAGTATAAGTATACGACACACAAAGTGTCGAATCGGTAACAGTAACAGTATCAGTATTCAACACACAAAGTGCTGAATCTGTAACGGTAACAGTAACAGTATACGACACACAAAGTGTCGAATCAGTAACAGTAACAGTATCAGTATTCAACACACAAAGTGCTGAATCTGTAACGGTAACAGTAACAGTATACGACACACAAAGTGTCGAATCAGTAACAGTAACAGTATCAGTATTCAACACACAAAGTGCTGAATCTGTAACGGTAACAGTAACAATATACGACACACAAAGTGTCGAACCAGTAACAGTAGCAGTATCAGTATTCAACACACAAAGTGCTGAATCTGTAACGGTAACAGTAACAATATACGACACACAAAGTGTCGAACCAGTAACAGTAACAGTAGTCGGCACGTAAGTGCCTGATCAGTAAGCCGGCAAAAACCCGTACTCTTCCATATCCTATGGCATGCCAATTATATCCGACTAGTCCGACAAGTTAATAGGGAAATCAATTCTCATTTTAATTTCACATAATATTCATATCTACCCCTATTAACAAGACTCGGACTTTGGCGGATACGCGGATCCACCCAAACACACCAGATTGGCACCCAGTGCCTCATCGACTCAAGGTCGAAGAATTCCCTGAACAATTCCAATCCTATGGCATGCCATTTGTATCCAATCTAGTCCGATAAGTTAATAGGGTGTTCAAATCATTCATTTTTTTTATTATTATTTTTTTTTTTATTTCAATTCACTTTTCCATTTCTAATCAGTATACAATTCAGTACCAATACATATTGCAAATATTCACATATAATCAGACTTTGATTCAATTCCAACCACTTTTCAATCAATACACGATTCATATATTTACACATATTCATAATTTAATGCATTTTTATTCAATTCGTATTTTTAATTTATTGTCCAATCAAATTTAAAATCACTAATTGCTTTCCAATCAATATACATTCCAATTACTCACATATTTTCTTTATTTAATTTGCCTTCAAATATTCAAATAATTTATAATTCAGTTACGTAATTTAAATAACTTTCTAATTTCCAGTTCATTCTACTTTCACTTCTTATTTCAATCAGCTTCACAATATTGCAGTTATTTATTACATCAATAATTTCATAGTTTAATGCAATACATATAACAATATTCAATAACTTCACAATTCAATTCAGTACACAAAATAATATTCAGTATTCCATAATTCAGTTCAGTATCAGTCTCAATTTTAGTACTCAATCTTAAATTTATCATTTTACTAAATACTTACCTTAAAATATTTACCACACATAATTAATAAATTACACATAATAATGATAAAGTTTGAATAACAGTGATTCAAATATCATCAAAGTCTGGAGATATCACATTATATTTTAAGTTATATATTAATAATGGCATACATTTCTAGACTTCACACACATTACGTTTGGTCCGAGAACCGACTAAACCTAAGCTCTGATACCACTAAATGTAACACCCCTTACCCGTATTCAACGCCGGAATAGGATACGAGGCATTACCAGAATTACAAATTTATTTATCAAACATTTTATTTCATCTAGCATTTTTATATTTGAAATCAATCAAAATCAAACATATTGTCCCTTAAAACATATTTATTTTTCTCATTTCATGACTTACTTGAATTTATTTCTCGTCTAAACATATTTAATTACCTTTTATTTACATATTACAGATAATCACATATTGACATGCCATGATAAATATCATTCTCTTGCCGTTTATTCATAAACATAATTTAGTTAATTCATTATATCAATATTTCACGTACTATCAACTTATAGTTCCTTATATCACATATTTAAAGTTACACGAACTTACCTGGCTAAATTTGCAGAAATACCAAGATTTAAGTGCATTTTGGTAATTTTCCATTTTCATCGATTTTTCAACCGATCTTAATCTAATTAATAATTTCATTCAATTTTGCAATTTTCAATAATAAAATAATCCATTCCATGTAAATTGGTCATCTCCAACATTTTTACAAAACTAATCATAAAGTTTTACTTTTATTCAATTTAGTCCCTGAGCCTCAAACATTACAAATTAGCCATGCTAACTGAATATTCATACGTATTTTTCCTCCTCCTCCTCTCCATTCCACATCCTTAATGTATATAGCATTCTATAAGTAACATTATCAATAATTTTCAACATTTACTTATGTGAATATTTAAGCTGTCCATTTGAGTTATAGTCACTAAATTATTTATTTCCAGAGCTACAGAACTCCAATTTAAGATCCGTAAATTTTCCCCAAAACTAGACTCATATATTTTTTTACTATAAATTTTTCAGAATTTTTGGTATGGCCAATCAATACCAGATTATTCTTAAAGTTTCCCCTATTTCACTGTTTAACTGCTCTGACCTCTCTTCACTACGAATTAAATTACTCTTTGTACAGAATTTAGATGGCCTCCTTGTTTAGCTCATTTGAAACTAGACTCATCCAGGATTTCATACATATAAATTTTAATCCACAATTATTTTTGTGCAATTTCTAATGATTTTTCTAAGGCAGAACAGGGGATCTCGAAATCACCCTGAACCAGTTTCACTAAAATTTAAATATCTCATAATACAGAACTTATTTGCTTTCTCTGTTTCTTTCATATGAAAGTAGACTCAATAAGCTTCAATTTCATATCTTACTCAGCTTCTAATTCCACTTCTACGATTTTTGGTGATTTTTCAAAGTTACTCTACTGCTGCTGTCCAAAACAGTTTTGTTATAGCTTATTTTACAATTAAATCCTTTACCCAATTCTAACTTCAAATTCTTTCAATTAAACCACTAATTCATCATTTTATTCATCATATGCTATATTCAACAGCTTTAAAACTTCAAAAAAACTTCAACTTAAATTCATCAAAACTTTGTTCTAAAACTTATAAAATATCAAAATTAAAAGAGAAGGACTAAATTAACTTACCAATTAAACTTCCAAGCTTCAAACCATCAATTTCTCCTTTTTCTTTCTTTCCCCTTTTCCTTCCCCTGCTTTCGTCTTGTTCTCTGTTTCATTTCTGGTATTCTTCTTTTACTTCTTTTGGTTTATATATATATAATATAATATATAATAATATAATAATATAATAATATAATAATATAATATAATATAATATATATAATAATATACTTTTAAAAAATCTGAGATTTTCTTACGTTAACCGCCTCAACTATGCAAAATGGTAAAATTACCATTTTGATCCTTCATAATTTCTTTTAATCTATAATTTAACTTTTACTTTCATTTCAGTTTAGTCCTTTTCATTTAATTTCCTACCCAAACGTTAAAATTTTCTAACGAAAGTTTAATAATAACTTAATGACACTCCATAAATATTTTTAGAAATATTTATGGCTCACTTTATGAATTCGAGGTCTCAATACCTCGTTTTTGGCCCAATTTTTTTTTTTCTAATTAATTCTTTCAGTTCACAAAATTCACTAATTTTAAAATATTTCTAAAATCACACTTAACTTATAATTATCGATTAACAAAATTTTCTAACTTTTCGTCAGATTTAGTGATCTCGAATCACTGTTCCGACACTATTAAAATTGGGCTGTTACAATTCTTCCCCCCTAAAAAAATTTCGTCCTCGAAATTTCCTTATTATTTTGATCATGAACTTCGTTATTTCTATAATTCTATAGCTCCTTTGTGCACATATTTATCTGATTTATCATTTATATCCATTCCATATCCTTTCAGTTTGCAATTCATTTTTAATTCAATATTGCGAACATACCTTATAACGAAAATTACTTACCTTTTTATAAGAGGCCCAATAGATTCAATAGAATACTTAAGATATATGAAACAAATATAGAAGTGTATTATTATTTACTATTAATCAGATAGCACTTGATGAGAACCAAAGTGTTATTATCAGAGAATGCGCTAAAGTTCCTTAATGGTATACCACTAATATCTTAGTAGATTTAATCTCATTTACTTGGGAAAATTACATTATACACGCATGTCACTTTTACAATTTTAACATAATGCTTTTACATACTTTACAATTTAACTATTGTACTAAAAACCTGTATGTTTATATATTTTCTTTCTTTAATATATGTAACATATTTCAAAACTTACTAGTCATTTTTAATTTACTAATAATTCTTATTATGTGCTTCACATTTCATTCTCCATTTTTTTTTTCAATTCCAATTTCACTTCAATTTATTCACAACTAAATTTAATTTCACTTTCTCATCAATATACAATTCAATATAATACTTATCCATCACTTAATTCAATTTCCATTTAATTCAACAATAACACTTACCTCATACTTCACTTATTATACGCATAATTTAAATTTAACATTTAATATTAAATAATAGACATCAAACATGTAACAATAGAAGTCATATGTGTTAATTTATACTTTAATTTTATACCTCAACAATAGTCTTTCATCAAATAGCCTCATATACCATCTACATTATCTTTAATCAATTCATAAACCTTTGATTCAAGTTTTCAATCTCATATCTCAATTTCAATTTACATTTCAATTCCCAATTCCACTTTTCCATACTTTCAATAATTCAACCGATCAAATTCAATCAATTTTCTCATTTCGTTTATTCAACAGATTTCAATAATAATAATTTGATATTTTAACAAATTTATGAACCTTAAGTTCATACTTCAATTCTCACATTTCAATTCGATTCACAATTCAATTCATAATGTCCTTCTCATATTTTTAGTAGTACGGTCAATCAAATTTATTTAATTTTCTCATTTCAGTTATTCACCCTATTAACAATCCGGACTTTGATGGATACACGGATTTCAACCCAAACACACCAGTACGGCACATTGTGCCTTAACGGTACACAGTATAAGTATACGACACACAAAGTGTCGAATCGGTAACAGTAACAGTATCAGTATTCAACACACAAAGTGCTGAATCTGTAACGGTAACAGTAACAGTATACGACACACAAAGTGTCGAATCAGTAACAGTAACAGTATCAGTATTCAACACACAAAGTGCTGAATCTGTAACGGTAACAGTAACAGTATACGACACACAAAGTGTCGAATCAGTAACAGTAACAGTATCAGTATTCAACACACAAAGTGCTGAATCTGTAACGGTAACAGTAACAATATACGACACACAAAGTGTCGAACCAGTAACAGTAGCAGTATCAGTATTCAACACACAAAGTGCTGAATCTGTAACGGTAACAGTAACAATATACGACACACAAAGTGTCGAACCAGTAACAGTAACAGTAGTCGGCACGTAAGTGCCTGATCAGTAAGCCGGCAAAAACCCGTACTCTTCCATATCCTATGGCATGCCAATTATATCCGACTAGTCCGACAAGTTAATAGGGAAATCAATTCTCATTTTAATTTCACATAATATTCATATCTACCCCTATTAACAAGACTCGGACTTTGGCGGATACGCGGATCCACCCAAACACACCAGATTGGCACCCAGTGCCTCATCGACTCAAGGTCGAAGAATTCCCTGAACAATTCCAATCCTATGGCATGCCATTTGTATCCAATCTAGTCCGATAAGTTAATAGGGTGTTCAAATCATTCATTTTTTTTATTATTATTATTTTTTTTTATTTCAATTCACTTTTCCATTTCTAATCAGTATACAATTCAGTACCAATACATATTGCAAATATTCACATATAATCAGACTTTGATTCAATTCCAACCACTTTTCAATCAATACACGATTCATATATTTACACATATTCATAATTTAATGCATTTTTATTCAATTCGTATTTTTAATTTATTGTCCAATCAAATTTAAAATCACTAATTGCTTTCCAATCAATATACATTCCAATTACTCACATATTTTCTTTATTTAATTTGCCTTCAAATATTCAAATAATTTATAATTCAGTTACGTAATTTAAATAACTTTCTAATTTCCAGTTCATTCTACTTTCACTTCTTATTTCAATCAGCTTCACAATATTGCAGTTATTTATTACATCAATAATTTCATAGTTTAATGCAATACATATAACAATATTCAATAACTTCACAATTCAATTCAGTACACAAAATAATATTCAGTATTCCATAATTCAGTTCAGTATCAGTCTCAATTTTAGTACTCAATCTTAAATTTATCATTTTACTAAATACTTACCTTAAAATATTTACCACACATAATTAATAAATTACACATAATAATGATAAAGTTTGAATAACAGTGATTCAAATATCATCAAAGTCTGGAGATATCACATTATATTTTAAGTTATATATTAATAATGGCATACATTTCTAGACTTCACACACATTACGTTTGGTCCGAGAACCGACTAAACCTAAGCTCTGATACCACTAAATGTAACACCCCTTACCCGTATTCAACGCCGGAATAGGATACGAGGCATTACCAGAATTACAAATTTATTTATCAAACATTTTATTTCATCTAGCATTTTTATATTTGAAATCAATCAAAATCAAACATATTGTCCCTTAAAACATATTTATTTTTCTCATTTCATGACTTACTTGAATTTATTTCTCGTCTAAACATATTTAATTACCTTTTATTTACATATTACAGATAATCACATATTGACATGCCATGATAAATATCATTCTCTTGCCGTTTATTCATAAACATAATTTAGTTAATTCATTATATCAATATTTCACGTACTATCAACTTATAGTTCCTTATATCACATATTTAAAGTTACACGAACTTACCTGGCTAAATTTGCAGAAATACCAAGATTTAAGTGCATTTTGGTAATTTTCCATTTTCATCGATTTTTCAACCGATCTTAATCTAATTAATAATTTCATTCAATTTTGCAATTTTCAATAATAAAATAATCCATTCCATGTAAATTGGTCATCTCCAACATTTTTACAAAACTAATCATAAAGTTTTACTTTTATTCAATTTAGTCCCTGAGCCTCAAACATTACAAATTAGCCATGCTAACTGAATATTCATACGTATTTTTCCTCCTCCTCCTCTCCATTCCACATCCTTAATGTATATAGCATTCTATAAGTAACATTATCAATAATTTTCAACATTTACTTATGTGAATATTTAAGCTGTCCATTTGAGTTATAGTCACTAAATTATTTATTTCCAGAGCTACAGAACTCCAATTTAAGATCCGTAAATTTTCCCCAAAACTAGACTCATATATTTTTTTACTATAAATTTTTCAGAATTTTTGGTATGGCCAATCAATACCAGATTATTCTTAAAGTTTCCCCTATTTCACTGTTTAACTGCTCTGACCTCTCTTCACTACGAATTAAATTACTCTTTGTACAGAATTTAGATGGCCTCCTTGTTTAGCTCATTTGAAACTAGACTCATCCAGGATTTCATACATATAAATTTTAATCCACAATTATTTTTGTGCAATTTCTAATGATTTTTCTAAGGCAGAACAGGGGATCTCGAAATCACCCTGAACCAGTTTCACTAAAATTTAAATATCTCATAATACAGAACTTATTTGCTTTCTCTGTTTCTTTCATATGAAAGTAGACTCAATAAGCTTCAATTTCATATCTTACTCAGCTTCTAATTCCACTTCTACGATTTTTGGTGATTTTTCAAAGTTACTCTACTGCTGCTGTCCAAAACAGTTTTGTTATAGCTTATTTTACAATTAAATCCTTTACCCAATTCTAACTTCAAATTCTTTCAATTAAACCACTAATTCATCATTTTATTCATCATATGCTATATTCAACAGCTTTAAAACTTCAAAAAAACTTCAACTTAAATTCATCAAAACTTTGTTCTAAAACTTATAAAATATCAAAATTAAAAGAGAAGGACTAAATTAACTTACCAATTAAACTTCCAAGCTTCAAACCATCAATTTCTCCTTTTTCTTTCTTTCCCCTTTTCCTTCCCCTGCTTTCGTCTTGTTCTCTGTTTCATTTCTGGTATTCTTCTTTTACTTCTTTTGGTTTATATATATATAATATAATAATATAATAATATAATAATATAATAATATATAATATATAATATAATATAATATAATAATATACTTTTAAAAAAATCTGAGATTTTCTTACGTTAACCGCCTCAACTATGCAAAATGGTAAAATTACCATTTTGATCCTTCATAATTTCTTTTAATCTATAATTTAACTTTTACTTTCATTTCAGTTTAGTCCTTTTCATTTAATTTCCTACCCAAACGTTAAAATTTTCTAACGAAAGTTTAATAATAACTTAATGACACTCCATAAATATTTTTAGAAATATTTATGGCTCACTTTATGAATTCGAGGTCTCAATACCTCGTTTTTGGCCCAATTTTTTTTTTTTCTAATTAATTCTTTCAGTTCACAAAATTCACTAATTTTAAAATATTTCTAAAATCACACTTAACTTATAATTATCGATTAACAAAATTTTCTAACTTTTCGTCAGATTTAGTGATCTCGAATCACTGTTCCGACACTATTAAAATTGGGCTGTTACACATGCCCATGGAACACGCCCGTGTAAGTCGTGGCCAGGCCTTGTTCGAACCTGTTGAATGAGGCACGACCGTGTGGCTAGGGCCCAGGCCGTGTGGATTTCGTGATATGGCCCATTTACTCCGTTTTGGGCCCGTTTTCCATTCTTTTCATCATTAGGTGCTCTCCTGAGTATAAAACATGAAAACAAAGGATTAAGAGCACCAAATTACATAATTCAGGGTTTAAATCATCCAAAAGCATGCTAAATGTGGGCTTAAAATATGTTACTTTTACGGTTTATCAAATACCCCCACACTTAAGTTTTTGCTTGTCCTCAAGCAAAATTCTCAACTTACAAATAAAACGAACTTCCTCAATCTTTAATATTCATCAATAATGTTTCATCATAATTCAAAGGTAATTCATACATGGATAATTCAACTTAAAGAGTCCTAAAGATTCAAACAATCAAAGTCATAGTTTTTATAGTATGAAAACATAGGTGTTTCCCCTTACCTGAATAATTACCTTTGATTCAAAATCGACAAGAGTTGACATCCTCACTAAAGATTCACTCAAATCACTTGAAGTGTTTAAGGTTCAGAATTAAGCACTCAAAAGTCGAACATGAAAAGTTAATCCCATAGGCTTGCATGAAAATCAAATCTCCACCACTATAATATGAGATGATACACAAATCAAAAGGTCTTTACAGGGTTGTAACGGGGCTTAGGTTCTAGGGTGTGGATATAGGCTGAACTAGAGGGTTAGAATCGAGATCGAATTGACAATTTACCTAACTAGAAAAATGAACTAATCTTAAATAACTACATCAATTGAAAACTAATAATACGAGCTTTTTCTTCAAGATTTGGAATTTAAACATGTAAGCTCACTTAATTATAGAACTAATAATGAATATACTTCGTTTTTTTTGAACACATAATTACGTTCCTTAACAAAGGATAAATTTTACTACTGAAATAAAGATCATAGTTAGGCAACTGATCAAATCAAATCTCGACAGAAAGGTAGTCAAAAGGAATGGTGATAACAAATACAAAGGGTTTTGGGTTAATATTAGTGGGTGAGTCAATAAAAAGGGTTGTTAGGATTAAACGGGGTTCACTAGGGGTTAATTGTGAAGGTAGGCTTTTAGTGGAGTGAGTGGGTTAAAACCTAGGTGCCCTTATCATCTCTGTATATCAAATCAAAGGTGTGGTCTCGACATGTATAATTGATGCAAGTTCTAGAATAACAAATCAATATTGTCACACTCATAATCAATAAAGTGAGCACGAAAAAGAATGTATGCTCTAAAAGGCTCAAAAGCTCACAGAAGTTATGGGTATTTGATATCAACCTTGTAAATTTTTAATTTTCAAGGTAACATTCAGATTCAGGTAGACAACCTAACAAACTTTTGAATTTTTGAAAAATAGACTTATCATGTTTAATTCTCTAGTATCCTTTAAATTTAATCATCAATGCACAATTATCAATGACTTAATCCAAAACATAACAATAAAGATCATAAATTAGGGAAATTTCATTCTAATCATAATATGAAAAACTTACTTCAAGACAAGATAATATTCAGGGATTTGAGAATAATGCAGAAAGTTAGGCACTTTCTTGAAATAACTATTCACCCCCACACTTAAGATGTACATTACCCTCAATGTACAAAGATAGATAATAACGCATTAATAAAAAAATCATAAGATAGGGAGAGAAGTGAAACTTCCTGAATTCTTGATGAAATCCTTGGAGGATGTTTCATGACGAATCTGATGACTCGGTATAAGAGATAATTTTGTTCCTTGAGTTGTATATTAATTCTATCTAATCTGCAAAGTCATCAATTAAATGTTTAGGGAGAAATATTTAATGAGAGTTGTTAGAGATACTCGAGGGTTAGATAGCCAGTTATAAAAGAAACTGAGCTGTATTAAATAAAAGTTCTAACAAGACAAAATAAAAAGTTTAGTAACTGAAAATTAAACATAAATATATTAAAAAGGAAAAAGAAAAAAATTGGCAAAGAAAGATAAGAAAAAGGACTCAAAGGTCCTCGTCATCTGCTGGGTCGCTGGGTGGTGGAGGCGGCGATATATGAAAGTGGTGACAAATCTGCTGAAGCGTGGCCTCAATACTATCAAATCGTCAAGCGGTATCATTGAATTGTTGGGTACAGTAGTACTCGAACTGAGTGAGGCGTGCAGAAATTTCCGAAAGTGAAGCGGCCGTATGAGCTGTCCGATGGCTCTGTTGTGTTGTTTCCTATGGTGGGGGAACATTTTCAGCAACGTCCTCAGGCTCTTCCCCGTCGGTGATGGGTGCTAACTGATATTGGGGGGTCTGTCCCATGCCGGCGTTGAATCATCCTCATATGTAACAATATCTGGATGCCCTGTGGGGTCATCTGACCTATCAGTGTAAGGGATGAGGTTTGAATGTCGGTGTTGAGGAGATCGAAATATCGAGCCAGGCATGTAACGTAAGGCCCTATGGATATGACTCCTCTCCTGTGCTACTCTGTCTGGTGTTGAATGGCGCGAGCTAAGAAATAAGCCAAGTCGAAGACATACCCGTTTGCCATGCACCACAGGAAATAGGCGTCGTGAGTGTTGACGACGCCGGTGCTCTCTCGCCGACCTGTTAGTGTATGAGCTAAAAGCGCGTGTATGTACCTCAGGGATGGGACAAGGGCCGTTGCTTTGGAGCAGAGCTCCAGACTGAGCTCCAAGTAGGTAGGCTCGATGATGTTGAAGAACTGGTTCAAAGGGTTGGTAGTTAATAGAGCTCGTACATCATCGGCTAATTGGACTTGCTCCGAGACGTCCCAATCAATGCATCTTCTTGTTCCGAGTGGTCGCGCCCGAAGTATCTTGTAACAATTTTCTTGAATACCCGGAGGAAAACATAGAAATGAGTGGCGCACTTCCGAGGTTGCGCTAGCTAATGAGAAACCGTGTCCCTTTCGTTTTTTAGAACTAAAGACTGCGGTTTTCTTTCCTCGTAATGATGACATTATGGTCCTGAAAAGAATCGATAAGCAATGATTCAAGTAGATTTCCAGCGAAAACATATATAAAGGACTTCGATCAGTTTTCGAAGTATACAAGGACTAAACTCCTAATAAGTTAATTGTGTTTAGCAGGAACAAGAATTTGACAAATAAATATTCTATCTAATCTGAAGTGTTATTTAAACTAAGATTCAATGGCAAAATCAAAATAATAAGATTATTCTAATATGAAACTTATTTAAAGAAAGAAAGTTCTAAGTCTAAAACAGTTTAATAGAGGGGAATGTGACGGTGATCGGTGGTAGTAGCGGTGTGTTTTGACGAGGCACGGGTGTGGAGCCACAGACGTGTGCTGCGATTTAGTTGTGAAACACGGCATTGGAAGACCTTTGGGGCGGGCATGTTGGCGGAGCACGGGCGTGTACTGGTTCTTTGTTGTGAAGAAAAGTGGAGGATTTTGGATAGGGGAAGACAATGGTGGGGGATTCTTGATGGCGGCCGGATTTTTGGTGGTAGTTTTTAGAGAAAAAATGGCTAGGGTTTACAATGGGGGAATTTTGGGGAAGACGATCGTGGGGATCTTTATATAGGGAGGGGGACACGGGCAAGTGGCACGCCCGTGTCTCTTTTATTTGGCCCGTATTTTTCACGATTTTTGAATTTGGGCGCGTGTGCGATGTTGCTCATGCCTGTGCTTATAGGCTGTGTATGATTATGTTCGCTTCTCCCACGCTCGTGCTAAGTTTGCCACGCCCGTGTTCATATAGTCAGTGTTGCACACGGTTGGTCGGCACGGACGTGGCTCGTGTCCGTGTTGGTTTACTCAGAATAGACCACGGTCGCATTGCACGGCCGTGGTCTTTTTATCGCAGCCCGTGTTGGGGAAAATTTTTCTTCTTCATCTCACACGTCTGCCTGCACGCCCATTTTTCATCCTGTGGCGACCACACGGCCACAGGCACGCCCGTGTATAAGGCCGTGTGGTAGGAAACCTGGGCTTTACTGAATCAGTTAGTTTGATTTAGGTGCTAAAAGGAAAAATAAAATTAAAATTTGAAAATTAATGGGGTTAGTGAAGTTAGTGCTCGGGTTGCCTCCCGAGAAGCACTCGTTTAAAGTCTTAAGCTAGACTCACCCTGTTTTCATTCCTAAAAGAAGGTTCACAGAGCTGAAGCTCCTCTCTCAAGTCCTTGAAATCTCACCATTATAAAGTTTCAGTCGATGGCCATTTACCTTGAATGTTCCTTGAGTTGGATGGGTTACCTCGACTGCGTCGTAAGGAAAAATAGATTTTATCATGAATGGGCCTGGCCACCTTGATTTCAGCTTTCCAAGAAATAGTTTGAGCCTTGAATTATACAGCAGGACTAAGTCTCCTACTTCGAATTGCTTTGATTGTTTTAAATGAGCATCATGGCGTCGTTTTGTTGCCTCCTTATATAGTCGTGAATTCTCATAGGCCTCAGCTCGCCATTCATCTAGTTCGTTTAACTACATCATCCTCTTCTTACCTTCGGTTTTAAGTTCGTAATTCAAGAATTTTATAGCCAGTAGGCTTTGTGCTCTAACTCGAATGGTAGATGACAACTTTTTCCGTAAACAAGTTTGTACGGGGATGTCCCTAAAGGGGTTTTAAATCCTGTTCTATAGGCCCATAAAGCATCATCTACTTTTACTGCCCAATCTTTCTTATTTGATTCAACTGTTTTCTCTAGGATTCGCTTAAGCTCTTGATTTGCCACTTCCACTTGCCCACTGGTTTGAGGATGATAAGGGGTAGCTGTTCTGTGGTGTACTCCATATTTTCTTAAGACTTTTTCAAATTGAGTATTGCAAAAGTTAGTGCCCCTATCACTGATGATTGCTTTGGGCGTTCCAAAACTGGAGAAAAGTTTCTTAAGAAACTTTACTACAGCTCTAGCATCGTTAGTAGGTAAAGCTTGGGCTTCCACCCATTTTGACATATAATCTACTGCTACTAAGATGTATTTATTTCCGAACGAACTAGGGAACGAACCCATAAAGTCAATACCCCATATATTGAATATCTCACATGATAACATATATGTTTGAGGCATTTCATTGCGTTTAGAGATATTACCTGTTCTCTGGCATTTATCACACGAAGCAGCATACCTGTTGGCATCTTTGAAAAGAGTTGGCCAGTAAAATCCTGATTCGAGCGTTTTGTGTGCTGTCTTAATCCCGCTGTAATGTCCTCCTGAAGGTCCTGAATGGTAATGTTCTAAGATTTTACTCGCTTCCTCCTTTGTAACGCATCTCCGAATTACTTGATCTGCACATATACGGAAAAGAAAAGAAACTTCCCAAAAATAGTTTTTTGCATCAGTAGAGAATCGCTTCTTTTGATGATGTGTTAATCTTTTTGGTAAGATGTTAGCAGCTAAATAATTCGCAATATCTGCAAACCATGGTACCGCAGAGTTGGTTATAGAAAAGAGTTGTTCCTCAAGAAACGAGTCGTTTATCTCACCTTCATCGAGCTCTTCGATATATGGGTTCTCAAGCCTAAAGAGGTGATCTGCTGCAAGATTTTCAGCTCCCTTCTTACCTTGTATTTCCAAATCAAATTCCTGTAAGAGTAAGATCCATCGTATGAGTCGAGGTTTTGCATCAGCTTTAGTTAAAAGATAACGAAGAGCTGAATGGTCAGTGTAAACGACAACTTTAGATAATATTAAATACTGCCTAAATTTGTCAAAAGCAAAAACTATAGCTAGCAATTCTTTCTCTGTGGTGGTGTAGTTTTCTTGTGCGGGTGTCAATGTTCTGCTAGCATAATAAATTGGCTGAAAATGCTTGTCTCTTCGTTGTCCCAGAACGACACATAGTGCAAAATCACTCGCATCACACATTAGTTCAAAGGGTAAATTCCAATTAGGTGCAATTATAATCGGAGCATTTATTAGTTTATCTTTGAGGACATTAAATGCATCTAAACATTCCTGATCGAAATTGAAAGGAACATCTTTTTCTAGTAATTTTGTTAAAGGCTTAGCTAGTTTAGAGAAATCTTTGATGAATCTTCTATAAAATCCCGCATGTCCTAAAAAGCTTCTAATAGCCTTAACTGAACTAGGGGGAGGTAATTTTTCTATGGTTTCAATCTTTGCTTTATCCACCTCAATCCCTTTACTAGAAATCTTATGTCCTAACACAATCCCTTCTCTAACCATAACGTGACATTTTTCCCAATTGAAGACAAGATTCGTTTCCTCACATCTTATTAAAACTCGTTCTAAATTTTTAAGGCAATGGTAGAAAGAATTACCGAATACCGAGAAGTCGTCTATAAATACCTCCATAATGTCTTCCACAAGTTCATCAAAAATGGCCAACATGCAACGCTAAAAAGTAGCAAGAGCATAACATAATCCAAAAGGCAGTCTACGATAAGCAAACGTACCGTATGGGCATGTAAATGTTGTCTTTTCTTGATCTTTAGGAGCTATTGGGATTTGGAAATAGCCGGAGAGTCCGTCCAAAAAGCAGTAGTACATGTACCCAGATAATCTTTCTAGCATCTGATCAATAAAGAGCAAAGGGAAATGGTCTTTTCTGGTTCCGTCATTCAGCTTCCTGTAGTCAATACAGACTCTCCAACTTGTGACTGTTCTTGTGGGAATCAATTCATTCTTTTCGTTGGTTACCACAGTCATGCCTCTTTTCTTCGGAACTATCTGCACAGGACTTACCCAAGTGCTATCAGAAATAGGATAAATTATTCCTGCATTTAGAAGTTTAATTACCTCGACTTTGACAACTTCTTTCATATTGGGGTTTAACCGTCTCTGAGGTTGCACACACGTTTATACTCATCTTCCATTAAAATTTTGTGGGTGCAAAATGATGGGCTTATTCCTTTAATGTCCGACATTTTCCATGCTATGGCCTTTTTGTGCTTCCTTAGTACCTTTAGCAGATCTTCTTTCTCCTTGGGTCCTAGTTCTGAAGAGATGATTACTGGTAGTGTAGAATTATCCCCCAGGAATGCGTATTCTAAATGTTTTGGTAATTGTTTTAGTTCTAACTTGGGTGGCTCATCAATAGAGGGCTTCTGTTTTAGTTCGTCATTGACCTCAATGTCCTTTATTTCTATCTGTCTAGAGGATGATGTATTGGGATTCACTTCATTGGTATCATCATCTTTCCCTTCACCCTGTGAAAGACACAGTTCCACCGTGTCACTGTGCATGATTTCCTGCAAAGATTCTTGAAAAATGTGATTAGTGGCATCAACAAAGTAACAAGAATCATCTTGTTCTCTAGAATATCGCATGGCATCATAAATTTGGAAAACAATTTCCTCATCTCCTACTCTTAGTGCAAGTTTACCATCACCAACATTAATGACAGCCCTAGCAGTAGCTAGAAAGGGTCGTCCCAAAATTAAAGGTACCTCTACGTCCTCATTCATATCAAGCACAACAAAATCAACAGGGAATATAAATTTATCTACTTTTACCAGAACATCTTCAATAATTCCTTTGGGATACTTAACAGATCTGTCAGCTAACTGAATACTCATCCTAATGGGTGTTGGTTCCCCGAGACCAAGTTGTTTAAACATTTTATAAGGCATTGGATTAATACTGGCACCTAAATCAGCTAATGCTTTTTCTATGCTCAAACTACCAATTAAACAAGAAATAGTGAAACTTTCTGGATCTTTTAATTTGGTTGGTAGCTTGTTTTGGATGATAGCTGAGCATTCTTCATTAAGTTCCACTATTGAAATTTCCTCGAACTTCCTTTTATTTGTTAGAAGCTCCTTTAAAAATTTTGCATATGTTGGCATCTACGAAATAGCCTCAACAAAAGGTAAGTTAATATGTAGCTGTTTGAAAAGTTTAAGAAATTTACCATATTGTGCGTCTATGCGGTCTTTCTTCAACTTTGCTGAATATAGGATTGTTGGTTTAATTTCCTCACGCTTCAGTGTTATCTTTGCCTCATCGGTTTCATGTGGTACATCTTTCTTTGTTTCGATTAACTCCCTTCCACTTCTCAGTGTCACTGCATATACCTGCTCTTTTTCCCTAAGTAAGCTTTCTGATCGTATTTTAAAAACTAACTTAGTAAGTTCCTTAAACTCCTATGTCAATGCCTCAAGTTTTGTTTCTATCTTTTGGAAACGTTTCTGTATTTTGAGACCGTATTTCTGAGCTGCTATGAAGTTTGTCAGCATCTCTTCAAGGTTCGGCTTCTTTTCCTGTGGGTAGGGCTGTTGTTGGAAGTTTTGGGATGGTTGTTGCCTTTGATTTCTTTGACCGCCCCACGAGAAATTGGGGTGGTTCTTCCAACCTGGATTATAAGTATTACTATAAGGGTTATTGTTAGATCAGAAATTGTTACGCATATAGTTCATTTGTTCGCCCTCCATGCCCTGTCCGTAGGGTGGGTACTCAGGATTCGCCACTCCTTCATTTGCGTCGCACTGCATAACTGGATGTGCATGCGAAGAACCATATAAACTATCAAATTTTTTATGTAACAACTCTACCTGATTTGATAGCGCGGTCACTGCGTCGATGTTGAGAACTCTGGCTGCTTTGGCTAGCCTTGTCCTTGTAACTTGCCACTGATAGTTATTCAGTGACATCTCCTTTATAAACTCGTAGGCCGCTTCAGGAGTTTTGTTGTTCAGTGTTCCACTGGCGGCTGAATCGATTAGTTGCCTTGTTAAAGGGTTCACACCATTGTAAAAAGTTTGGACCTGTAGCCACAAAGGTAATCCGTGGTGTGAGCACCTCCCTAACAAGTCTTTGTATCTCTCCCATGCATCGTAAAGTGTCTCTAAATCCATCTGCACAAAAGAAGAGATATCATTTCTCAATTTGGTTGTTTTGGCCGGTGGAAAATATTTTAATAAAAATTTCTCGGTCATTTGATCCCATGTAGTGATTGACCCTCGTGGAAGGGAATGCAACCACTGTTTGGCTTTAGTTCTCAGAGAAAAGGGAAATAACCGAAGATGGATGGCATCATCAGAAACTCCATTTATCTTGAAGGTATCACAGAATTCTAGAAAATTCGCTAAGTGTGTGTTAGGATCCTCATCCTGGAAATCATCAAACTGAACAAACTGTTATATCATCTGTATAGTGTTAGGTTTCAGTTCAAAATTATTTGCAGCAATAGCAGGCCTAACAATACTAGACTCAGTTCCAGTTAAACTAGGTTTAGCATAATCAAACAAAGTGCGTGGAGCATGATGTTCGACCATCTCTGGAGGTGGCGGATTATTCTCTGCCATCTCCTCTGCAGTATTAATTTTAGCTTCTTGCTCTTCTTCTATGTAATTTAAGCTTCGCCTTATCTCTCTGCGATTTTTGCGAACGGTACCTTCAATATCACTGTCGTAAAGTAAGGGTCCTGTCGGGTTCCTTCTAGTCATAAACTAGAGGTACCTGAAAGGAAAAAAAGAAAGAAATTAGCAAAAATAAAAATAGACTAAAAAATAAAAGTAAATTGCAAAAAATAAAAATGATTAAAGTAATAAAAATTGAGCGTTCTTAATATTTCAGTTCCCCGGCAATGGTACCAAAAACTTGATTGCATGTTAGAGTCTTAAAATTTTATATAAAGAATGATCGAACCTGGAAACTAACTATGACAACGATTTGTGGCAAGCGCACCTACCGAACAGTAGTATAGTTAAGGCAAGATCGGAATGTCGAACCCCAAAGGAACCAAAAGTACTAATACTAACTCTCTTTTTATTATCTAACCTAAGAATTAAGGGAATTGTTTATCTAATCTAAAATTAACTATCAACTAATATAAAAACTCTAAGACAAAGAAGAATGGAATTGAGAAAATAACTTTAGGAAAAACCAATTGATTAAGACGACACCCAAGGAAGAATCCACCTAGACTTCACTTGTTATCTAACTCTGAACCAGACGATTTATTCATTTGACTTGATCCGTAAGATTCCCTAAGTTATATTAATCCCTCTCTCGAGGCGACTAACGTCTAACCCTAGGTTGATTAATTGAAATATCTTTCTAATTAAAACCCTTAGAATTGCATTAACTCGATCTATGGACTCCCATATTAGGTTTCACCCTAATCCGGCAAAATCTCGTCACCCTATCTCTAGGCGCACGATCAACTTTACTTAATTATGCTAGATCTACTCTTAGGCAGGGACTTTTGCTCCTCCACCTAATCACATCATGCTTGAATTAATATCCCAGAAATATCAACATAAGAATTAAGAACACATAATTAAGAACAAGTTAAATATTTATCATATAGTTCAACAAACGAAAACAAGATTCATCTTAGGTTTCATCTCCTCAGGTATCTGAGGGTTTAGTTCATAACAATAAAAGAAAATATCTCAAAAGAAAAGATAAAACAAAACATATGAAATCCCTAAAACCCCCTCAAGGAATTGAAGGAGAGATCCTCCGTCTTGAGTATAACTCCGGCTTATTGATATGGATCAACTGGCTGTCTTCGAGTAAATCCCCACAAATCTGCCTTCTTTGGCCTAGTTGGATGCCCCCTGACTAAAGCCCTGGGTTCCCCCCTTTTCTGGTCATACTTAGGGTGTTTATATAGGCTTCGGAATGTGTTTCTTTGCCCCGAAGTATCCAAATCCAAGTGAAACTCTTCTTTCCTACGACAGGGACACGCCCATGGCACACGCCCATGACACACGCCCGTGTAAGTCGTGGCCAGGCCGTGTTCGAACCTGTTGACTGGGGCACGGCCGTGTGGCTAGGGCCCAGGCCGTGTGGATTTCGTGATATGGCCCATTTACTCCGTTTTGGGCCCGTTTTTCGTTCTTTTCGTCATTGGGTGCTCTCCTGAGTATAAAAGATGAAAACAAAGGATTAAGAGCACCAAATTACACAATTCAGGGTTTAAATCATCCAAAAGCATGCTAAATGTGGGCTTAAAATATGTTACTTTTACGGTTTATCAACACACGCTGGGGCGCGGTCACCTTCCACCACCGCTCTCCGCTCTCCCTAAACACAGTCAAAGTAGTCAAGAAACCCAACAACAATGGCAAGTTAGAAAAGCTCATGGTTAAGGAGTTGTTTTCATTTCCTATTATTTTCTTGAATCAAATCCATATTTGTAGAATAATCCATATAATTTGTCTTTGATGTAACTCATTTCTTTTAATCTTCCTAACTAACATTTTTTGGGCTCAACTTTGTTTGTTTTATTTTTTGGGTGCATCTTTTAGAATCTTTTTGTGTTTCCTTTTCTTGGTTTTTTGGTACTTTGGGTATTTGAATCAATTAAAAGAATGATTAAGCAATGTGAATTGAAAACTGATTCAATCGGATGGTAGGGGAGAGGGAAAGGGAGAGGAGAGCGATGGTGGGGGTAGGGAGTCGAGAGGTGGGAGGGGAGTGGGATAGTGGGGGAGAGAAATATATTTTTTATTTTTTAATATTAATATAATATTTTTAATTATATATTAATTAATTAATTATTTATTTATTTTGTAAAAAAATTATTTTTCTATTTTTGTTGGAAATTATTTGACATAAATAACAATGTGACATCCTTTGTGTGATATTTTTTTCATATGTTTGTTGATTGGACCACATCATCATTGACAGTGGTTGACAAACGAAGGTATCAAGGTGAGGAAAAAACTTAATTTAGGTATCATTTATAATTGGATTTTTAATGATGATCAAGAAATCATAATTTCTTTTATTTGTCTAGAGAAACGAATTAGTATTTAACTACTCTTTTACACAACATATGATGCATCTATCTTAAATCAAATACTCATATAGGATTGAAAATTTGTGATTCAAATATGATTTATATTTTAAATAAAGCAATGAAATTGGTAGCAAAAATATGTGGCAATTACACTACAAAAAGTTATAATTTATTCATTAAACTATTTAAAAGTTTTTATTTAAAACATGGATGAATCCAAAAATTTTTTAGTAGGGTTCGATATTTAATTATAATTTTCTCATAGATCAAAATATAAGTTTATTATGTATTAATTTATAATTTCATTATTTTTTAAGGAACGAAACATGATTTTTTTTAGGGAGGCTAAAGTACAATTTTACTATATATTGATTTATAATTTCTTTATTATAAGAGAATTGAATTAAAAAATTTTCATTTTGGGGGCCAAAGTGTAATTTCACTACATATTAATTTATAGTTTTTGTATTTATAAGAGGACAAAAATTAAAAAAATCATATTTTAAAAATTCACCCCTGATTTAAGTCACTAGGTTGTTAAGTTTTTTTTTTTAAATTTGCTAGCGAGCCCCAAACCAGGATAAATTATTCCTGCATCTAGAAGTTTAATTACCTCAGCTTTGACCACTTCTTTCATATTGGGGTTTAGCCGTCTTTGGGGCTGCACACACGACTTGTATTCTTCTTCCATTAAAATTTTATGGGTGCAGAATGATGGGCTTATTCCTTTAATGTCAGAAATTTTCCAAGCTATGGCCCTTTTATGTTCTCTTAGTACCTGTATCAATTCCTCCTTTTCTTTGGGTTTTAGTTCTAAAGAGATAATAACCGGTAGCGTAGAATTTTTCCCAAAGAATGCGTATTCCATGTGTTTCGGCAATTGTTTCAATTCCAGATTGGGTGGCTCATCAATGGAGGTTTTCTGTTTTAATTCGTCATTGTCTTCAATGCTTTCTTCTTTCATTTGTCTAAATGAAGACGTATTCAAGTTCATCTCTTCGCCTTCATCTTCTTCCCCCTCTTCTTGAGTCAGGCACAGTTCCATCGTGTCGTCATGGATGATTTCCTGTAATGAATTTTGAATGATATGATCAGTAGTATCAACAAAATAACAGGAATCATCTTGTTCTTTAGAATATCGCATGGCATCATAAATTTGAAAAATAATTTCCTCATCGCCTATCCTTAATGCAAGTTTACCGTCACCTACATCAATAACAGTTCTAGCAGTGGCTAAAAAAGGACGCCCTAAAATTAAGGGAACATTAATGTCTTCATCCATGTCTAACACAACAAAATCAACAGGGAAAATAAATTTATCAATTTTTACCAAGACATCTTCGATAACTCCTCTAGGATATTTAATGGATCTATCGGCTAACTGAATACTCATCCTAGTGGGTTTTGGTTCCCCAAGATCTAGTTGTTTAAACATTTTGCAAGGCATTAAATTAATACTGGCACCTAAATCAGCTAATGCTTTCTTACTATTTAAGCTACCAATTAAACAAGGGATAGTAAAACTTCCCGGGTCTTTTAATTTGGTTGGTAACTTATTTTGGAGAATGGTTGAGCATTCTTTATTAAGTTCCACCGTCGACACTTCTTCAAGCTCCCTTTTATTCGTCAGGAGTTCCTTTAAGAATTTTGCGTACTTCGGCATCTGTGAAATGGCTTCAACAAAAGGTAAGTTAATATGTATTTGTTTAAAAAGTTCAAGAAACTTACCGTATTGGGCATCTAATCTTTCTTTCTTCAACTTTGTTGGATATGGGATTGGTGGTTTACTTTCTTTGCGTATTGGATTTACGTCCTCCACCCCATCATCTTTTGTTTTGTTATCTTTGTGCGGTCTCTTTGGTTCGACTAACTCTTTTCCACTCCTTAGTGTAACTGCTTTTACCTGTTCTGTTCCTTTAGAAAGAGTCTCTGCCCGTATTTCGTAGATCATCTTAGTAAGTAATCCAACCTACTTAGAGAGCTCCTCGAATGACTCAGTAAGTTTTTCAACTAACGGTTGTTGATCTTTAAGTGTTCTCTCAGTGTCTTGGAAACAGTTTTCTGTGTCTGAGATGAATTTTGTTAGCTTCTCTTTAAGGTTTGGCTGATTTTTGAAATTTTGAGGAGGTTGCTGCTTTTGATTTCCTTGATTTCCTTGACCTCCCCACGAAAAATTTGGGTGGTTCCTCCAACCTGGATTATAAGTATTACTGTAAGGATTATTATTGGATCTGAAATTATTATCTATATAGCTCATCTGTTCGCTCTCTGCATCTGGTTGGTAGGGTGGGTATTCAAGATTCGCCACGGTTCCACTTGCGTCGCACTGCATGACTGGACGTGCCTGCAAAGAACACAAACTATCAATCTTTTTATTCATCATCTCTACCTGTGTTGATAGTATGGTTATCGCATCGAGGTTGTAAACTCTAGCTGATTTTGTCGGTTTCGTCCTTGTAACCTGCCACTGATAATTATTCAGTGACATCTCTTCAATGAACTCGTAGGCTACTTCAGGAGTTCTATTGTTCAAAGTTCCACCGGCTGTTGAATCGATTAGTTGTCTCGTTAAGGGGTTTACACCGTTATAGAATGTTTGGACTTGTAACCACAAGGGTTGACCGTGGTGTGGACACCTTCTCAAGAGATCCATGTATCTCTCCCATGCATCGTATAATGTCTCTAAATCCATCTGCACAAAAGAAGATATATCATTCTGTAATTTGGCCGTTTTGGCCGGTAGGAAGTATTTCAATAAAAACTTTTCGGTCATCTGTTCCCATATAGTGATTGACCCTCGTGGTAACGAGTTTAACCACTGTTTGGATTTATTCCTTAATGAAAAAGGGAATAATCGAAGACGTATGGCATCATCAGAAACGCCATTTATTTTGAAGATATCACAGAACTCTAAAAAATTAGCTATATGCGTGTTTGGATCTTCGTCCTGCAAACCATCAAATTGAACAAACTGTTGAATCATTTGTATTGTGTTAGGCTTTAATTCAAAATTGTTAGCAGCTATAGCAGGCCTAACAATACTTGATTCCGCTCCTATTAAATGCGGTTTAGCATAATCAAACATAGTGCGTGGAGCATTATTCTCCCCCACATCTTGTGGTTGTGGGTTATTCTCGTCCATCCCTTCAGTAGGATTGGATCTACCTTCTTGATCTTCCTCTGTGTAATTTAGGGCTCGCCTGATTTCTCTATGAGTCCTACGAACAGTAGCTTCAATTTCACTGTCGTATACCAAAAGCCCTCTCGAGTTCCTTCTAGTCATAAACTAGAGGTACCTGCTGAGAAAAAGAAAAAGAAGGAAAATTTAGCAAAAATTAAAATTTAACCAAAAAAATAAAAATAAAAGTAAATTGCAAAAAATAGCAAAAAAATGGCTAAAGTAATAAAAATAGAGCGTTCTTAATATTTAAGTTCCCCGGCAATGGCGCCAAAAACTTGATCGCTGAAATCAGAGCTTTAAAATTTATAAAACGAATGATCAAACTTGGAAACTAACTCTGACAACGATTAAAGGCAAGTGTACCTATCGAACAGTAGTATAGCTTAGGCAAGACCGGATTGTCGAACCCAAAGGAACTAAAAGTACTAATACTAACTTTCTTTTTATTATTTAGCCTAGAATAAAGTGAAATTGCTTTAATCTAAATTAACAACTATTAAGCTAAAGACGCAAAGACAAAAAGAATGAATTGGGAAATAACTAGAAGAAAAACTCAGTTGATCATGACGATACCCTTAGGAAGAATCCACCTAGACTTCACTTGTTATCCGACACTGAACCATACGATTTATTCACTTAGTTTGATCCGTAGGACTCCCTAATGTATATTAAACCCTCTCTCGAGGCGAATAACGTCTAACCCTAGGTTAATTAGTGGAACTCTCGTTCTCTTATAATAACCCCCTAGAATAGCAGGAAATCGATCTATGGACTCCCATATTAGGTTTCACCCTAATCCGGTAAAATCTCGTCACCCTATCTCTAGGCGTGCGATCAACTCCGCTTAATTATGCTAGATCTACTCTTAAGCAGGGTCTATTCCTCCTCCACCTAAGCACATCAAATTTGGATTAAGTACACATAATTAAGAACAAACTAAGTATTTATCATATAATTCAGAAAACAATAACAAGATTCATCTAGGTTTCATCCCCTTCAGGTATCTGAAGGGTTTAGTTCATAACAAATAAATAAAACATCTCAAGAGAAAAGATAAAAAAAAACATAAGAAATCCCTAAAACTCCCTGAAGGAATTGAAGGAGAAATCCACCGTCTTGAGTAGAATTCCGGCTTCTTGGGATGGATCAACTGGCTAACTTCGAGTGATTCCCACAAATCTGACCTTCTCGGCTTGGCTATTTGGCCTCGCTAACCGCCCCCTCAAAGGTGGTACTTAGGGGGTTATTTATAGGCTCTTGGAATGCGATTCTTTCTCCCTAAGTATCCTTTTTCGACTGAAATTGTCTAGAGCCACGACAGGGGCACGGCCATGTCACACGCCCGTGTGACTCCTCTTCAAGCCGTGTTCGGATTTCTAAGTTGAGGCATGGCCGTGTGCTCTTTGGGCCAGGCCTTGTCGATTTTGTGATATGGCCCATTTATTCTGTTTTGGGCCCGTTTTATGTTCTTTTCATCCTCGGGTGCTTTCCTGGGTATAAGACATGAAAAGAAAGGATTAAGAGCACCTTTTTACATAAATTGAGGAATAAATCATCCAAAAACAAGCTAAATGTGGAATTGAAATATGTTATAATTACGGTTTATCAACTAACTAAATAAAGCCCATATGACCTCAAACCTATAAAAATGATAAGTAAATAACTTAAATTTCACACCTAAATGTTGGCTGAATGTCAAGCTTGTTTCTAGGTTTTTCACACTTTAGCAAACGACAATGAGATGAAATGGTTGAAGAAGATAACCTTTCATCCACTAATTTAACTTATATAGTTTAATTAAGGTTTAATTAACCTATTTTAATTAACATAAACATGGTTTAAATTAATTTAATCTAACTTGATCATTCTTAGTGGATTTTGACATCACCGTCCATTAAATTTAACTTTAAAATGGTTTAATTATCATTTTGGACTTTTGGCTAATTGCAATTTAAGTCCTCAAGCATTTTGCCAATTAGAAATCTATAACGACCGGACTTTTATAATTTAGTCCCTAAGCCTTAATTAACTATTAATTCGGCAAAATTACTAGACCAATATTGAATATATTTTTATATTATTTAATACTTATGAACTCAATTTACAAAAATAGGGTTTCAAAACTGCATTTTTCGGTACCAATGAAAAGTAGGTTGTTACATATTTTGCATCTTCAAGTATGTTTCACCAAACTTGCCTTTAAAGTTCTCGTCTTCAAGATCACTACACGAAATTTGCCTCCAAGGCGTCTTACTTTGCCTCTCTAGGTCGACTTCGCCAAGTTTGCTTCTCATGCATGTAAAAACCATCTATAAACCTTGCTAGGGATCCATAGCAAGCATCGCCAATAAATCAACTCAAGACAAATCACTTTGCAACCTACCTTTTGTCTAAGGGTAATTGTTATACCCATTCTTGCATACAACTATCAAGGCACCTTGTTGCATCTTAATGAATCACCCATACCTCTATAACCACCCTATGTATAATAGGGTGTCATTCCAGTGGGACTTACACCAAAGCTTCATTTTTCCTATAAAAGCCCTTTCCATCACGAGAAGAAGGGAAGTTCTAAGAAATCTACTAAAGTTTTGCCAAATCTCTCCCAAGAAGCTCTTTCAGCTCATAAGACCCCTTGAAACCACAATTCCCAATGGCTTTCCGTACTATGTACGGTATGAATCACCTCCACTTTAGCAATTCTTCATATCTCCTATGGTGTGAACTGCTATTACAAGCCACCCTTAACTTATTGTATTGTAACAATAATAACCAAATACCTGATGAAAATCAAACAATGCATATATTCTTTTTAGCTAAAAAAAAGGTACTAGAGTTTTCTATTTTTTATTATATTTGATCTTAACCAAAGAAATGGGATTTGAAGGGGCCAATAAAAAAAACAATAACGTGCATTATTAGCGATACAAAACATGGTTTATTACTCGTCATTATCTCGAAACTGTAACATTGCCCTCTTAATTGTAATATACCAACAAAAAAAACCGATGAAGTCTTTGGTTTATTGATAAGGAGGAAGTCGAAAGATATCAAAGTCAAGCTCAACCGAGCTCTTTCTAGACGTATTTTGGTTATTAGAACATTTATAGTTATTCAAATTAATAATTGTAATTATAATTTTTTCAAAAAAATAAAAAGAAATATATAGAAAGGATTTAAGGATTGAGGTTTTAACTATCAATCCGACTATAACATACATACAAAAGATCTATTTTCTTTGGCAAGCTGGATAACCTTATATAGCTACATTAAAATTGAACAACTACAACCTAACACCTATGCAGTAGCTACTAAAGCAGCATTAAGGACTAAGAATTCCAATGGTGTATTTGTAGGTTTGCCCATGGTAGCTAACTAACAAGGCATTACAAATGGCGTGCTATTATTTCCTCACGCTCCATTTCTGCTTGGAAACTTGCGATAAATTCCTCGTCCCTGCATCAATTTCATTTATCATAAGCGATGCCAATACCAGTGATCGATTGTCACACAAATCATCTCCCTGCTTTTCTAGTTCCTTGCTTGTTCTTGCCTCACCAACAGCTTCGTCAACCAGCTTCCTTTTCTTCACTGGTGGTTGCTGCGGAATATACCCCACGAAAACAATGAGAGGTGCCTCTTTAAAAAGCTTATCAATGTACACAGGCATAGCTGCAGCAACTTTATTCTTAGAGACATAGTAGCGTTGGAACCCAAAAAGAAGAGCACAACGTTGCTTGTTACGGAGGCGTTGCCCAAGAAAAGTGAGGGCCTTGTTGTTTTCAAAATAGTTGTTTGTAGATGAGTATTGTCGGGTTTCTTGATAGTATTGGATTTGTGAAGTTTATGTAGTCTGGTTTGCAGTTTGGGAGAGTATGAGATATGGGAATTGGGAAATGGTAATGTAAATAATGTAGGAAAACAAGTGTTCAAATTGTGTCTTTTTTTATAAAAAAGACAGATGGCTTAGAATCTATGTATTGTTACCGTTTACTCTATGATTCGTATTTTATCCATCTAGCAACTTTACGGGACTGGCTTAGATCTTATGCCAACAACTCGCCCTGTTTTATTTAATTTATGGGAATAAACCAACTGATTCAGGCATTCATCTAACCATTTGATCTAAACGCTTCTTTAATATGTTTATGGGACAAACTGGAACCACATTTTTATGTATGTAAATTTATCTAGCCATTCGATCTACCTCCAACCATCCTCCCCCCACCTTTTCTTTTTACACTTTGGATATTACGCAACCCCTATGTTAGTTCACAAGATACCTCAGTGGTGATGATCACTGGGAGACGTAAAGTTAAAATCATATCTATTAGAACAATCCATGCAAATTCGTGACTCAATTTTCCAACCTCTTCTAAGATGCTTTGATTCGGTTGGTATAAAGTTGTACAAGTGTTCCAACAGGTTAATCCATCCTATCCTACTGAATGGCATAGAATTTAGTACCATCATATATTGATCTGTGTTAAAAAAAATCCAAGGCAAAATCTAACACTGAAATAAACGAGTCTTTCATTGCCAAGTAAATTCTTTTATTTGCTCAAAATAATTGAAAAAATTTCTCCCTGAAAGAAAGATACCAGAGGATAAGTAGAAAAAATAATACTCAAAGTAGGCGAGATCAATATCATTTTACAACATCCATTTGTACACAAATTTCATCTGAAACAAGATATGAGCATATGTACCAGCAATGCATGCAAAAAAAACTAACTAGTTAGTCATATACCTTCTCGCCTTCCTTAATTTTACCCTCTCTATCACATACGCAATAGATCTGCTGAGTTTGAAACTGTGAACATTGAAAGGGAAAAGACAATGAGCATCAGCTTCAGAAACCTTAAGAAGCTTGAAATCAAGTATGAAAGAAATTGTTGATGCAGAAAAAGGAGCTCATACTGCCACAATGATTATGGGGGAAGTCCTCATCATTTTGGTCTAACTTCTATGTCAGATATACATAGAAGCTGCAACAAAGTAGGCCCAAATTAGTAACATCGCTTCATATCAAGTATACTTCAATATGACATGTAGAATGAAATCATCCCGAATCCAACCTGAATTGCCAAGGCTAAGATAATTTAAAAATCATATTTGGTTATATAAGGTCAACATTTTCATACTAACTTTGTTTGCAACAAAAAATTCATACAACTCAGCTTACAAGATTAACCATCTTATCGAGATTCTTATTATATGAGTTAGCTATACGGTTTAAAAAACTTGTCACTTTCTTAGCCAGCTTGGTATCCGGACCAAAGTAAAGAGATACTACAATAACATTCCACAACCAATAATCACTTACTAAACAATAATTACTTATTGATAATTGATATTCTAAATAATCAAGCATAATAAGTTTTAAAACTCTAAAAGTACCTAATTGTAAAATTCATGTAACACCCCTTACTTGTGTTCGACGTCGGAACAAGGTACGAGGCATTACCGAGGAGTACGAAACACTTACAGATGATTTAAACCATTTATCGCTCAAATACCAAAATTGATTGTGAAAGTTCCTTTAATGGACCCTTGAAGTCCAAATCATGCATTAGGATCAGGTCGGGACTAAATCAGAATCGTATGAAAATTTTCGCAAAATCCCTAAGTTTATCTCATTTACGAGGGTCCCACGCCCGTGTGGCTCAAATGGCCATGCCTTTGGGGCGTATAACTCTCTGAGTTGCATCTATGAAGGAACTTGGGTCACACGGCCTTAGTACACGCCCGTGTTGCTAGGTCGTGTGGTAAAGTTAATTTTCACAAATTAGGCTATTTTCCAAGCCATATTTCTCACTCATTTGATCCTTATTCTTCACCGACATTTAATACATACTAAAACCAATTTAAGATACTCAACCGAGCCTTATACTTAATACCATTTGTTAGTCGTACACTTCATATAAATAACAAGAAACGTATATGGGCTCAATTCTTATTAAATTTCTCTTGTACTTATACTTTTTCACACTATGTATTCATATAACATATAACAATCATACCTCTGTATTTCATATACATTTTTATAACAATTTGTCTTGGTTTCAAACTACTTCATATTTGAGTTTTACTTATCAAATCATTTGAAACATCATCTTTACACATATAGTGCACTTGAGATGCACAATTCTATAATTATGAATGAACACATTTATCAAACATATTCCATGTTTTTATATATTATAGTCTCATATTTCCATGTATCAATTACCATCATTTCCTCGTATTTTGACAGATACATGTAACAATTCATAAACATGCAATTCACTAACTCTTCCTGCCAATCACAATTTAAATTGACAAATCACTTATTGAGCCCAATTTCAATGTTCACTAAAATCTATTAGGATGTACGTATCCACCAATAAATTCCATGTACAGGTATCATCACCTCATATTTTCACATACATTTAGTTTCCATATTATGAACTCAAATAACATATACAAGACATACCAATGTATTCCAAGTACGCTTTCATAATATTTCATTTCGAATTCAGATTATGTCATATTAGAACTCTTCTCATTAACTCATTTGGAATACCAATTCATATGGATAATACACTCAAGGATGTACAAATATATAATCACAAATGAACTCATTCATCAACCAAGTTCTATGTTCATGTCTCATCAACTCATATTTCCTTATATCACATAATTCTATGCAACACTTACCAACTTCGTCAAATTAGTGAACGTCTTACGGAATTGTTCTGCACCAGTATGCATTGAATTTCACTGATAATCACTGATGCCATAACATAGCTATGGTCTTTTCACTAGAATACCATAGCTCAGCCATGGTCTTACATCTTCACTATCATTATGCCATGGTGAAACCATGGACTTATCCGTCAATTCATCACTTTTCACTAGAATGCCATAGCCCAGCTATGGTCTTACATCTTAAACACGTATCACACTGATGCCATATCCCAGATATGGTCTTACACGGAAATCACTTGTCACTTGTAGCCGAAGCTACCGCTATTCACTGATCAGGTAGCCGGAGCTACCACTTTTCACTGATCAGGTAGCCGGAGCTACCACTTTTCACTTGATCAGGTGGCCAAAGCTACCACTTTTCACTTTCACTTGTCCTTGATCAGATAAGTGTAGCCGAAGCTATCACTTATCACTTTCACTTGTCCTTGATCAGATAAGTATAGTTGAAGCTATCACTTATCACTTATTGCCATGGTTCAACCATGGTCTTTTCCGTCAATTCATCTTGTCACTGAACTGAAGTGCTCAATTTGATCATTTATTCAATTTTCATGCTTTTACATTATTCACGATTTTATCATCAATACATATGAAACTACACATCATGAAGTTCATAAAATTAACAAATGATTACTAAAATTTAGCCATATAAACTCACAAGTTCAAATTTTGTATTATAACGATAATCATAATTTCATAATAAATATTCCAAATAAAACATTATATCATTTCTAATTCAACATTTATCAATTATAATCGAGCATGTGATCAATTTGTACATAAGTCGATCATATATTCTTCCTCCTCCTCCTCTCCATCCACATCTGATCGCTGTAAAATCAGAGTTTTAAATATTTATAAAAGAATGATTAAACCTGGAGACTAACTCTGACAACGATATTAAGGCAAGTGTACCTATCGAACAGTAGCATAGCTAGGCAAGACCAGTATCGAACCCAAAGGAACTAAAAGTATTAATACTCACTTTCTTTTTGTTATTTAGTCTTAAAGTTAGAGTGAAGATTACTTTTAAACTAAATTGACTACAGCTAAACTAAGGACACAAAGACAAGAAGACGAATTGGAAAATAACTTTGAGGAAAAACTCAGTTGATTTTGATGATACCCTCGGGAAGAATCCACCTAGACTCCTCTTATTATCTAACCCTAAGTTATATGATCTCTTTTACTTAGCTTGATCCGTGAGACTCCCTAACCTATATTAAACCTTCTCTCGAAGCGAATAACGTCTAACCCTAGGTTAATTAGTGGAACTTTCGTTCACTTATAATAACCCCCTAGGATAGCAGTAAATCGATCAATGGACTCCCATATTAGGTTTCACCCTAATCCGGCAAAATCTCGTAACCCTATCTCTAGGCGTTCGATCAACTCCGCTTAATTATGTTAGATCTTCTCTTAGGAAGGGTCTATTCCTCCTCCACCTAGGCACATTAGATTTGGATTAAGCAACATAATTAAGAACAAACTAAGTAATTCATCATATAACTTAAAAATCAAATAATAAAATCCATCTAGGTTTCATCCCCTTCAGGTATCTGAGGGGTTTAGTTCATAATGAAATAACAAACCATCGCAAGAGAAAAGATAAAACAAAACATAAGAAAAATCCTAAAACCCTCTGAAGGAATCGAAGGAGAATTCCACCGTCTTGAGTATAATTCCGGCTTCTTGGGATGGATCAACTAGCTATCCTTCGTGCTATTCCCTAACTCTTACCTTCTCGGCTTGGCTTCTTGGCCTCGCTTTCGCTCCCTTTCAACTGGTGATACTTGAGACTTATTTATAGGCTCTTGGGAAGCGATTCTTTCTCCCTAAGTATCCTTTTCTGACTAAAATTGCTCTTTCCAGTGTCAGAGGCACGGCCATGTCACACGCCCGTGTGAATCGAGACCTGACCGTGTTCGGATTTCTCTTGAGGCATGGCCGTGTGTGATGGGGTTGAGGCCGTGCTCTAGGTGCTCATCGAGGCACGGCCATGTGTGCTTTGGGTCAGGCCGTGTCGATTTCGTTCAAAGGCTGAAACACCCCAAACCCAGCCCACGAGCCTTGACCGGATCTGGTATGTTCCCCGGTGTAAACCGTTTCAAATTCTTTTGTGACTTAGGAAAAACTTGTATGTTTTGAAAGAAAGATTGTTTTGGGTTGGGCTTGAGTTGAAAACGAGTTTATTTGAGGTGACAAAATATTTAGAGTTGTATTTTAAATCAAATTGACTTAATCTTTAATAATTAAAAATGTCGTAACATAGTAAATAAAACTAAAAATAAAATAGTTCACTATGGCTTTATTACATCAAATAATTTCCCAAAAAAATGAATTTAAGTGCTTAAATAAAATGAAAGTCCAAATAATAAAAATTTTCCTTGCTGTGCATGGCCACCTTTAAGCTCCTGCCGACCCGGTCCATTACTGTTCGTCACCTGAAAAAGGTTCCCACAACGGGGTGAGTCAACAGACTCAATGTGTACACAACACTAAATCATAATCGAATCAGGCATAACAATTATTACACATTCATATCATAGCATACAAGTTATGAAGCATTCCCAAAACCCAAACCTATTAAGCCATCCGCTACACTCCCCCGTACCAACCTGTACACCGTGGGGACTACTAAGTCGACCCTCCTTCCGCTACACTCCATATCGCGGTCTTAGGTCACCGCATTCGTGGTCTTAGGTCACCACATTTAGATTACTGTGGTCTTAGGTCACCACATTCAGATTACTGTGGTCTTAGGTCACCACATTCAGATATCACGGTCTTAGGTCACCGTGTTCGTGGTCTTAGGTCACCACATTCACTTCCCCTTCAAAATAAAACCCATATGCCCCATATAATAGTAATATGCATAAATATGCCAGAGTTCACATTCTTATTCTTATTCTCAATTAACATATTTCATAATCCTAGTAGGAGTAGGAAACGTACTTAAGTACTTTGTACCATAACATGGTACCTTAGCTACTTTCATATTCTTAATACCATATATATTAATTAAACTTAGCCATATAAGATAGTATGAAATAGTGTGGGGTACACACCTGATTTGCTTAGGGTTTTCAATCCAAATCCCGAAAAGCTTGATCTAATGCCTTAGATCTTAGATCTCTACATTTAATCAATCATTCAATACTTAGTAAAGAACCATTCAGCCATAAATCCAAATCCTAGTAGGATTAGTACACTAAAACTTACCTTGCAATTTCCAAATCCCGAAAGTATTCCTTGCCTTATATGTCTGTCGAAATCCCTATAACTTCATGTTAGATCAATTTCTAACATTTATTCATAACAAATAACCCTCAGCCGAATGTTGAATATGACTTACCTTGTGGATTTTAAATCCTGAAATTCACCGAATAACTAGGGAACACGCAGCCTATGGTGTACCTTCGGGAAAAGAACTTCTCATTCCTTGTAGTTGACACTTAGTAAATCCCGAAAGATCTCTTCAAGGTTTCGGCAACAAGAATATTGATGGGATTAGTCCTAGATTTCGACAAATCTAAAAGAAAAGAATAGAAATCAAACTTGTTCTTACCTTTGAAGAAATCGACAGCACCTAAGCTTGAAGCCACTTAAGATATTCGGCTATGGCCTTAAAAGGCTTACTTCCGGCTTTTGGAGGGATTAGAAAGGAAAGAGAAGGAAGAATAAAGATGGAGGATTCGGCTAGAACACAAGGTATTTCGGCTTTGGCTAACCAAGAGAAGAAGAATAAAAACTGTAGGAAATTCGGCAGAGAGAGGAGAATTTGCTTAAGAAATTCGGCAAAGGAAAAGTGAATGAATGAATGGCCTCTCTTTTCCTTTTATAGCTGAATTTACTAGCTAGAGTCCCTTACTTGGCCACCACTCTTCTATTTTGATAGCTTTATCCCTTGAATTATCACTTTATTAAAAGAATTTAATCCAACAATTATCTCTTGAGAATAATCTAAATTAAATCTATTATTTATCTCCTATTTAGCCGAAATTTAAAGAGAATAAAACTCCCCTTTTAAAAGCCTTGTTGCCGACCACCTCTGTGCTTCTGGAAGCAAAAATAAAATTTCTTTTATTTGCTACCCATGAGACTCGAACTCAGGCCCAACACCCTTGCATGTGGCGCCATTTCCAGAGGCCCTAAGTGATATCTTCAGGCCACTTTTCCAAGCCTGTTTGTGTGTCAAATTCCTCCTATTAATTTTCTTAAGGCCACCTTGCCTTAATTCCCTCTTTTTAAACCTTAAAACTTGACATTTCTTTACATTTCCAAGTTTCCAAAAATTTTCGTTTGCCTCCTTTAAACTTAACATTTCCTTACATTTCCAAGTTTCCCGAAATGTTTACTTTCCTCTTTTGAATCATTTCTAGATCATTTCCTTACATTTCTATTTCCTTACATTTCCATACATTTCCATACATTTCTTTACATTTCCTTACATCTTAGGGTTCCCAAAACTCCTCAGAACACATCCAACACACCCACTGAGCACACTATCTCATGAATTATGCACGAACGCATAACCCCTAATCTAGGATGTTACAAAGGCTCATTTACTTCATTTTAGGCCCGTTTTGTGTTCTTTTTATCCTCGGGTGCTTTCCTGAGTATAAAACATGAAAAGAAAGGATTAAGAGCACCTTTTTATATAAAACAGGGGATAAATCATCCAAAAGCATATTAAATGTGGGATAAAAATATGTTACTTTTATGGTTTATCAAATACCCCCACACTTAAGCTTTTGCTTGTCCTCAAGCAAAATTCTCAATTTACAATTAAAACGAACTTTCCATGTAACATCCTGAATTATTGGGCCTATGCGTTTAATGGGTGGATATGTTTAATGTGTTAATCTAAGTGTTAGGGGTCCAAATTGGGCTCAGGCTTAGGTAGAGGCCTTGATTAAAATTATCTGTTTGGGCATTATAGGGTTTAAAAGGTAGTATCTGTGTTTAAAATACCAAAGTGGGCTTGTGGCCTAATATTAGGAGGTGACGCCACACAAGGGAATAAGGGGCCCAAATTTAAGTTTTATGGAGCCCAATTCTTTTAATTTAAGTTAGCTAATTTTCGGCATTTGGGTTAGGTGGAGTGGATGGCAACAAGGCTCAAAAATAGGAGGATCTATATGAATAGGATAATGTAGATATTATAGTTGATAATAAGAAAGATAAAAGGAGAAAAGATAGGAGCTATCTGCAAGGCTAGGTGTTGGCCGAAATTCCATCACCTAGAGGAGTAAAGAAATCAGTTTCTTTATGGCAAAGGGGTGCCGAATTTTCCCTTTTTATTTGCTTAATTTTTAGTTATTAGGAAGGACACTTTCGGTTTTTCATAGGTAAGTGCCAAAATTTCTATAAATAGGGAGGGTTCTCTTCTTTATTTTTCGGCATTTAGGGTTTCCATCTTTTCTTTCTCTTCTCCTCTGAGTAGAAGCCGAAATTCCTAACCCTATTCCCTCATTTTCACTTTGATTCAAAAGCCGAAACTCCATTGTTCTTTTCTCTTCTTTCTTCTAAAAGCCGAAAACTCTATTATTCTTTTCTCTTCTTTCTTCTAAAAGCCGAAAACTCCATTATTCTTTTCTCTTCTTTCTTCTAAAAGCCGAAAACTCCATTATTCTTTTCTCTTCTTTCTTCTAAAAGCTGAATCTCTATAGATTTCTTCGAATCATCTTCTCTTCCTGATTCTCGCAAAAAGCCGGAATCCTCTGGGAGTAGCCGAATCTTCTCTAGTAAGATCTCTTAGATCTAAAAGCCAGAAACACTAGTTCCTGAATCTCATATCACTTTTCGGGATTTCAAGCCTCTGAACAACACATAGGGCAGATAGTAGCTGTGTTGGCTACGGATAGCGGTGACTTAGAAAGTCTCATTCTAACGGTAATCAGGTGTGTAGATCTCTAAGATACTCTTTAACTGTAATTTATGTGTTATGGGCTAAAAAGCCAGAAAGTGGCTGTGTGACAGTCGAATAAAACCCTAAAAGGGTTAGGCAAGGATGCCAGGTACGTAATCATAGAAATCTCTATGTGTATCGAAATATATGAAAGCCTGTACGATGTTTTCTTTATGTGTGTATGCATGGGGTGGGAATATGATAATGAAGGGGAAGTGCATGTTAGGTGACATGGTGATCGGTGGTAGAAAACCCACGTAATGAAATGTTAGGTTACTTGGTGATCGGTGGTAGAAAACCACGTTAAAATTCCTGATTAATAAGGAGTAGGCAGTATGACTGTCGATATGGTGTGTAGCGGTTGGTGGGTTGATTGTACAAATCCCCAAGGTGTGATGGTTGGTACGGGTTGGTGTGTAGAGGATGGAATTCTAGGATGGGTTGGGCTTTGCATCTGTCATGTGATTATGATTGTTGCCATTGTGTATGGGCCAGGACTCATAATGTGTTTGTGGGCCCAAGCCTTTTATGTGTTTTCGAGATTTACACACTGAGTCTTGGTGACTCACCCTATTATTTTCCCCTAACTTTTCAGATGAGCAGTAGATCGTGGACATGAGAGCCGAGACGGACTCGAGGGGCCATCATGTTTTTATTTCTATAGATTATTTTTGGTTTTCCTTTAAGTTTTATTTTGGGAATATTTAGGTAATAAGGCCCCATAGTTGATATTCACCTAAGTAGTTTCTAATACTTGCAACTTATGAAATTATGTCAAAGGTTTAATTATACGAAATAATAATAGTACAAGGTTTTCTTCCAAATGTCATTTATTTATTCAAATATTGCCTATTAACTTACGATTTCCAAAACCAACAATGCAAAAGTTTTCAATGTACAACCCGTAGCATACCAGATCTGGTCGAAACTTATGGGCCGGGTTTGGGGTGTTACAATTTAGTATCAGAGCCCAGTTCAAAACTCGGGCTGTGAAATGGGCCTAGTAATGTTTTGTAAAGTTGATGTGAATTTGAAAAAAAAATTTCGGAAGAAGATATGGCCTTCGAGTCTTCCGGCACCGGATCCACGCAGGTAAGTATTCTAACTCTTGATGTGATGTATATGTTGGGTTTGATGGGCTTGATGGACGTAGAATAGTATGTTAGGCATTAATGGACCTTAGGCTTAGCTAAACAACTCTTCAATTCCATAAGACTTAATCCAACTAAACAAACCCGTGAACGAGTCGATGGGTTAGGGTGTGGCAACAGGCATACGCATGTCTAGGATTGGATTCAGGGAAAGCTTGGTATTTAAGCAGTCCTAGTGACTCACCTCCTCTTCGCTAGAATCCTATTTAGTGCGTAGTGACTGTTCACCTTAGCTACGAGGATTTGTTGACAGGCCAAAATTTATAATTAAAACCCGAAAGGGACCAGCCACCCTATTTCACAACTAAAATACCCCCCAAGTTTTGTAAAATTTTCAAAATACACTTGATTTGTGAAAATTTCCAGAATACCCCAGAATTATAAAACTACCAAAATTTATGAAAATTACCGAAACACTTCGTTGGCAAAATTTTCAAAATATCCTTGGTTTGTGAAAATTTCTAAACAACCGTGATTTTATAAAATACCTAAGTTCTGCAAATTTACTCGAAAATAGATTTACAAAAGAACCCGGTTTGCAAAAGAAAAAAAAACCTTCCAAGGTATCCCTGTTTATAAAAAAAAGGGAACAAAAAAATAACAACATCAAAATATCTCTACTTCGAAAAAAAAACTTATTTTCCAAAAGACCATTGCTTTATAAAAAGAAAAAAAAAACTGTCCCCAAAGTACTTCTAATTCAAAGAAAATCACCAAGATACTTTATTTTGGAAAATACCCTGTAGGACAAAACTACGGAAATACCCCCAGTAGAGATATGATGAAAAAAAAAACACCCTTATGCGATGAATGTATGTGGTTTCTAGAATTAGGAGATAAACTTGAGACTAAAACTGTAGATAGGTTCGAATTCGAAAGAACCACTCTTAAAACTACTTTCCATAAGATTGTTCGTGGTTAATCAGTGAAAGAAATTAATAGTTCATAAAATTTCTAATTTAGAGAATCAACGATGAGCGCTAGAAGAGGAAGAAAAGGCCGCGGTCGAGGCCGTGGAAGTATTAGGACTGATGTGCTGACTCAGCTAGTTAGGGAGGTACTGAAGGAGGTTAAAAAAATCGGTGAAACACTTCGGTTTGGGTGCGTGGACTGTAAGAAAAAAAGAGATCATAGTTTTCTAGTGTTGCGGTCTCGTTCTGTGAAGCATGTTAAGGTACGTCCAAACTTTCGGGTTTGCGAATATTGCAGAAGGCGTCATCCGGGTGAATGTTGGAGGAAGTCAGGAACGTGTTTAAGATGCGGGTCTGAGGAGCATAAGGCTCGGGATTGTTCAATCACCATTAAGTCGGGTATGTTTTGTGTGGGTGCTATATTTTTGGGTATAGAAACTGTATGCGTGCAATGTTTATATATTATTAAATTAGAGTGCGCAGCGAAAGCATAGTGGTGAGACTTGGATAGTACGATTAATAGTTAGTTGGAAATTTCGAGGACGAAATTTCTTTAAGGGGGTAGAACTGTAACATCCTGAATTTTGGGGCATATGCGTTTAATGGGTGGATATGTTTAATATGTTAATCTAAGTGATAGAGGTCCAAATTGGGCTCAGGCTTAGGTAGAGGCCTTGATTAAAATTATCTGTTTGGGCATTATAGGGTTTAAAAGGTAGTATCTGTGTTTAAAATACCAAAGTGGGCTTGTGGCCCAATATTAGGAGGTGACGCCACACAAGGGAATAAGGGGCCCAGATTTAAGTTTTATGGAGCCCAATTCTTTTAATTTAAGTTAGCTAATTTTCAGCATTTGGGTTAGGTGGAGTGGATGGCAACAAGGCTCAAAAATAGGAGGATTTATATGAATAGGATAATGTAGATATTATAGTTGATAATAAGGAAGATAAAAGGAGAAAAGATAGGAGCTATCTGCAAGGCTAGGTGTTGGCCGAAATTCCATCACCTAGAGGAGTAAAGAAATCAGTTTCTTTATGGCAAAGGGGTACCGAATTTTCCCTTTTTATTTGCTTAATTTTTAGTTATCAGGAAGGGCACTTTCGGTTTTTCATAGGTAAGTGCCGAAATTTGTATAAATAGGGAGGGTTCTCTTCTTTATTTTTCGGTATTTAGGGTTTCCATCTTTTCTTTCTCTTCTCCTCTGAGTAGAAGCTGAAATTCCTAACCCTATCCCCTCATCTTCACTTTGATTCAAAAGCCGAAACTCCATTGTTCTTTTCTCTTCTTTCTTCTAAAAGTCGAAAACTCCATTATTCTTTTCTCTTCTTTCTTCTAAAAGCCGAAAACTCCATTATTCTTTTCTCTTCTTTCTTCTGAAAGCCGAATCTCTATAGATTTCTTCGAATCATCTTCTCTTCCTGATTTTCGCAAAAAGCCGGAATCCTCTGGGAGTAGCCGAATCTTCTCTAGTAAGATCTCTTAGATCTAAAAGCCGGAAACACTAGTTCCTGAATCTCATATCACTATTCGGGATTTCAAGCCTCTGAACAACACATAGGGCAGATAGCAACTGTGTTGGCTATGGATAGCGTTGACTTAGAAAGTCTCATTCTAACGGTAATCAGGTGTGTAGATCCCTAACACACTCTTTAACTGTAATTTATGTGTTATGGGCTAAAAAGCCGGAAAGTGGCTGTGTGACAGTCGAATAAAACCCTAAAAGGGTTAGGCAAGGATGCCAGGTATGTAATCATAGAAACCTCTATGTGTATCAAAATATATGAAAGCCTGTATGATGTTTTCTTTATGTGTGTATGCATGGGGTGGGAATATGATAATGAAAGGGAAGTGCATGTTAGGTCACATGGTGATCGGTAGTAGAAAACCCACGTAATGAAATGTTAGGTCACTTGGTGATTGGTGGTAGAAAACCACGTTAAAATTCCTGATTGATAAGGAGTGGGCAGTATGACTGTCGATATGGTGTGTAGCGGTTGGTGTGTTGATTGTAGAAATCCCCAAGGTGTGATGGTTGGTTCGGGTTGGTGTGTAGATGATGGAATTCTAGGATGGGTTGAGCTTTGCATCATTTATTATTTGTCATATGATTATGATTGTTGCCATTGTGTATGGGCCAGGGCTCATAATGTGTTTGTGGGCCCAAGCCTTTTATGTGTTTTCGGGATTTACACACTGAGTCTTGGTGACCCACCCTATTATTTTCCCCTAACTTTTCAAATGAGCAGTAGATCGTGGACATAGGAGCCGAGACGGACTCGAGGGGCCATCAAGTTTTTATTTCTATAGATTATTTGCGGTTTTCCTTTAAGTTTTGTTTTGGGAATATTTCGGTAATAAGGCCCCATAGTTGATATTCACCTAAGTAGTTTCTAATACTTGCAACTTATGAAATTATGTCAAAGGTTTAATTATACGAAATAATAATAGTACAAGGTTTTCTTCCAAATGTCATTTATTTATTCAAATATTGCCTAATTAACTTACGATTTCCAAAACCAACAATGCAGAAGTTTTTAATATACAACCCGTAGCATACTAAATCTGCTCGAAACTTATGGGCCGGGTTTGGGGTGTTACATTCCATGATCTGCAATTCTTATCAACAATGTCTTATCCTAATTCATAGAAAATTCATGCATGGATAATTTGATTCAAAGCGTCCTAAAGATTCAAACGAGATAAGTTATAATCTTGTACCTTGAAAACATAGGTGTCTTCCCTCTTTTAAATAACTACCTATCTAATTCAAAATTGACAAGGATTGATATCCTCACTTAGGATTCACTTAAATCACTCTAAAGTGTTTAATGTTCAGAAAAAGATCACTCATAAGTCGAACCTGAAAAGTTAATCCCATAGGCTGGCCTGAAAATCAAATCTCTACCACTGTAATATGAGATAACAAACTGATCAAAAGGTCTTTAACAGGGTTGTAACGGGGCTAGGGTTAAAGGTATGGATAAAGGCTGAATTAGAAGGTTAGAATCGAGATTGACTTGAGAAGTTACCTAACTAGAAAAAATGCACTTAATCTTACATACTAATAAAACGAGCTTTTCTTTGAGGATTTGAACTTGAACATTTAAGCTCCCTTAATCATAGGCCTAATAATGAATTTTTTTTAAGAACAAACTAATATAATTGTAATAAAAAGTTGATACAACTGAAATATAAAACATAGTTAGGAAACTTGTTTAACATCAAATCTCGACAAAAAGGTAGTTAAAAGAATTGGTGATAACAAATACAAAGGGTTTTTGGTTAAAATTAGTAGGTGAGTCAATAAAAAGGGCTGTTAGGCTCAACGGGGTTCACTAGGGGTTAATTATAAAGGTAGGCTTTTTAGTGGGATTAGTGGGTTAAAACCTAGGTGCCTTTATCATTTCTGTATATCAAATCATAACTGTGGTCTTGACATGTATAATCAAGGCAAGTTTTAGAATACAGTTCATAGTTAACACTCATGATCAAAAAATGAGCATGAAAAAGAATGTATGCTCTATAAGGTTCAAATACTCACAAAAATTATGGGTGTTTTGACATCATCCTTATAAATTTTAAATTGCAAGGTAGCAGTTAAATTTAGGTCAACAACCTAGCAAAAATTTCTAATTCATGAGAAACAAACTTATCATGCTTGATTCTCTAGTATTCTTTGAATTAAACATCAATGTATAATTAACTATGACTTATTCGAAAACATGTCAATAATTATCACACATCATTAGAAATTTCATCTTAATTAGTAATATGACAATTTTGCATAAAAACAAGACTAAATCAGGGATTTGAGAATAATGAAAAAAGTTTGGCAATTTTGTTCCATTTTTAACCTCAGGGATTTGAGAATAATGTAGAAAGTTAGGTATTTTTACCCTCCCACACTTAAGATGTACATTGTCCTCAATGTACAAAGATAGGTAATGCATTTAATTTCAAAATCAAAAAGAAGAGGGGGATAGGATACTCCCTTTAGGTGTGGACTGTTTCCTTGGAGGAGGGCCGGGGTCGTGGAGGTTATGGTGGAGGGGTGGTAATTACGGCGAAAGCGTCAGTATGGTGGTGATGGTGGTTCCCGAGCTCTGCGCTAGATGAAGAAATTGGGGAACTCATGCAGGATTAGCCAGGGGTTTTTGAAACTTAATATAAATAAACTAAAGATGAAATTAAAGAAAAGCAAGCTAAAGTGAAGGAGACTAAGAAGAAAACTGAAATGAAAAGAAAATACTAATGGACTATGAAGTTATTATTAAGGGATGGTTCGCAAGGTGGGAATCAATGCTAAGATTGGGGATGTGGTGGCGGCGGTGAGAGTGGTGAGGTTGTCGTGATGGTCGGCGTGATTCCCTAGCAGCTTGGCGAACCTGACATTAAGAAAGTAAAAGAAAATTAAACAAAAATAGCAGTAGAGAAACTTAGATGGGGAAAATAAAGGAGAAGAGTAGGAAATTGAAGCAAGAGAGAAAGAAAAGATAAAAACTAATTTGGTCTCAAAGACCCTTGGCTTGTTGTTGAGACGAAGCTGCCGGCATGAACTCATGTTGATCGTTCTTTGTTGAGGAGTCTATGCGTAGCTTCTTCCGCTTCTTCGGCGTGGTGTTGATTTGCTCAATGATCTAGTGTCTTGAAGGGTCTGAGACTGGAAAGAGTGAAAAAAGGAGAGGAAGCATGAACTCATGTTGATCGTTCTTTGTTGAGGAGTCTATGCGTAGCTTCTTCCGCTTCTTCGGCGTGGTGTTGATTTGCTCAATGATCTAGTGTCTTGAAGGGTCTGAGACTGGAAAGAGTGAAAAGGAGAGGAAGAATTAAATGGAGGGAAGGAGAAAAGGTGAGGGGTTTAAATAGGATTTCAAATTCATATTTCACCCCAGTTGCTAGCACGGGCGTGTTGTGGCCGTGGTGTGTAAGTCAGTAGCTTCACACAGTTTTGGGCACGGGCGTGCCTTATCTGTCTGTGCCCGTGTGTAGAATTTGTTGGATCCGTGACGTTGGGGAGGGTGGTTGGGCTGACAGCACGGCCTGTGCCCTGTCAGTGTGGTGGTTTAGGTGGTCCACACGGCTACGGACACGGCCGTGTGTAAGGCCGTGTGGTCTGGAAGATCTGCATATTTTTGTTAGGAAAAAGAGAAGAAAAAGGAAAAGTTAGATAAAAGCAAAGGAAAAATAAGGTTAGTGCTCGGGTTGCCTCCCGAGAAGCGCTCGTTTATAGTCTTAAGATAGACTTTTCCTCGTTATTTGAAAATTTTAGGAAGGTTTAAAGGTTTGAATATCTTCCCTTATACTTACGGTTTTACTCTCTTGGCAAAGTTGAAGTCGAGAAGCGTTTTCTTTGAAAGTGCCAAATATTGGATTGCTTACTTTGATTGTTCCGTTTGGGAAGATATCATGTTCCTTGAGACGAATTTTTCCCTTTGCCTTCAGGTCTGTGGTAGTGATTTGGGGATCGATTTTGTCTAACAGTACCTGGTCTCCTATTTTGAAGTGATTCGATGTCCCCTTGATCTCTTCCTCGGGTTTTACTTCGTGTGAATCTAGCTTTCCTTTGATCTCTGTCTTCTGCTTCTCTAAATTGTCGACCCAAATGCTTTGTTCCTCGTGTAATTCTTCATTGACTGTTGTCCTGGCCGAGTTGACGGCTTGAAGATTGATTGATTCATCTCCTATACGAAGTATGAGCTCACCTGTAGCAACATCAATTTTAGTCCTGGCAGTTGCTAGGAATGGTCTTCCTAAAATTAAGGGGATTGAGTTATCCTCATCCATGTCTAAGACAACAAAGTCTACTGGGAAAACAAATTTATCGATTTTGACGAGAACATCTTCGATGATGCCCCTAGGAATTCTAACAATTTTATCAGCTAGTTGTATACTCATCCTAGTTTGTTTGGGCTTCCCTAGACCTAGTCATTTAAACTGTGAGTAAGGCATGGCGTTTATACTTGCCTTATTAAACATGGAATTGTAAAACTCCCTAGATCTTTTAGTTTCTGTGGTAGTCTGTTTTGCAGCATCACCGTGCATGTTGCGTTTAGTTCCACATGGTGCTCTTCATCTATTTTGCGTTTGTTGGTCAAGAGCTGTCTTAAAAATTTTCTTGAATTTGGCATCTGAAAAAGAGCTTCAAGAAGAGGTAAGTTAATATGTAATTTCTTTAAAAGTTTAAAAAACTTACCGAACTGTTCCTCTGAATCATCTCTTTTTAAGGCTTCAGGGTAAGGTATGCGAGGTTGGTATTCTTTAATTACCGGTTTTAGCTTCTCTCGTGGTACCTCTACTTTACCTTCGTCTATCTTCTTTTCTGGTATGGAATTTGGCTCAACCAATTCATTACTGTCCTGAGCTGTAATTTCTTGAATTTGCTCCTTAGGATTAACCTCAGTGTTACTTGGTAGACGTCCTTGCTGTCGTTCTGACATTAGTTTTGCGAGTTGTTCGACTGCATTAGTCACGTCCTTGACTGCTTTGGTAATTTCATCGAGTCGTCTCTCGTTGTTTTTGACTTCTCTATCCGTTTCTTGAAGATGGTCCTCGAAGGTTGGTTTCTTTTCTTGTGGATATGGCTGATTTCGGAAGTTCTGAGGAGGTTGTTGCCTTTGATTTCCTTGTCCTCCCCATGAAAAATTTGGGTGGTTCCTCCAACCTGGATTGTAAGTATTACTATAAGGATTATTATTAGGTCGAAAATTATTACCTATATAGTTCATCTGTTGATCTTCTGCTCCTGGTTGGTAGGGTGGGTACTGAGGATTCGTCACAGTTCCACTAGTATCGCACTGCATGACTGGATGTACCTGTGATGAACACAAATTATCAAGCTTTTTATTTATCATCTCTAGCTGCGTTGATAGCATGGTCATGGCATCGATGTTGAAAACTCCTGCTGATTTTGTCGATTTGGTCCTTGAAACTTGCACTGATAATTGTTTAATGGCATCTCCTTAATGAACTCGTAGGCTGCTTCTGGAGTTTTGTTGTTCAATGTTCCACAGGCGGCTGAATCTATAAGTTGTCTCGTTGAGGGGTATACACCGTTGTAAAAGGTTTGGACTTGTAGCCACAAGGGTAGACCATGGTGTGGGCACCTTCTCAAGAGATCTTTGAATCTCTCCCATGCGTCGTAGAGCGTCTCTACATCCATCTGCACAAAAGAAGAGATATCATTCCGTAATTTGGCCGTTTTGGCCGGTGGGAAATATTTCATCAAAAACTTCTCGGTCATTTGATCCCATGTAGTGATTGATCCTCGTTGTAACGAGTTTAACCATTGTTTAGCTTTGTTTCTTAATGAAAAGGGAATAACCGAAGACGTATGGCATCATCAGAAACGCCATTTATTTTAAAGATATCACAGAACTCTAAAAAGTTAGCTATATGCGTGTTTGGATCTTCGTCCTGCAAACCATCAAATTGAACAAACTGTTGAATCATTTGTATTGTGTTAGGCTTTAATTCAAAATTGTTAGCAGATATAGCCGGCCGGACAATACTAGATTCTGCTCCTATTAAATGCGGTTTCGCATAATCGAACATTGTACGTGGAGCATTGTTGTCACCCATATCGCGTGGTAGTGGGTTGTTTTCGTCCATCCCTTCAGTAGGATTGGATCTATCTTCTTCCTCTCTTTCCGTATAATCTAGGGCTCGCCTGGTTTCCCAACGATTCCTACTAGCGGTATCTTCGATTTCGTTGTCGAATATCAAAGGTCCCCTCGGGTTCCTTCTAGTCATAAACTAGAGGGACCTGTTGGAAGAGAGAAAATTTCAGTAAACAAAAATAACAACGAAAAGAAAAAATAAATTGCGAAAAATAAAAATTAGGACTAAAGTAATAAAAATAGAGTTTTCTTAATATTTTAGTTCCCCGGCAACGGCGCCAAAAACTTGATCGCTGTAAAATTAGAGTTTTAAATATTTATAAAAGAATGATCAAACTTGGAGACTAACTCTGACAACGATATTAAGGTAAGTGTACCTATCGAACAGTAGCATAGCTAGGCAAGACCGGTATCGAACCCAAAGGAACTAAAAGTATTAATACTCACTTTCTTTTTGTTATTTAGTCTTAAAGTTAGAGTGAAGATTACTTTTAAACTAAATTAACGACAGCTAAACTAAGGACACAAAGACAAGAAGACGAATTGGAAAATAACTTTGAGGAAAAACTCAGTTGATTTTGATGATACCTTCGAGAAGAATCCACTTAGACTCCTCTTATTATCTAACCCTAAATTATATGATCTCTTTTACTTAGCTTGATCTGTGAGACTCCTTAACCTATATTAAACCTTCTCTCGAAGCGAATAACGTCTAACCCTAGGTTAATTAGTGAAACTCTCGTTCGCTTATAATAACCCCCTAGGATAGCAGTAAATCGATCAATGGACTCCCATATTAGGTTTCACCCTAATCCGGCAAAATCTAGTAACCCTATTTCTAGGTGTTCGATCAACTCCGCTTAATTATGTTAGATCTTCTCTTAGGTAGGGTCTATTCCTCCTCCACCTAGGCACATTAGATTTGGATTAAGCAACATAATTAAGAACAAACTAAGTAATTCATCATATAACTTAAAAATCAAATAATAAAATCCATCTAGGTTTCATCCCCTTCAGGTATCTAAGGGGTTTAGTTCATAATGAAATAACGAACCATCGCAAGAGAAAAGATAAAACAAAACATAAGAAAAATCCTAAAACCCCCTGAAGGAATCGAAGGAGAATTCCACCGTCTTGAGTATAATTCCGGCTTCTTGGGATGGATCAACTGGCTATCCTTCGTGTTATTCCCTAACTCTGACCTTCTCGGCTTGGCTCCTTGGCCTCGCTTTCGCTCCCTTTCAACTGGTGATACTTGGGACTTATTTATAGGCTCTTGGAACGCGATTCTTTCTCCCTAAGTATCCTTTTCCGTCTAAAATTGCTCTTTCCAGCGTCAGAGGCACGGCCATGTCACACGCCTGTGTGAATCGAGACCTGACCGTGTTCGGATTTCTCTTGAGGCACAGTTGTGTGTGATGGGGTTGAGGCCGTGCTCTAGGTGCTCGTCAAGGCACGGCCGTGTGTGCTTTGGGTTAGGCCGTGTCGATTTCGTTCAAAGGCCCATTTACTTCGCTTTAGGCCCGTTTTTTGTTCTTTTTATCCTTGGGTGCTTTCCTGAGTATAAAACATGAAAAGAAAGGATTAAGAGCACCTTTTTATATAAAACAGGGGTTAAATCATCCAAAAGCATATTAAATGTAGGATAAAAATATGTTACTTTTATGGTTTATCAACATCCTTTGTATAAATAACACACTTGTAAGTAACATTATCTATAATTTTCACTATTTACTTGTATGGATATTCAAGCTGTCCATCCGTGTCACAGTTGCTAAATTATTTTTATCTTGAGCTACAGGACTCCAAATTAAAATCCGCTAATTTTACCTGAAACTAGACTCAAATATATTCTTACCATAAAATTTTCAGAAGTTTTGGTTTAGCCAATAAGCATAGTTTATTCTTTAAAGTTACCCCTGTTCTGCTGTCTAACAGTTTCGACCCTTCTTTATTAAAAACTAATTATCTCCTTATACGAGATTCAGATAACATTCTCGTTTATTTATATTGAAAATAGATTCATTTAGAATTTTAAAAATATAAATTTAATCCCTTAATTATTTCTATCCAATTTTTGATGATTTTCCAAAGTCAGAACAGGGGAACTCGAAATCATTCTGACCTTGTCTCACAAAACCTATTATATCTCATGATTTACAATTCCATTGCTTACATTGTTTCTTCTATAAGAAACTAGACTGAATAAGCTTTAATACCATATTTTATTAATCCTCTAATTCGGTTTCTACAATTTTTGGTGATTTTTCAAAGTTATACTACTGCTGTTGTCCAAAGCTATTTTAGTGCAAAGTGTTGATTTCCATTTTGTCCCAAATTTCACAGTTCATACAATTCAGTCCTTATCCAATTAACCCCTCAATTAAGCTAATCTTTCTCAATTAATACTTTACCTAGACTTTATAAGTTACTTCACAACTATTGAAATTCATAATTCCCACATAAAACCCTAACTTCAAACTCTTTTACAACTAGGTCTCAAACATTCACTCTCTATTCAATTCTTTCAATAAAATCGAAATATAAACAATTTAAAGCTCTAATTCCATGCTAAATCATCATATACTTCCAGCACATATTCATAGCAACTTTCAATTTCATTCATAAAATCTAAAACTAATGAATTCAACAAGTGGACCTAGGTGTAAAAGTCACAAAAACACAAAAATTTCAAGAAATAATCAAGAATTGAACTTACATGAAGCTAGAGTATGAAAACCAGCTTGAACCCTCTTCCATGGTTGTTTTTCAGCTGATGAAAATGAAGAGAAATGAAGAAAATTCTAGATATTCCAATTTGGTCCCCTTTTTATTTAGCTAATTTTGACAATTTTCCAATTTTACCCTTATTTCACCCATTTCCTGATTTTTCTCGGCTATTGCCGCCCAAAATATCTCCTTTGGGCTTATTTGCACTTTAGGTCCTTCCTCATTTGAAAACTAAGCTATTTAATCCTTCTAGCAACTTTTATACATTTTTCAATTTAGTCCTTTTTATTTAATTAACCACCCAAACGTCAAAATTTTCTAACGAAATTTTTATACTACCTTATTGACATTCTGTAAATATTCATAAAAATATTTATGACTCGATTTATAATACCGAGATCTCGATACCTCTTTTTCTCGATTTATTGACCAAATAAATCTTTATAAAACACAATTTACTATTTCAAAAATCTTTTAAAAGCTACATTTGGCTCGTAAATATTAAATAATATAATTTATGAGTTCATTTGTCAGATTTGGTGGTCTCGAACCACTATTTATGATATCACTAAAATTTGGGCTATTACAATCCAAGCATAGAAAATTTCTAAAGTTTTAATGAAAATATTGAAAATCCGTAGTTGGTATCAATATTAAAACGATACCTTTTTGAAAATCGATACCAAAATTGAATATTGTTTTCTTTGCAAAATAATGGTATCGATACTTATTTTATGGTATCGATATTTTATGAAAAAGTATCAATACTCAAATAAAAATCGATACCAAATTAGCATTCTGTTTAGTTAGAAAACTGTTCAAATGGTCAAATATTGATACCAAATGCTAAAGTATCGATACTTGTTTCTAAAATGGTAAAACCTCATCTTTAAAAGTTCAATTCATGCCAAAATTCACCTATCTTACAATAGATAATTAAAAGAACCTATTCAAACATCTATAAGAATAACCATGTAACACCCCCTAACACATATCCGTCGCCGAAACAGGGTTACGGAGCATTACCAGACATTTCGGATCAAATATGAACATTACATAATTATCTAACAAACATATTATTTCTCATATAATATCCCAATCAGCAAATTACTTCATTCAAATCAAAACTAATTTTCATACCAAAACATACTATTTATAATCTTAATATAGTACATAAACTTATATATATATAATATATATATATATATGTATTCAATAACATTTTATAACATATTTTGCAACACTTTTCAAAATGACAAATACAAATGTCCTAGGTACATGCCATTTCTAAAAAGATATGTACTTCACCACAATGAGTTCGAGATTGGCCTTGGATGCTAATTCAGCAATTCGACTTTAACCTAACTTGCACACGTAAACAAACCGTACGCTGAGTATAAAACTCAGTGGTATTTCTATAATCCGAATACTTTAGAGAAAATAATATTATAAAGCATACACATTTTATCATACGGTAGACATAGTTTTACAAATAATCATTCCATAGATAAAGCATTTGTACTCATTCTATTCAATCAATTTGCTATCCTAGATAGCTTTCACTATATGAGACAATCATGTGTCTCAAATCACATTTCAATTCATTCTTTGATTTCAATCATAGCACTGTCTCATTCAATAACCATTCCATGAACACATGGTTCATACATTTCAATTTCATGTCTCAATTCAATTCATTTATTTACCCCTATTAACAAGATTCGGACTTTGGCGAATACACGAATCCAACCAAGACATACCAGTATGGCACCCAGTGCCTCATCGGATAATTCGAAGCAATAGATTGACACCAAGTGTCTCATCAGCCATGCCGAAGTAAGTTGGTACCTAATACCTCATCGAAATTATCCGAAGTAATAATATGACACTCAGTGTCTCATCGACTCGTGGTCGAAGTATCCCAAAACACTTCTAATCCTATGTCATGCCAACTATATCCGACTCAGCCCGATACAGTTAATGGGGTATTCAATTCACTTTTCAGTTTCCAACCAGTACACATTTTAATTAATCACATAAATACATAATTCAATATAATTCAATTCACTTTTCAATAACAAATATTCAAATTCCACAATAATCACATATTCATATCTATTTCATCACATTCCTAATCAATCCATTTCAATTGTAAAACACAATACAAAATTCTCACCTTAATTACTTACCATAATATTTAATCAAAATACAACAATTAATAATTAAATTCCTTTTCAATTGCAACTAATATTCATTCCAATTCAAATATTCACATATGTACATGAAATCAATCCCATTCAATTCAATTCAATATCATAAAAACAATATCAATACTCACCACAATGTACTTACCATACATATTAAGTAATAATTCAACAATTAATTATTAAATTCGAATTATAGAAATACAAACCAGAAATTCAGAGCTATTCCACATCGACTTTATCTTTCCTTTTTTTTTTTGTCAAGGATTCCGGTACAACATTAGCTACGGAATTAAAAAAATTAAAATTCATCAATACAACACAATTTAATTTCATATTGAAAATTTCAATTTTTACTTAATTTTTGCCTAAATTTCAATTTAGTCCCTAAAGCAAGACTAACTTTTATTCTTCACATTTAATTCTTTATTTTCATGCAAATTCCACTTTAGAATAAATTCAACTCCCTATTTTCACATAAACTCCTAAATTTTGAATTTTTCACAATTTAGTCCCTATTACACAAAATTTACAATTTATTCTACAATTCAATTCTTTTTCATTTCTAACTTGAAAATCTATCAATTTAGTCCCTAATACTCTAATTATTCAACATAGACAACATTTAAAAACTCAATAATTTCTAAAATTTTGACATGGGTTGAGTAGTATTTAATACCGGGATTCCAAAAACATAAAAATTATAAGAAAATGAGACTAAATTGACTAACCGATTAAACTTAGAACCCTTGAAAACCTTGGCCTTCGTCTTTCTCCTTTCTCCTTTCTCCCTTTTTCTTTTTCTTTCCTTATTTATTCTGTTTTTGTTTTTGGCTTCTCTGTTTCTTTTCTATCTTTATATCTTTTTTTTATTTGTTATATAATATAATATAATATAATATAATATAACATATATACTTAATTATTAAGTAATTATATTTTATTATAATATCTATCAAATTTTACACATGGTTTTAATGTTATGCCTCCTCAATTATGACCATTGGCATAATTACTCTTTTGGTCCCTTTAATTTTTCTTTAATCTATAATTCAACTTTTACCCTATATACAATTTAGTCCTTATATCTAATAACTTTTAATTCAAGCAAATTCACTTAACCAAAACCTAATTAACTACACAACTAGCTTCATAAATATTTTTAATAAATATTTACGAATCCGATTTACGAGAACTGAGTCTTGGGAATGTATTTTTTTAACTTGATCATTTTCAATTAATTAACTATCAAAACGTTAAAATTTCCTAACGAAACTTTAATACTAACCTAATGACACTCCGTAAATATTTATAAAAATATTTATGGCTCGGTTTATGAAATCGAGGTCTCGATACCTCAGTTTCAAAACTAATTAATTTGATAAATATTTCTAAAGCACAAATCAATAATTCATAAGCCTTCCTAAATTCATGATTGACTCATAAATACTAAATAATAATTTATAAGTTCACTTGTTAGATTTTAGTGGTCTCGAATCACTTTTTTTGACATCACTGAAAATTGGGTTGTTTCAAACCAATGTGTCCTCATTGACACCACAATTCAATATCCAAACTAAAATAACATTCCAAACCAAAGTAATTGCATTTAAAGTACTCAAACATCCTTAACAATACGTACCAAGATACCACCTCTTTCAATCTATAAGTCAAATTTCCATATTCACTCACTTTCATAAAATTTATACCAAATATACCAAACAAGTTCCAAACATAAATATATACCAAACCAACAACATATTCACATGTACCAAAATATATCTAAAGACAAGCATTATTCAAGTTTAACAACTTCACAAAATATCCACATAAATTCATTTAACCTATTACAAGCCATATAACCTAATACGAGCATTCAAAAACTATCGATATATTTCCAGATAGTGTGAATCTTGAAGTCGATCCGATCACCCGTATCTACAAGTACGTACTTACAAGAAAACAGTAAATAAGCACAAGTAAGCTTACTTAAGCTTAGTAAGTTCTAGGGAATAAAAAAAATAATTAACTTACTGAATAAACTTAATCAATACAGAAAAGTTATAAATCATAGTCCTATTATTCATAATCAAATCACAGGTGAATAAAAAACTTGTATACGAATGAATCAATTCAATCAATTACGTTATAACACCAAATATACCCGATGAACATTGTAATGGATTTGGATACACGATTAACCACCTAAACACACCAAATCACTCAAATGAGCTAACCAATCAAGAACACACTTGGGCACCAAGTGTCCAGCCCGTAGGCTAACATCCCTCTGAAACACACCTCAGCACTAAGTGTCAAGTCCGTAGGCTTTACATCTGCCCCCGAAACACACCTGAAGCACTGTAATATAACGCGACAATTCACAACAAATGCTGAACTTTGGTATATTCAGTAAACATGAATAAAACCAGAATAATCATCTCGGTGCTCTCTGTCCAGCATAATAATCCGGCTGCCTCGCCTCAGTCTGTCCAGCACCTCTGTTCGGTGCTCTTTGCCCACGGCCTATGCCATTACCACCCCTAGCCTGACCACGGTCTCTCGGTGATTGTTGTACTACCCTATGTTGTTGTGCATTACTAGTACTCTGAGCTTGCATCTGATCAACCCTCAGTGGACACTCCCTGATACGGTGACCCAATGATCCACACCTCAGACACGCCCCAATCCTTCTTCAACACTCGCCCTGGTGGCATCTACCACAATCAATACACGGCTGCTGTCTAGTAGCAATAACCGGGGCCCAGCTCTAACTGGCCCATTAGCTTTGGCCTTTTTCTTAGGCCTCTGTACAGAACTCGAGGGCTCTGAATCCCTCTTGTTCCTACCTCTCTCTATCGCGGTTATGGCACTCAGTGCGTTTAACCTCCTTGGCGATATTCGCCTTCTCGACCAAGGCAGAAAAATCTTGCTCCCTCTACGAAGCTATCAGAACCCTCAAGTTATCCTTGAAGCCATCCTCAAAGCGAACACATCACTCATACTCCAATGCCACCATACCTCGCGCATAGCGGCTCAGTCGAGCATCCACTGATCGATCTCTATGTACCAGATTCAGAAACTCCCTCCTACGAGCATCCACATAACTGGCTCCTATATATTTTCCCTAGAAAGCGGTCTTAAAGAACTCCCAGGTCAGACGTTCGGGCTGAGTTCCCTCCTTAACAGTAAGCCACCACTGATAAGCCTCATTCTGTAGCAGTGAGACTACACCCTTTAATTTTTGCTCAGGGGTGCAATCTAAATCATCCATAATCCTCTACGTGGCCTCAATCCAGTACTCGGCCACATTAGGGGCAACTCTAGTGACACCCCTGAAGAGCTCAGCTCCATTGGACCGGAGTCATTCCATAACCGAACTTCGGCCCTCAGATCCAGTATGAGGCCCAGCGACCCTCTCCAAAATCCTCAGCATAGCCTAAGACAATGCGCCGTCCCCAGCCATACGATTTTGAGACCCAGTCTTAGTAGCAGGCGACACTGGTGTCTCACTCCTATCCAAATTCGGCATGTTACCCAGTGAAGAGGACTCAACTCGAGCTCATCTGCGGCCTCTACCTCGGCCTCTAGTACCCCGTCTGCGGATACCTCGTGCGCTCATTGTCTAATCACATTTATCGATATTAACAGTTTTATGAATCAGTTATAGTTCCAGTGTTTATTAACAAATGTTTTATGTAAAATAGTATCGATTATTTAGAGTTCGTTTTCGTAAATCGCAGTCTCACTACAGTTTTCAGTTTCTCTACAATTTTCAGTATACATTAACTAGAGTGTTTTCAGTACAGTTTACTACCTATAGTAGTTTCAGAATATACTATCCATAACAGTTTTAGTTTAAAACAAATCACAGTTTAGAATACTTACAGGATCAGCGTCGGAGACTCGGTGTACCACTTACTCAGTAAAAACATTTCAAATCATTTGGAAATCAATCAATTTTTTGAAAGCCCATTTTTTTATAAAACACATAATCCACAGCCGAGTTTTGTAACCTGGCTCTAATTCCACTAAATGTAACACCCCAAACCTGACCTAGACATTAGGATAGTATCTAACAATGTCACACGATAGTGTTTTTGAAACCTCGTTGTTATGATGAAAACATTTCATGTTATTATCTTTAGTAAACCTTTGTTAGAACTTAGGAAGTCGTCTTTATTCATTTAAAACATTTGTTTTGAAACATCCCTCGTTGCAGAAGCTTTAATAAAACAGTCTAGGTGATCATGCGTTTAGAAATTACTTTAACTTTTTGAAAACCGAATTTCCTACGACCAGCATGTATAAATCCATAAAGTAAAATAAATAGATAAAAACCCAAATTTAAAACCAAAGTCCCAGAGGGTCCTTAAATTACAACCCAAATAATCAATAATAATCAAATCATAAATCGTAAATTGAAAACCATGAAGTCCAAAAATTACTGTGGTCCCCGCTGAGTCCTCCATCACACCGATCCATCTAAGTCTGGGGATTACCTATGCACATTAAACAAAAAGGGTGAGTTTACGTAAACTCAGTGTGTAATCCTGCAGAAACAAACAAACAATCAGTATTCACAGTGCACAGTTGAACAGTATCGGGCCTAAGCCCTTTTCAGTATCAGTGACAATTTGGGCGTTAGCCCATCTCAGTATAGTGTCAAAAATGCAGTAGGGCCTTAGCCCATCATAGTATCAGTAGCAATAACAGTTACGCAGTAGCAAAATCCTACCCAACCAGCCTCTACACACCATCTCCGTCAAACCCACATTCCATGTGGGGATATAATCAACCCACCAATCCCTACACTCCAAGTAGTACCGAATGCGGCACAATACAGTAGTTTACAGCTGAGCTACCAGTAAATTAGGCTTAAAGCCTTTCAGTACACTTCATCCGAATAACAACATCTAACCAATGCAATGCAACACATAATGGATGACATGCTATTATGCAATTTCAATACATATATTCAGTTAAGATATTAACATGCCCAGTACAGATATCATTCAGTCAATTTCACACATTTAGGGGTCTAAGTAGCGCTTACTGACCCTACAGTAGGTTCACAGTCGACTTGGGTGACCCGTGCAACCTTAAAAACATTTCGGTAAAAATGGGCCCACGCGCCCATGTGATCTACCCGTGTGGCCCACTCGGCCCAAATTAGCCTTGGCCGTGTGATCCATTTTTAAAGTAACTCATGCTAGCTCAATACTCATATATGTTTTCACTATTTACTTATATGTTCATTTAAAGCTGTCTACTTGAGTCATTATCACTAAATTATTTATATCTTCAGCTACAGAATTCCAAATTAAGATCATCTTCATTTTTTTTAAACTAGACTCAAATACCTTTCTACCATAAAATTTTCAGAATTTATAGTTTATCAAATAAGTACAGTAAAATCTTTAAAGTTATCCTTATTCTGCTATTTGACAACTTCATCCTTTCCTTACTAAAAATTATTTATCTCTTAGTACGGAATTTAGATGGTGTTCCTATTTGTTTCTTTTAAAAATAGACTCATTAAGGATTTAAAAATATAAATTTAAGCCCCTAATTATTTTTTTACAATTTTTGATGATTTTCCTAAGTCAGAACAGGGGAACCCAAAATCATTCTAACCTTGTCCACAAAAGTTATTATATCTCATGATTTACAATTCCATTGCTTACACTGTTTCTTCCATGAAAAAATAGACTCAATAAAATTTAAGTTCATAGTTTATTCAACCTCTAACTCAATTCCCACTATTTTTGATGATTTTTCAAAGTTAGACTACTACTGCTGTCCAATACTATTTTAGTGAAAAATGTTTATTTCCAAGTTTATAACACCCTTATTTCCTTTCTCTACTGTGGAAACCATTTTTATATCGGGTTTGGAAAAATGAGGATCGACTTTAAAACTAAGAGTCGCCACCAATCCTTTTTGTTTAGGTGTGATTGGGTCACCTATAAAAATGTTTTGGTCTGCGAAATTCGAGAAAATGGGTTCGGGAGTCGGTTACGTGCAAGGAAGGGTTAGCACCCTTGCAACGCCCAAGGTTGGTACCCAAATTGATTAATGTTGTCCTAACGTCAAAAACTTGAAAATGTTTAGGGTAAAAAATTTTGGAAGAAAGTTAATTAAACCGGAATTGAATCTCAAGATTAACTCGTTTCAAAGGGATAAAAGATATCACATCCAGTACGTTAGGATATCACACCTTTATACCCAGACACCGAGATCATCTTTGATCTTCAAAATCATGAAATTAAAGAAGGGTATTTGTTTATCTGGTTGGACAGAAAATTGACACCCAGTACATTAGGGCATAATTTTTTGACTTTCCAAACACACAAATATTGTCTTAGTTTGGAGAAAAACAAAATTTTATATTAGGCTTAAAATGCATTTAAATAAAATAAAAACATTTAATAAAAAACTAGAACATATTAGAATTTGAGGCGTAACAGTAATAGAATGCATAAACACTAATCATAAAATATACACAAATTAAAGATCGTATTAACAACATGCTAGAAAATGCAAGCTTTCTTAAAGAAAGTTAATTTTTATTGAGTCTTGAATTTCAAGATTAGCTCGTTTCAAAAGAATAAAAATATCACATCCAGTACGTTAGGACATAACACCTTTATACCTCGACACTGAGATCATCTTTGATCTTCAAGATATTTAATTAAAAAGGGTATTTGGCTATCCGGTTGAATAGGAAATTAACACCCAGTACGTTAGGGCATCATTTTCCTATACTCCCGAACATACAAACATTGCCTTATCCTTTAAAATTTTAAGTAAAAATGATTTTAAAGTTCGAATAGTATTGAAACATGATGTTTTTAAGTGAATACACTATGATGGCATAATGACATACAATATAGAGCAATTATTTACAAACGAAATATAATGTCATTGAATCTCAAGCAACAAATAAATAAAAAACGAGAATTAGAACATACATAATACTACATAAACGAGTTTAATATATGTACAATTTGAAATTTAAATATATGATATACGAAATGATTTAGAAACAAAATATACTAGTTTAAAATTAATAATATATAAGATGAAAATTTAATAGTAATAATAAATGTATAAAGATAATAATGTATGAAAATGTGAAGAAGCTTGGAATAAATATAATTATAAGAATAATGACAATAATAATAATGATATTAGAAGAACAAAATAAAATATAAGAATAGTAATGATAATGGAAATAAATAATAATAATAGTGAATAAAATAATAATAACGAAATAAATATAAAAATAATAGATTAGCAAAAATAATATTAAGAATAGCGTTTAAAATAATTATTAAATACAATAATAATCATTAAAATAATAATACAAATTAATATTAACACCAGCAATAATGAATATAATAATATCAATATAAATAATAATACACATAATAATAATAAGTATAAAAAGTAACGGATTTAATAGCAAAATAATCAAAATAATCAAAAAGGGGATCAAAATCGAATTAAATACAGATTATTGGGGCAAAACCGCAATAAAGTAAGGAGGAAAGGGCCTATTTGAAACGCGCGGATTACATGGGGGACTAAAAAGGGCAATAACCCTTTCCTCCCAAAACGCGCAGCATAGGCAGAGGCTTGATTGAAAATCGAATGGACATTTAGGGCCAAATTAAAAAAACACAAAAACTTGATTGCAGAAGCCTGGAAATGAGGAGGGACTGCGCACATAAATTCCCCATTTAAGTTGAAAAGGCGCACATCCAGCTTTCAAATCGTCAATGCGCTGGCCTCCACCATCCTTAATTACACCACTTTAAAAAAAAATTTATAATCTTTATTATACTTATTTTATTTTATTTTTTTAAAAGCTAACAAGTTCCTTTTTTTAAAAAAAAAAAAAAAAGAAAACCCCTCATCTTTTTCTTCTTTTCCTCTGCTAGGGTTTTAACCCTCTTTAGCGCCGTCGTGGGTCGGTCACCGTTTGCAGCCGCCGTGGGGTGGTCGGAGCTGCCCTAAAACGCCCCCTTCAACCCCCTTTTTAGCAAAAGAAAGAAGAAAAAAAAAACAAAAAAAAATCCAATGGCGAGGCTTTCGTAGCCCGAATATCGAAAGAGAAGAAATTGTCACCCTTTCCTTAGGCCGATTTCGACGGCCGAGAGGGTGTTTTCGATGGCCAATGCGTTAATCCCCCCTCAGTAAGTTATTCTTTTCCTTTTTATTATATTTCCGCTTGTAAAGTTTTTTAAAATGAAAAAGAAGGAAGATATACACAGTAGCAGTAAATAAAATTAAATAAATAAAAATGAAAGATTGAAATCAACCTTGATTTTTTTGTTTCTGATTGCTAATCGCTCCTCCAAAAAAAAGGGGGGCAAAAATACAATGGTTTTAGGCTTTTTAAAGCCGAAATCGAAAATAAATAAAAAAAATCAAAATACAACTGTTTTCTTTTGTTTTCTTTCTGTTTGCTGGTGCTGCTGTTGTTGTTGTTTTCGCAGGTACGAGATGACGTGGAGGCACGAGGGTGGCGTACGGAGGCCGTATGGTGGCGACGTGGCGCGGGGTGGCTTGCGGTGCTAAGGTTCTACCCTAGGGTTTCTGTTTACTAAACCTTTTGGTCTGTTCGGGCTTGCTCTGTTATTGGGCCATTCGGGCTTACAAAGTTTTGGGTTTGAATTTGTTTTGGGCTGGTTCCGGAATTGGGTTATAAAATGTAATGGACTTTAATATTAGGTTTTTTTTTTAATTTGGTTTTGGTTTTTTTGTTTGGTTAATGGGCCCGTGCAAATTTGGGCTCCTACAGCTACAACTTTTTTCGAATCATTTTCTCTTATTTCTCTTATTTCTCGACAGCAAGCTATTTCAGCTTTTCGTCGAATCTCGTTTCTGCGTTTCAGGTACACACTCGGTATCGTTTCTGATGCATAAGCACTCCTGAGCCTCCAGAACCTAAAAATCGACCAACATATCTCTAGATTAATCACTTAATTCATTTTTAATCAACCAATTTCGGAAGGAACTTAACTAAAAACCTAGCAAAACCCTTACCTCGCTTGAGTGACCACAACTTCGCACAATCATAGAGTCAATTCAAAACCACCAGCCCCTTGATTAACTCCTAAACACCAAAAATGAATCCCCTTTTAGAGATTAACCAAGAACGATTAACAATAGACAAAACCGTTACTTACCGAACACGCGCAACCAACGATGAACAACTGAATCAATTGGAAAAAAAAAAGAAAGAAACAGAAGGGGAAAAATAATGGAAATTTCGGTAGCAACTAGGGGAAAGAATCCTCAGATGAGGGAAAAAGAAGAAGAAGAAGAAGAAAACATCAGAAAAAGTTTGGGGAATTGGAGAGAAAACTGAAACTCTACTATATTTTTTTGCAACAAAAAGATACTCAGATTATTTTCTGATAAAAAATATTGTCTCCACACCATTACACAGAATTGAACACAGAACCTCCAACACTTCAACTCTCCACTTAACCACCAAACCAGCAGACCCATTCTGATATAAACTTACCAACAATTAAACTTAAGCCCTTTGCACAAGGTTAAGGCTTTACTTATAAAAAATACCAAAATTTTCTCAAGTAAGGCTTGAACTTGGGACCTCTCACACACCCAAAACACATAACCATTGAAGCAGATAGACATTGTGTTCACACATACACGAAATCAAAAATTAAAATTTTAGGGCATTACATTAGCCCAAATTAAAAGTGATCTAATTTGGTTAAAATTTTATTGGGCTTTAATTATTAAATAAAGTATGGGTCAAATATGTGTAGATACTCTAGTAATTGAGTTCTAATCAAATTCTAATTAATGATGGGTAATTAGGAATTAGAACTAATATTCCAATGTTATAAATAGTAGGGTTATGGTCTCCAAATTACACACAATATATCTTTTCTAATATCTCATCCTTAGGAAAGAGCAAATATTCTCTGAATTTCTTGTGTGCTAATTTGGAAGATCAAATCCCCAGGATCCGAAAAACTTCAAGGAATTCATGGATTCAGGTATGCTTTCGCATCTAGCTTTATTCTTGATGATTTGACATGATAGATCCTGGTTTATTAAGTTTTATTTTAGATTTATTTTACAATTCTTAAAAGTGGCATCCGAGCTTTGTCATGTTGAATCATTGAGAATGAATTGATTCTTTATTATTTTTGGATTAATTCATTTTTCTTTTTTAATTTTATGGATTTGATATTTTAATTATATATTATGTTGAATCTTTGAGATTCTTGATAACTTTTTGGATTTCGATTCTTTAAATAAAGTTTTAGGGTTTTATAAATATAATCTAGTTTAATACTTGCATATGCTATTCGAAAGATGAAGGTTTATTTATTTATTTATTTGTAATCAATTGATAAAAATTGATTTGTGAGATTTCTTTCTCTTCTTTCCACACAATTGTTTTATAAATTTTGGTTAAAGTCATTATTAAATTAAAGTTACAGACTTACAACTTTTTGCAATTGAAGAATTCCAATTGGGTTGTATAATTGGTTTTGAAAGTTAATTCACTTGATAATCGACTAAATTAATGTTAGTAAGATTTTTTTTTTTTTGCTCTATTTGTTTAAAATTTTCTGTTTGTGGTTGAATATATATGGAATTATCATCTTTTGTCTTTATTCATGATGAATATATTCACCATTGAATTTAATTCATATATACGAATGGTTACTTTTGGTTTCTGTTATAATTATTTTATATAAGTTTTAGTCCTTATGGAACCCGACTAAAATTAAAATATTTGGGATTTTTTTTAAATATGGTGGCTATGAATTTTCATAGTAGTTACGCATAAGCTTTTATATAATTTGGGATTCTTTTTATATTTAGTGGTTATGGATTTTTTTTAAGTATTTGTGCGTATAAAGAAGTTTTCTCATAATGTCATTAGTAGGGGTGAGCAAAACTCGATTCGATTCGAAAAAATCGAAAAAAAATTCGAATTTCGAATTATTCGAGTCGAGTTAATCGATTTAATCGAATCAACTCGAATTTTGAGTTTCGAATTTCGAGTTCGAATCGAGTTGAATTTTTGAATTCGAATAACTCGAATAATTCGAATAAACCGAATATATATATATTTATTTTTTAAAATTTTAAGATTTTACTTAATTTACTTTAACCCAATTTCCTCAAGCCCAAGCCCAAAGATTTATTTTTCCAAACCCAACCCAATTCCTCCCCCAAATCAAATTTCCTAAAGGCACGATAACAAGGGCAAAATGAAAACCAGTCAAATGCAAGATTCCAATTTTCCAAACAGAACTTGTTTTCCCCCAAATTACATCGTCTCTAGGTAACAAATCCAAACCCCAAATTAATTTTCTTCTTCTCTGTTCTAACTCTCAGCCCTCAGGCTCTCAGCTGCGCCTTTCTCTGGTAAATTGTCTAATCTCTTTTTCTACTCTTCAATTCCATTTTTCTTGAGACCTCGAGAGAGCTTATTCTCTGTTTTGGGATTTTTATGGAAATGGAGGGAATTGATGCGGAGGTAACGGGCGTCTCTCAGGCGGATTGCTAATTTGTTTTGTTTTTTTTTTTGGGGTCTATTCGTCAATCTCTTTTTATTTTTTTATGAAGGTAAAAATGTGCTTTTGGATCTGTCAAGGTGTTTGTCAAGGTGTCAAGGTAAAAATGTTAGTATCTCAGTCTGAAAGCAAATGAATTAGTTCAGAAGAAAAAGAACTTATGAATGTGAATACAGATCTGCCAAGAGACTAATTGTAATGGCCTAAATTCAAGGTTATCGGAACAATGGTTTCGTAACCATAAATCCGATTTAAAGAGAAATTTATTTTAATATTTTTGCATGAATATTTATATGATAGGAAAATCGTATTAAAATATCGATAGAAAAATTTTACCGATTTAGTGGTTAGTTAGAAAAAGGAATTATTGAAGGAATTGGGTAAAAACAAGGTATCGAGACCTTGATCTCATAAAATTGAGTAGGAAATATTTTTATAAATATTTATAAAATGTTAGTAATGTGGTATTAAAATTTCGTTAGAAAATTTTAACGTTTGAGTATGTAATTAAATGAAAAGGACTAAATTGTAACAAATACAAAATTATGAAAAATGATTAAATAGTTTAAATGATAAAATAAAGAGGGCTTAAAAGGAAAATAGACCCAAGGTCTAATTGGGCTGGACGGCAAAGGTATGAAATCAGCAAGAAATAAGGAGAAATAAGGGTAAAATGGGAAAATAACAAAATTTGCTAAATAAAACTAGGACTAAATAGGGATATCTAGAAATCTCTTCATTTTTCTTCACTCTCATCAGCAAAAAACGCCATAGGAGGGGTATCTAAGCTGGTATATCATAATTTTTGCACCAAGTAAGTGAATCCTTGCCTATTTCTTGTAATTTTGTGTTTTTAAAGACTTTTACAACTAGGTCCTATCATTAAATTCATTAGTCTTTGATTTCATGGATGAAATTGAAAGCCACCATGGTTGGTTTATGTAAGTTTATGATGAAATAGCATGAAATTTAAGCCTTAATTCGTTTAAGAGATGATTTTATTAGGTAATTTCAATAGAAATTGATTTTTGGGACCTAATTATGAAAGTGTTTGGAATTAAAGTCTATTACTGAAATTATGATTTCCAAAGGCTATAAAGTAGTTTAAAGTGATATAATAAAGTGTTAATTGAGAAAAATAAGCTCAATTGAGAGGTTAATTGAGCAGGGACGAAATTATCATTCATTGAAAGTTTAGGGGAAAAATGGTAATAACCAGCTTGCACTAAAACAGTTTTTGACAGCAGCAGTAGTCTAACTTTGAAAAATCACCATAAATTGTAGAAGTTGAATTAGAAGATGGAAAAAATATTAAATTAAAGCTTATTGAGTCTAGTTTCTTATGGAAGAAACGTTGTAAGCAATAGAATTGTAAATCATGAGATATAATAGGTTTTGTGAGACAAGGTCAGAATGAATTCGGGTTCCCCTGTTCTGACTTTGAAAAATCATAAAAAATTGAATAAAAATAATTATGGGGAGTGGTTTATATTCTTAGAATCCTTAGTGAGTCTATTTTTTTATGGTACAAATGAAAACATTATTTTAATTCTGTACAGTGAGATATCTGAGATTTTGTGAAGAGATAGCAGAACTGTCAAACAACGAAACAGGGGAAACTTTAACGAATAAACTGTACTAATTGGCTAAGCCAAAAATTATGAAAATTTTATGGTGTGAAGATATGTGAGTCTAGTTTCAAGGAAAATTAACGGTTCTTCATTTGGAGTTCTGTAGCTCGAAAAATAAATAATTTAGTGACTATGACTCAAGTAGACAGCTTTGAATGAACTATAAATAGTAATAGAATTATAATGAATGCTACATGTGAACATGAAATGTATTGAATTGATAATTAAATTTATTTATTTAGATCCGGAAAACTCAAACACAAAGCTAAATCGAGGAAAGGAAAAAGTTCCGGACTAGTAGATTTTGTATACAAACTAGAATCGAGGTAAGTTCGTGTAACTTGAATTATATTCTTAAATGCTTGAAATGTATGTTATTGATATGAATATGATTTGAATGTCCATTGTATGAAATTTGATGAAACATTGATATATTTGATAAAAAGGGAAAGAAATCCCGGTTGAATGAAAGGAAAATTCGATGGATCTCTGAAAAGGAATTGACGGTAAAAAGGATCTAGCCCGGACGGGTGATCCTATCCTGATATAGCCCTCCCGAAGAATATGTGGAAAATGGATTTAGCCCGGACGGGTAATCCGAATTAGGGTCTGAATTTAGCCTGGACTGGTAATTCAGATCCAAACTCATTAGAGTAATTGTCGTTGCAGGGGATTTAGCCTGGACTGGTAATCCCGACAATACTCTATGAGTTTATATTACAGGGGATTTAGCCTGGACTGGTAATCCCGCTGTAAAGATGAGGTTCGCGGGAGTGTGCTCTCTGAAATGAAAATGTGCGCACATGAATATGAATTGACGGACCCGAATTTGTACACTAAAGTGTACCTCTGAAAATCCATCGAAATTCCGAGTAATTCAATGGGATAAATATAAAAAAAATATGGAAATTATGGTATTGATGAGCTCATCATTGATAGTATATTATTGATATATGAAAATTATTGGACTGACTTGAATGTTGAGTTTGTAAATGTTAAGGTAATAATGCATTGAATGGATATATAAATGGTTATTACATTATATTGAAAATGTTAGGTAAGTATAATTCTTGTTACATGGGCTTACTAAGCACAAAGTGCTTACTCTGTTTCCTTTTCTCTATTTTGTAGTATTAAGAGCTCGGAGGTCGGATTCGGTGGGAGACACATCATACTATCAACCCCAAGATTTCGGTATATAAAGAAACTTTATTTTGGAAATCAATGGCATGTATAAGCTAATAAAGTAGATGTTAATATGAAATGAATGTAAGGTCAGCCATTGGTATGGCTAACAAATTTCTAGTTTCAGTATGTAATGAGGTTATCTTATAAATTTGCATGGATCTATTTTGAAGGTATGTTGATTGGATTGGTTGATATGAATTAGTCTCGGTTTAAAAAAAATTTGCAGGGAAGACTAGATTGTTTATAAAGGAGTTATATTGAGTAAAAAAAAAATAAATAAATATTGTAAGCTCCGGTAATGCCTCGTTCCCTATTCCGATAATGAATACGGGTAGGGGGTGTTACATTTGTTGGTATCAGAGCTACGGTTTAGCCGGTTCTAGGACCGATGTAGCAAATACGGATTAGCTATACATGTCATTTAAATTATTATTGATAGTGTGATATCTCCTCACCGTTTAAATTGTATTTTTCTTATAGTAATGTCATCCGACCGAGTTCAATCTGAGGAAGCTGGGAGTCATGCTCCGGCTTCAGTACAAAGAGAAGAAACTAGCAGTAGAAGGTCCGGTACAGAGGGTCAAGGGGAGGAGGCAAAGATAGCCTTCTTTCAAATGATGAATGAATGGTTTACTCAATACATAAGAACTAACCCTGTAGTGCAGCAAACTCAAGCTCCCCCTCCTGCTCCTCCACCGGTTCCCGAGATCCCACAGACTACAGGTACTGAATCTGTTAGAAAAGGGAAAGCTCCGGTTGATAAAATTCGAAAATATGGGGCCGAAGAATTTCGAGCAGCAGTTGATGATGATCCTGAGCGGGCTGAATTTTGGTTAGAGAATACTACTCGGGTTTTGGAGGATTTATCTTGTACACCAGAAGAATGTCTGAAATGTGTCGTTTCACTACTAAAAGACACAGCTTACCATTGGTGGAATACTAAAGCTTCAGTTATTCCGAAAGAAGAAATTACATGGGAGTTCTTTCAAAACGAATTTAAAAAGAAATATATCAGCCAGAGGTTCCTTGATCAGAAAAGAAAAGAATTTCTTGAGCTGAAACAGGGTAATAGATCGGTATCTGAGTATGAAAGGGAATTTGTTCGGTTGAGTAAATATGCTCGAGAATGGGTCCAGTCAGAAGCTGAAATGTGTAAAAGATTCGAAGAAGGGTTGAATGAAGACATTAAGCTATTGATCGGAAATTCTTGAAATTCGAGAGTTTGCTATATTGGCAGAGCGAGCTTATAAAGCAGAAGAATTGAGCAAAGAAAAGAAACAGGCTGAGAAGGAAGCTCGAATTTCTAGTAAAAGACCAATGGGAAAATCTCAGTTTTCTGCTCCAAAGAAATTGCAGAAGTACCTGGATCGTTCTACCTCAGTCACTGGGTATTCAGGCAGAGAACGAGGTTCTCAACGCATTAATCCAAGACCTTCCACTCCATCAGTGACCAGTGTTGGCAGTGTTGGTACCCCTAAGCTGAGATGCCAGTATTGTAATAAAGCTCATTTTGGTGAATGTCGATTTAAGAGCGGGGCTTGTTACCGATGTGGTTCTTTTGACCATTTCCTCAGAGATTGTCCAGAAAGGGGTGAAAAAGAAGTGGCACAGATATCTAAACCGAGTAATCCAGTTTCAAGGGGTAGACCATCTCGACCATCCGGTAATGTTAGTGGTAGCCGAGGAGCTGCAAAAGACACTGTAGGCAGGCCTGAGACACGAGCACCTGCTAGGACATATGCCATTCGTGCCAGAGAAGATGCCTCAGCACCCGATGTTATTACTGGTACATTTTCTTTACTTGACACTGATATTACTGCATTAATTGATCCCAGTTCTACGCATTCATATATATGTATAAAGCTTGCATGTGTTAAAGATTTATCTATTGAACCTACTGAATTTGTGGTTAAAGTATCGAACCCCCTGGGCCAATCTGTTTTGGTGGATAAAATTTGTAAAAATTGTCCACTGATAGTAAGAGGTTATTGTTTCCTGGCTGATTTGATGTTACTGCCATTTGATGAGTTTGATGTGATATTGGGTATGGATTGGTTAACTCAGCATGATGCAGTAGTAAATTGTAAACAGAAATATATTGTGTTGAAGTGTCAAAATGGCGAATTACTCCGGGTTAAATCTGATCAGACAGAGGGATTATCTGATGTGATTTCAGTTATTGCTGCTCAGAGGTATGTTAAAAAGGGGTATGATGCTTTTCTTGCTTATGTACTCGATACCAAGGTATCTGAGTCAAAGATACAGGCAGTGCCAGTGGTATGCGAATTTTTTGATGTGTTTCCAGAGGAGTTACCCGGGTTGCCACCAGAAAGGGAAGTGGAATTCTCTATAGATTTGATTCCGGGAACTACTCCGATTTCCATAGCTCCATACCGGATGGCTCCTACAGAATTAAAAGAATTAAAGATACAGTTACAGAACTTGTTGATAGAGGTTTTGTTAGACCGAGTCATTCACCTTGGGGTGCTCCGGTTCTGTTTGTGAAAAAGAAAGACGGGTCTTTGAGATTGTGTATCGACTATCGGCAGCTCAATAAGGTAACTATAAAGAATAAGTACCCGTTGCCCCGGATTGATGATCTATTTGATCAGCTGAAAGGTGCCACAGTATTCTCAAAGATTGATCTCCGATCGGGCTATTACCAGCTACGGGTAAAGGAGCCAGATGTACCGAAAACAGCTTTCAGAACCAGGTATGGGCATTATGAGTTTCTGGTTATGCCTTTTGGGCTGACTAATGCACCTGCAGTATTTATGGATCTGATGAATCGGATATTCAGACCGTACTTAGATAGGTTTGTTGTAGTTTTCATTGATGATATTCTAGTCTATTCTCGAGATGAAAATGAGCATGCAGAACATTTGAGAATAGTGTTGCAAATCCTGCGTGAGAAGAAGCTTTATGCTAAATTCAGTAAATGTGAATTTTGGCTCCGAGAAGTGGGTTTCCTTGGACATGTTGTATCAGCCGAAGGCATCAGGGTAGACCCGAATAAAATTTCAGCTATTATTAATTGGAGTCCACCGAAGAATATATCTGAAGTTAGAAGTTTCTTGGGTTTAGCTGGTTATTATCGGAGATTTGTACAGGGGTTCTCTATGATAGCTTCTCCGATGACCCGTTTGTTGCAAAAGATGTTAAATTCGAGTGGACTGATGAATGCCAGCAGAGTTTTGATCGATTGAAAGATTTATTGACGAAAGCACCTGTGTTGGTACAACCTGAACCAGGTAAGGAATTTGTTATTTATAGTGATGCTTCATTAAATGGTTTAGGTTGTGTCTTGATGCAAGAAGGTAAAGTAATAGCCTATGCTTCAAGACAACTTAAGCCACATGAAAGAAATTACCCGGTACATGATCTCGAGTTAGCTGCTATTGTATTTGCATTGAAGATATGGCGGCATTACTTGTACGGTGAGAAATGTCATATTTATACTGATCATAAAAGCTTGAAATATTTGATGACACAGAAAGATTTGAATTTGAGACAGCGCAGGTGGCTTGAATTGATAAAGGACTATGATTTGATTATTGATTACCATCCGGGTAAGGCTAATGTTGTTGCTGATGCTTTAAGCCGAAAATCTCTGTTTACTTTGCGAGCTATGAATGCTCAATTGTCTTTGGTTGATGATGGTTCAGTCATAGCTGAGTTGAGAGCTAAACCGACATTTCTACAGCAAATATGTGAAGCTCAGAAGAATGATGAAAAGTTGCAGGTTAAACGGGCACAATGTGAGTCAGGTACTGATTCTGAATTTCAAGTGGGGATTGATGGTTGTTTATTATTCAGAGATAGGGTATGTGTACCCAAGAATTCAGAGCTCATACAGAAGATTTTACACGAGGCTCATAGTGGTATTATGTCTGTACATCCGGGAAGTAATAAAATGTATAATGGTTTGAAGAAGACGTACTGGTGGCCAGGTATGAAACGTGATATTTCTGAGTTTGTATCAAGATGTTTAATATGTCAGCAAGTTAAAGTTGAACATCAGGTACCTTCGGGGTTACTTCAGCCAATTACTATACCAGAATGGAAATGGGAAAGAATCACTATGGATTTTGTATCGGGGTTACCGTTGTCTCCGAGGAAAAAAGATGCTATTTGGGTGATTGTTGATCGATTGACAAAGTCAGCGCACTTTATTCCGGTATGTATGGATTATTCTTTAGATAAACTGGCTGAACTGTACATATCTGAGATTATCAGGCTACATGGAGTGCCTGTCTCCATTATATCAGATAGAGATCCTCGGTTTACGTCTCGTTTCTGGGACAAATTACAAGAAGCCTTGGGTACTCAGTTGTATTTCAGCACTGCATTTCATCCTCAGACAGATGGCCAATCTGAGCGTGTAATTCAGGTATTGGAAGATATGCTCCGATGATGTATACTAGAGTTTGATGGTAATTGGGAGAGATATCTACCTTTGATTGAATTTGCTTACAATAACAGTTATCAGTCCAGTATTAAAATGGCTCCGTATGAAGCTTTGTATGGTAGAAAATGTAGAACACCATTATATTGGACAGAGCTCAGTGAAAAGAAGATACATGGGGTTGATTTAATCCGGGAAACAGAAGAAAAAGTAAAGGTTATTCGGGATAGTTTAAAAGCAGCTTCCGATCGCCAAAAATCATATGCCGATCTTAGACGAAAAGAGATTGAATTTCAGGTCGGTGACAAGGTATTCCTGAAAGTGTCTCCTTGGAAGAAAGTTCTCCGGTTTGGTCGAAAGGGTAAATTGAGTCCAAGATTTATCGGGCCATATGAAATTATAGAAAGAATTGGACCGGTCGCTTATCGATTGGCATTACCACCGGAACTTGATAGAATTCATAATGTTTTTCATGTATCTATGCTACGACGATATCGGTCAGATCCTTCACATGTTATTTCTCCGACAGAAGTGGAGATTCAACCGGATATGACTTACAGTGAAGAACCGGTCAAGATATTGGCACGGGAAACAAAGGAGCTTAGAAATAAAAAGATAAATTTAGTGAAAGTATTATGGCAAAAGCATGGGATTGAGGAAGCGACATGGGAACCGGAGGAGACAATGAGGAAACAATATCCAAACCTCTTTACTGGTAAGATTTTCGAGGACGAAAATCCTTAAAAGGGGGGGAGAGTTGTAATGGCCTAAATTCAAGGTTATCGGAACAATGGTTTCGTAACCATAAATCCGATTTAAAGAGAAATTTATTTTAATATTTTTGCATGAATATTTATATGATAGGAAAATCGTATTAAAATATCGATAGAAAAATTTTACCGATTTAGTGGTTAGTTAGAAAAAGGAATTATTGAAGGAATTGGGTAAAAACAAGGTATCGAGACCTTGATCTCATAAAATTGAGTAGGAAATATTTTTATAAATATTTATAAAATGTTAGTAATGTGGTATTAAAATTTCGTTAGAAAATTTTAACGTTTGAGTATGTAATTAAATGAAAAGGACTAAATTGTAACAAATACAAAATTATGAAAAATGATTAAATAGTTTAAATGATAAAATAAAGAGGGCTTAAAAGGAAAATAGACCCAAGGTCTAATTGGGCTGGACGGCAAAGGTATGAAATCAGCAAGAAAATAAGGAGAAATAAGGGTAAAATGGGAAAATAACAAAATTTGCTAAATAAAACTAGGACTAAATAGGGATATCTAGAAATCTCTTCATTTTTCTTCACTCTCATCAGCAAAAAACGCCATAGGAGGGGTATCTAAGCTGGTATATCATAATTTTTGCACCAAGTAAGTGAATCCTTGCCTATTTCTTGTAATTTTGTGTTTTTAAAGACTTTTACAACTAGGTCCTATCATTAAATTCATTAGTCTTTGATTTCATGGATGAAATTGAAAGCCACCATGGTTGGTTTATGTAAGTTTATGATGAAATAGCATGAAATTTAAGCCTTAATTCGTTTAAGAGATGATTTTATTAGGTAATTTCAATAGAAATTGATTTTTGGGACCTAATTATGAAAGTGTTTGGAATTAAAGTCTATTACTGAAATTATGATTTCCAAAGGTATAAAGTAGTTTAAAGTGATATAATAAAGTGTTAATTGAGAAAAATAAGCTCAATTGAGAGGTTAATTGAGCAGGGACGAAATTATCATTCATTGAAAGTTTAGGGGAAAAATGGTAATAACCAGCTTGCACTAAAACAGTTTTTGACAGCAGCAGTAGTCTAACTTTGAAAAATCACCATAAATTGTAGAAGTTGAATTAGAAGATGGAAAAAATATTAAATTAAAGCTTATTGAGTTTAGTTTCTTATGGAAGAAACGTTGTAAGCAATAGAATTGTAAATCATGAGATATAATAGGTTTTGTGAGACAAGGTCAGAATGAATTTGGGTTCCCCTGTTCTGACTTTGAAAAATCATAAAAAATTGAATAAAAATAATTATGGGGAGTGGTTTATATTCTTAGAATCCTTAGTGAGTCTATTTTTTTATGGTACAAATGAAAACATTATTTTAATTCTGTACAGTGAGATATCTGAGATTTTGTGAAGAGATAGCAGAACTGTCAAACAACGAAACAGGGGAAACTTTAACGAATAAACTGTACTAATTGGCTAAGCCAAAAATTATGAAAATTTTATGGTGTGAAGATATGTGAGTCTAGTTTCAAGGAAAATTAACGGTTCTTCATTTGGAGTTCTGTAGCTCGAAAAATAAATAATTTAGTGACTATGACTCAAGTAGACAGCTTTGAATGAACTATAAATAGTAATAGAATTATAATGAATGCTACATGTGAACATGAAATGTATTGAATTGATAATTAAATTTATTTATTTAGATCCGGAAAACTCAAACACAAAGCTAAATCGAGGAAAGGAAAAAGTTCCGGACTAGTAGATTTTGTATACAAACTAGAATCGAGGTAAGTTCGTGTAACTTGAATTATATTCTTAAATGCTTGAAATGTATGTTATTGATATGAATATGATTTGAATGTCCATTGTATGAAATTTGATGAAACATTGATATATTTGATAAAAAGGGAAAGAAATCCCGGTTGAATGAAAGGAAAATTCGATGGATCTCTGAAAAGGAATTGACGGTAAAAAGGATCTAGCCCGGACGGGTGATCCTATCCTGATATAGCCCTCCCGAAGAATATGTGGAAAATGGATTTAGCCCGGACGGGTAATCCGAATTAGGGTCTGAATTTAGCCTGGACTGGTAATTCAGATCCAAACTCATTAGAGTAATTGTCGTTGCAGGGGATTTAGCCTGGACTGGTAATCCCGACAATACTCTATGAGTTTATATTACAGGGGATTTAGCCTGGACTGGTAATCCCGCTGTAAAGATGAGGTTCGCGGGAGTGTGCTCTCTGAAATGAAAATGTGCGCACATGAATATGAATTGACGGACCCGAATTTGTACACTAAAGTGTACCTCTGAAAATCCATCGAAATTCCGAGTAATTCAATGGGATAAATATAAAAAAAAATATGGAAATTATGGTATTGATGAGCTCATCATTGATAGTATATATTATTGATATATGAAAATTATTGGACTGACTTGAATGTTGAGTTTGTAAATGTTAAGGTAATAATGCATTGAATGGATATATAAATGGTTATTACATTATATTGAAAATGTTAGGTAAGTATAATTCTTGTTACATGGGCTTACTAAGCACAAAGTGCTTACTCTGTTTCCTTTTCTCTATTTTGTAGTATTAAGAGCTCGGAGGTCGGATTCGGTGGGAGACACATCACACTATCAACCCCAAGATTTCGGTATATAAAGAAACTTTATTTTGGAAATCAATGGCATGTATAAGCTAATAAAGTAGATGTTAATATGAAATGAATGTAAGGTCAGCCATTGGTATGGCTAACAAATTTCTAGTTTCAGTATGTAATGAGGTTATCTTATAAATTTGCATGGATCTATTTTGAAGGTATGTTGATTGGATTGGTTGATATGAATTAGTCTCGGTTTAAAAAAAATTTTGCAGGGAAGACTAGATTGTTTATAAAGGAGTTATATTGAGTAAAATAAATAAATAAATAAATATTGTAAGCTCCGGTAATGCCTCGTTCCCTATTCCGATAATGAATACGGGTAGGGGGTGTTACACTAATGCTCATACCTTATGTCTTGTCTTTTTGGCTTAGTGAAGAACAATGTCTAAATGACTTTGTTGATTGTTGCTTGTGAGACCACTGTTAGATTTTAAGTTTTGAGGTAAATCCTCAGTTACATGATTTATTTCATCTATTCCATGAACAAAATAGGAAGGGGGGATACTTGTTGCACCACGATTTTGAATCAAAAGAGATTTTAATAAATGGAAAATCCATTCACTCTATCAATAACCCAATGAAAAGACTGAATAATACTGGGAAAATAGTTAACAGAGTAGGTCAGTTATTGGAAGGATTTTTGTTGTTAATGTCATCTTGTTGATAACAGTGGATTTTTGTGTTCATATTGCTAATTGGCTCTTTTGATATGCAGTTCTGTTAGATGAACTTGTTGGTTTTAGATACAATTATTAGGTTTAGAGCTAACATTTCATGTCAGGTAACAAATGGGTTTACCATTACCATCATTTAGTGACAGCAGCAGCAAAATTTCAAACAAAAAAAAAAATAAAGCTTAGCTGCCTCCATTTGGAGGTATAAAAGAGAATCGATGTGAGAACTATTCTTGAAGCAAAACCAACTAGGAGACAGCATGCATGAAAACCTTTTATTGAAAATCCATATACCAGAACACACTAAGCAAGCCCATATAAGGTGCAATCTTGAGTCACTAGTCTCATGTGTACTGCTGTTTAAAGTCAAATTATTGATGATCCTCCATTTATACTAGCTAGTCAAATAAGTTTGATTTGAAAGAAAGAGAGGAACATGTGAGTGCATATGTGAGAATGAGATCACGTTATAGTTGGATGATTGGCATGTATAGGTTGTTGAGGTCAACTGAAGAATATAAATTGAAGTAGGCTAGTAATGCCATGCAGCCATGGGTTGTTTGTTCTTTTCGCATAGGTTTTTCCCCTTGAGTTTACTTTCTGAGATTTATATAGCTAATGGTATGGAAAGACATTTATAAAGCTGAAATCTCAGCATTACATGGCTATGGACACATGAAATATTCTCAAGCTGAAACAGTCCATGCAGTTTTTGCAGTTTGAATTATAATATTTTATCAATAATGTGCAATTTAGTTATGGCAATATATATGTTTTCTAATTGCAGGCCCGGTATGAAATTTTTATTGAAGAAGCTTATTTGTTTATTTTTAAATGGTACAGTTGCGCAGGGAGAGGATTGCCGAAAGAATCCGGGCATTGCAGGAACTTGTTCCTAGCGTTAACAAGGTCAGTTCCTTTTACTTGAGAAATGATGTGTATTTCAATATACTGAAGTTCTAGTTGTCCTCACTTTTCCTATGTATTGAATTTGAATTACATAATTTCATTGTTTTTTTTACTTCCACAATTTCATTATTTTTTTTACTTCGCAGTAATTCGGGATTTAATCCTATAAAGATAATAAATTTATCACTTGTTTGAAAGAACAATAATTAATATGCCATTTAAGAAGTATGGGATGGGAAAAGAATTAAATTTAATATGTCCTTTTTTTGATAATTCTATGTAGATTTGAGATATACATAGAATTATCCTATAAAGATGATTTGTGTTATGTTTTGTTAACAACAAAGTTTGATTGGTTAATTGCTAGAAATATTAGTGTTGTTGGTTAATTGCTAGAAATATGTTGGGCCGTAAAATGCAGATTTTTCTTGACCTGCACCTACATTTGCTATATTAGTGTCAACCCATTAGTGTTTCACCCAAATTTGTTTTGTACCCATTTTCTTTCAATAAAAAAATATATATGGAGTGAGTCTAATTCTTTTATTAAAAATTTGTGATATTCCTTTGTATAACAAGTACTTGATTTAATATTGTAAAATTTTGATTGAATGATAACTTTGGTTCAGAAAATGAATTAAAGCATAAATGTTATTAAGTTTGATTTTAAATCAATTATTGGTCATCATTAGTGATTGCAACAAATGTTTACTTGTAGATGAGTGATCCAAAGCAAGATGGTTCAACTCAAAGTTCACAAAATTCTTCCCCAAGTAGAGATGATCAAACAATCACCAAGGAAAATGTTCGAAAAAAGATTACTCCAAGAGCAGCTTGTTGGAACCATTTCACCAAGTGTGACTAAAGAGGGGGAGAAGAGAGCAAGGTGCAATGCATGTGATGTTACTTACACCATGGAAACAACTATGGGTTCTACAACAAATTTGAATAAACATTTGAAAACATGCCTAAAAAGACCTCGAGGTAATACTTCTGATCCGAAGCAATCAGAATTAACATTTGTGAATGTTAGGCAAGAAACAACGGATTTATCAACTTGGGTGTTTGATAAAGATGCTATTAGAAAAGCATTGGTTCGTATGATAATTGTGGATGAACTACCTTTTAAAATTGCAGAGGGAGAGGGCTTTAAATAATTTCTTTCTATAGCATGCCCACGTTTTAGTCTTCCATCTCGTTGGACAATTAGAAGGGATTGTCTTGATTTATTTAACTCTATGAAGAGTGTGATGAAGAATTGTTTTGAAAAAGATATAAGTAGAGTTTGTTTGACGACAGACACTTGGACTTCATTGCAGAGGATATCTTATATGGTTTTAACAGCACATTGGGTGGATGATGAGTGGAGGTTGCAAAAAGAATTATAAATTTTGCCCAATATCCGCTCATAGAGGTGAAAGCATAGGTCAAGCTATTGAAAAATGTCTTCGAGATTGGGGGATTGAGAGGGTCTTCACTATTACTGTTGATAATGCATCCGCCAATAGTGTTGCCATTGAATATTTGAGAAAGAAATTGAATCATCGAAATGCTTCTGTTGCAAATGGAAAATTTATTCATATGAGATATGGTGCACACATGCTTAATCTCATTGTGCAATACGGTATTAAGGATGTTTCTGTGTCTGTGGATCGAGTTAGAGGTGCTATGAGGTATATAAGAGCATCACCATCGAGGTTGATAAAATTCAACCAACGGGTAAAAGAAGAAATGATAGATAGTAAGGCTCAATTGTGTTTAGATGTGCCTACTAGATAGAACTCAACATATATGATGTTAAAGGTGGCCGAAAAATATGAGCGTGCATTTGAATCATATTTACGTGATGACCATAATTTTTTTCTTGACCTTACTGCTGGAGATGGAGTTCCTACATTTGATGATTGGGAAATTGTTCGAAGAGTTATAAAAGTATTAGAGCCTTTTTATCATCTTACACTGAAGGTGTCCGGATCTTTGCATGTTACCTCTCATTCACTTTTTGAAGTATTGACGGATGTGCATTGTCTTTTTGATGGGTGGCAAAGTTGTGGAGATCTAGACATAGTTTCTATGACTTCCAAAATGAGAGATAAATATAATAAGTATTGGGGTGAAGGAAACAAGATCAACATGCTAGTTTACTTGGCGGTCATCTTTGATCCATGATGTAAAATGAGTTTTTTGAACTTTGGGGTCAACTTGCTTTTTCCTAATGTTGCTAATGACATTATGAAAATGATTGATAAAGAATTGCATTGCTTGTTCAACGAGTATTCTTCTAATGCCGGGAGAATTCAACAATTTGAAGGTAGATCTAGTTCTTCGACAAATCTTTGTAGTTCAATGGAAATAGATCATTCAGAAATGAAAACGGGCTTGGCCAAACAAAAATACCTTCAGAACAAGAAACAAGTTGGATTAGAAAGCAAATCTGAGTTGGATAGATATTTGGGTGAGGATGAAGAAGTAAACAATTCAAGTTCATTTGATTTACTGTTGTGGTGGAAAATGAACAGTCCTAGATTCCCTATTCTTTCACAAATGGCTCGAGATATTCTTGCTACTCCTATTTCAACAGTTGTCTCGGAAAGTGCATTTAGCATGGGTGGACGTGTTCTCGATAGTTTTAGAAGTTCTCTAACTCCTCTCATGGTCGAGGCTTTGGTTTGCACACAAGATTGGCTTCGGAAATCTAATGATGCCATCAATCTTGAAGATTATGTTGATGAACTTCAAACCATGGAAGATGGTAATATATAAATTTTAATTTATAAAATAAGTTTTTGTGTTATTTATATTAGTAAGCATAATTTAACTAACACTTTTGTTTTTAAATTTGCTAGACTTGTCAAAAATACCTGAAGATCAAGAAGGTAATATACTTAGCATTAGTTTATAAAGTTAAATGTTTATTTAATTTTTTTTGCAAACATTTTTATCATTTAACTAACTCATTCAATACTTTTACTAGATGTTTCAAGATTATCAATGCCAACGGTGTTTGAAGCACAAGAAGAAACTTAAACTATTCTATAATGGTTTTTGAACTGATGTGTTATTGTTATTAGTTTGGTTTGGTTTGTTGTTGTTGTTGGTTAATTTAGGTTGATATTGTGTTGCTTTTGTTTATTCACTTGTTTACTTCAATTTTTTGTTGTATGATCATGCTTAAAAACTTTAAAGAATTTTTTATTAAAAATTACATAAAAATTAAAAACACTAAAGTCATTTTTTTAAAACTTAACTCGAACAAATATATTCGATCCGATTCGATTCGAATTTTGTCTCACTCGACTCGATTCGAAAAAATTTCAAATTAGGTTAGGATGATAAAATACGATTCGAAAACTCGATTAACTCGAAAATTTTCGATTCGATTCGATTCGATTCGATTCGATTCGATTCGATTCGATCGAATGCTCACCCCTAGTCATTAGTCATGAATATGAATTTGAATTTACATGAAATATCTAAGGCAAACCAGTATTATTTTTTATTATATAATTCTGTGTATATATTGTGCATATAAAAATTATATGCATATAAATGATTTTAAGTATTAATGCATGATTATAATTGGAGTGAATAGGTATTTATAGCCATTATTCAATAAGATATATTTTATAGTTTAATTGGTGAAATTAAGTTTTGATGGATATCATTGAAGTTAATTTTTTTTATGGTTATATATTCAATTTTATGGGCGCTTTGGTGCAAGATAAATTAATCTTTAATGTTTAATGTTTTGCATCATAGTTGTTGTTGAAATTTACCAATTGTGCCGCCTATTTTGATTCCTTTTCTTGGTGCATAATTGTTTATTTTAAAATTATTAATATTAGCCGATGAATTTCAATTATCTATGCTGCCAAGATATAAACACACACACACACACACACACACATATATATATATATATATATATATATATATATAGTTTTAAGTTCGGTCAAAATATTTGGGTTTGACATATTATTAATTCAAATATTCAATTAAATTATATTGATATAGTCTATGGTATGAATTATGAGGTATGTTAACTATTATGGTTTTATTTCTAAGATATATTGACTTGAAGTTTTTATTTCTAGTATTCATTTGAATCTCTGTTTAAACATAAATACAAGTTTAGATTTACGTGATATATGTAAGGTAAGTTTTTTCCTTTTTGAATTTAAGCATACGTATATACGTGAATTGCTTTGGTGTTTTGTCTATGACAAATTTATGAATACATGTGTTTGTTAATTATTTGGCATTGAACCACTACATTATTTCCGTTTGGTTTTGATGGTTAAAATATATATATCAGTTAAAGATTAAGGTTTTTGGGGTTTTTTTTATTGTGCTATTTAGACAACTTTATTTTGAGTTATTTAGGAAGCTATATAGTAATAAAAAAATATTTAGTTTTGACATTTAACTGTTATGAAAATGTTAAATTTGAATATTGGTATGCTTATATATATTTTAAAATAACTTAATTGAAGCAATAAGTCACCAAAATGATTTTTTTTTGTATAAATTATTTTGTTTTAAAATATAAAAGGTTGTGTGCATGTAACTTAAGTTATGTTAATATTGATTGGCCTAAATGAAAGTTAATAATATTACATGTGCCACTATGGTAATAAACATGTGACAATTATTCGGTTTTACATGTAAGCAATAAATTGTCCCAAAGGAAGATTTATGGTTCGACACATTCTTATTGTCAATGTTTGATTATTACACTAATATATCACTTATATTTTGTCCAAAGATGAAATATTAATGGAGTGTCCGATATATTGAGATGAGATTTATCATTATTCATATTATTTTCGTTTAAATTTGAAGTCTTATATGATTTGTTTATCGTTTATAATTTATTCAACTATTGTTTTATTTGCCAACATCATTGTATGTTGTTTTGGGATAAATATATACATATATATATACTATTATCTTTTAATTTGATTGAAAGATAAAATTGAGAGAAATATTTTGAAACAATTAAATTTAGATTTTGGCTTTAGGTTTTAATTAAGGGTATCTAATATTTTAAATAGATTAGTTGAAACAAAATACCGCCAAAGTGACATCTTTTTGTGTAAATTAGTTCATTTGAAATATCAAGATGATTATATGTTTTTGTGATTCATGCGTTTATTAATTGACCCAAAGGTAAGTTAACATTTGGCAGAATTTTAACGACATCTGTGATGATAAATGTGTGACAATTATAAGGTATTTTATGTGAGCAATAAGTTAGTCCAAAGATTAATTAATTGTTTGACATAATTTATTGTCAATGTTTGATTGCTACAACAAAAGTGTAACATCCTTAAATAGGGGCTATTATGTTTGAACTGTTTGCATGTGTATGGCTTGATTGTGTTATTAATTGAGGTGTTTTAGGGTCTAGATATAAGCCAAGGGTAGGCCCGAACTATAGGAAAAATTTTATTTTCAAGCATTGGTTCAGGGGAGCTGAAGGAGCTAGGGTTAAGAATATTTTGTGGTAAACTTTAGCACAAGAATTACCTTGGTAAAGTGGCAAGGAGGCGCCACTTAGGGCCCTGAGCAGTGACGCCACAAGTAGGGGAAGGAGGCTCAGGTTCGAGCAGCGGAGATCCCATTTTCTGCTTATTATTTTGACGCCAAGCTGAGGAAGAGTTGTGCTCAGCTCAAACTCTGTTGGATAACTGTTGAACAAGTCAAACTGATTTGAACGGGTGGAGAAGAGAGAATTTAGGAGTTTGAATAATTCAAACTCGTTTGAACGGGTGGCCAGGAGAGATTTGAGAGTTTTACCGAAATTTGAACTTGTGTAAGGAGGAGTATTCAGTTGGAAGACTGGTGGGGAGTGCCGAAATTGCTAAGTCAAGCTAGGTAGACATTTTCGGCTAGGTTGGAGGGTTTTCATCTTTTTGTGTGTAGTGTCAAAAATCGAAACCCCTTTGGCATTGTCTCTCTTTTCTCTTTCGGCAACCTTTGTAATTGGCCGAACCAACCCTTGCCATTTTCTTTGAGCCGAAACTTGTTTTCACTTCTCTTCTTCCATTTTGCTCAAAAGCCGAACCAATCCTCTCTACTTCATCTTTCTCTTCTCTCAATCACCTTGTGCCGAAACCTTTCTCGTCCTCTCATTGCCGAATCCATTTATTTCCATTTCTCTTTTCCATCTCTTCCACCTTCAAAAGCTGACAACCTCGATTGATCCTCTTTCGTTTTTCATCAAAGAACCTTGGCCGAATCTTTTGATTTCTTTCCTTAAGCCATAGCCGAATCACCTTGATCACTCAACCCCATTGCTGAAATCTCTCTCAACTCTCCCCTTCTCGTTCTAACTATTGGCCGAATATCAATCAAGCAGAGATTTCCCTTGATTTCTTCTCTAATCGGTTTGGGATAGGTAATTCTGTCATGATCGAGTCTCCTCTATTCTCACTTTCTTTTCTCTGTCGACTCACTTGGGACAAAAGCTGAATTTTGGCATTTGTTGACATGATTCCTAACCCTCTTTGGAATCGATTTCTTCTAGGATCTCCGGGATTTTGAAGCAGTGGATCGGGGTCATCTATCCTCTGTCAATCGGTTTTGATAAGTCTGTGGTAAGGTTATTTATCGATTCAATCATCCTCTTAGTTATTTGAAAAGCCGAAGGCTATTAAGATTAAGTGTTTGGTGTTGGCCGATTGTAGGGGAAGGCTCGATCTCACATATCTCGGGTTGTGGCTAGTATTCGAAAAGCGTTAAGGTAAGGATAGTTGTGCGTTAACCCTTTGGGATTTGCTAGTATAGCCGAATGGCCTCTTTGCTAATGATCTTAGTGTTGGCCGAATGTAGGAAAGGGGATCTAGTGCGTTAGATCGGGATCTTCGGGATTCAGTAATCGCGTTAGTAACCAGGTGTGTAACTACACCTTAACTTAAACTTAATTCCGTTGTAAACTATGGGTTAAAAACCTAAACTTTGTTAAAAGCCGAAACTGTGTAGATTCCGATTTGGTACCCTTATGGGTATGAGCAAGGATTCGGGTAGTTCGTATGATGAGTTAAGATATTTGATTTTAATGAAATCGCATGTGCTTTGTTCACTATATGTTTAATGGTTATGCATGATAGAATGATTCGTATATGCATTGCATTAATGTGGGCGATATGAGAGGAGGGGGAAGATTGATATCTGTGACTTTGGGTCACCAGTGGTTTGGCACCACCAGTGGTTTGGTACCACAATTAATATTCGTGACTTTGGGTCACCAGAGGTTTGGCACCTCATAGCGACTCGTCCCAATGGCTTAGCACCACAGTGGGTTGGCCCCACATTTGATAAACGGGATTGTCGCCAGTGATTTGGTATCACAACGTGGGTTGGCTCCACATATGGATTATTCGTGACTTTGGGTCACCAGTGGTTTGACACCACATTATTATTGATATCAGTGACTTTGGGTCATCAGTGGTTTGGTACCACACGGGGTAGAAAACGGAGTTGCGGATGGCTAGGTTTGGGTGCATGATATGTTGCTTGATTATGATTTGTGTAAGCATGTTGCAATAATCGGGAGGGGGATTATGCACTGAGTCTTGGTGACTCACCTTCTCCCTTATCTTTTCAGGTGATTCGTAGATCGCGGATTTAGGAGCCGGGTGGACTCGAGGTGGCCATGCGGTATTTGCTTCAGTTTTACATGGACTTTTGACTTGGGTACTTTACTTTAAATTTCAGTTTTTATTTGGGTTTTGTAATAAGGCCATTGGTTATTTTTATTTTGGATTATTTTATCTGCTCTAGATTTGATTTCAAATATGACTAAGTAAATTACTTGACTTGTTTTAATAACCTGAAATACAAAGTTTTCTAAACTTTACCATCGGGTATACATTTCACATGATAACAAAGCCAACCTAAATGATTTTCAAATCTAAGTTTTTCAAAGCTCAAGTACAAATGGTTTAAAAATTAACCAAGCTAAAAACCACTCGGGTTTTAGTTGACATAAACGTTTTCTTAAGTAATGAATCACGAACGAGTTTTAAAAGGCTTTTCAGGATTTCAAAACAACTTAACGTCTTTCAACTATACGTACATCGAATTCCTCCAAACACAAAGCAATCAGAGGGTTTTCACTGAAAATAACACCGGTAACTTGTTCTCTTCGAAACATTTTCACTCTGTGGCATACCAGATTCGGTCGTGGTGTGTTGACCGGGTTTGGGGTGTTACAAAAAGTATCGCTTACTGTTAATATTACTGTCCAAAGACTTGATATTAATGTTGTGTTTGGTGTCTTGAGATGGGATTAGCCATTATCCTGAATTTATTGTTTCTTTATGAATATTGATGTGAGCTTATTTTTATTTATTTATTGTTCTATATTCAGGTAATTCATCTTGTATTGTCACAATATCTGCTAATATAAATTCTATACCCATGCTTAATGGGACTAATTTCAATGAATGGAAAAGGCATTTACTTATAGTGTTTGGCTGTATGAACATAGACCTTGCACTAAAGGAAGAACAACTCGCACCTCTCACTGCGAAAAGCACCCCTATGTTAAAAGGGATTTTGAGAGGTGGGGTCGTTCAAATTGCAAGAGTCTAATGATCATGAAGCACAGCATTTTAGAAGCCTTCAAGCCAAGGTTTCCTTGACGAAATTGAGAAATGTTTTGCTAAAAACGATAAGGTTGAAATGACATCACTTCTGACTTATCTGATGTCTATAAAGTTAAGGGTTAAGGAAATTCTGAGCGATCTAAGAGCTATGAGTTTTATGATCCCACAATTAGGAATACTCTTTAGACGAGAATTGCAACATTCTTTTAGGATGTTGAGTTTTGATAAACCATATTATGGACATATTTTAATCTCACATTTAGCATACTTTCGGATGATTTATTCCTTGAATTGTGGAATTTGGTGCTCCTAATCCTTTAATTTCATGTTTTATACTTAGGAGAGCCTCGGAGGATGAAAAGAATGAGAAACGGGCCAAAAACAAAGAAAATGGGCCAAAGCACGAAATTCACACGGCCTGGGCCCAAGCCATACGGTCGTGCTTCCTTAACAGACCCGACCACGGCCTGGATTCGATTCACACGCCCGTGCCACACAGGCGTGTCCCTGACGTGACCTGTTTTAATTCTATTCGGAATAGGATACTTAGAGGCAAAGAAAGACATTCCAAAAGCCTATATAAACACCCTAGAGACCAACCTTCAAAGGGGGGTTCAGGTAAGCCGAGGAGCCAAGCCAGAGAGGCCGAATTGTGGGATTTTCTCGAAGAAAGCCAGTTGATCCATCTCAAGAAGTCGGAATCATACTCAAGATGGAAGATCTTCCCTTCAATTTCCTTCAGGGATTTTAGGGTTTTTCTTATGTTTTGTTTTATATTTTCTTCTGAGATGTATTCTTTTATGATTATGAACTAAACCCCTCAAATACCTGAGGGGGATGAAACCTAAGACGGATCTTGTTATTGTTTTCTGAACTATATGATAAATACTTGATTTGTTCTTAATTATGTGTTCTTAATTCTTGCTTTGATATTTCAGGATATTGATTCAAGTATTGATGTGTTTAGGCAGTGGAGCAAAAGTCCCTGTTTAAGAGTAGATCAAGCATAGTTAAGCGGAGTTGATCGCAACCCTAGAAATAGGATGACGAAAATCTACCGGATTAGGGTCAAACCTAATATGGGAGTCCATAGATCGAGTTAATGCAATTCTAGGGTTTTTAATTAGAAAGAGATTTCAATTAATCAACCTAGGGTTAGACATTAGTAGCATTGAAAGAGGTATTAATATAAATTAGGGAATCCTACGGATCAAGTCAAGTGAATAAATTGTCTGGTTCAGAGTTAGATAACAAGTGAAGTCTAGGTGGATTCTTCCTCAGGTATTGTCCTAATCAATCGGTTTTTCCCGAAAGTATTTTCCCCAATTCATTCTCTGTGTCTTAGCATCCTTGGCTTAGTAGTTAGTTAATTTTAGATTAAACAACAATTCTTTTAATTCTTAGGCTAAATAATAAAAAGAAAGTTAGTATTAGTACTTTTGGTTCCCTTGGGTTCGACATTTCGGTCTTGCCACTAAACTATACTACTATTCGATAGGTGCGCTTGCCTCAATCAGGGTGATAGTTAGTTTCTAAGCTCGATCATTCATTATATAAATTTTAAGACTTTCCCACCACCGATCAAGTTTTTGGCGCCGTTGCCAGGGATCTGAAATATTAAGAACGCTCAATTTTTATTACTTTAGCCATATTTTATTTTTGCAATTAAATTTTATTTTTACTTTTCTAAATTTTCTTCTTTGCTTCTGGCAGGTATTCTAGTTTATGACTAGAAGAAACCCGTTAGGACCTCTACTTTACGATAGTCAGATTGAAAGCACAGTTTACAGAAACCGAAGAGAAATAAGGAGAAGCCTACAATACATACAAGAAGAGCAAGATAAAGAAATTAATACTACCGAAGAGATGGATGAGAATAATCCGCTACCTCCAGAGGTGGCCGAAAATCATGCTCCTCGAACTATGTATGATTATGCTAAACCTAATTTAACAGGAACTGAGTCAAGTATTGTTAGACCTGCTATTGCTGCAAATAATTTTGAACTGAAACCTAACACAATTCAGATGATACAGCAATTTGTTCAGTTTGATGGTTTGCAGGATGAAGATCCAAATAATCACCTCGTGAATTTCCTAGAATTTTGTGATACTTTCAAAATAAATGGCGTTTCTGATGATGTCATTCGTCTTCGGTTGTTTCCCTTTTCGTTGAGGAATAAAGCTAAACAGTGGTTGAATTCTCTCCCACGAGGATCAATCACTACATGGGAACAAATGACCGAAAAATTTTTGTTGAAATATTTTCCGCCAGCTAAAACGGCTAAGTTGAGGAATGATATCTCTTCTTTTGTGCAGATGGATTTAGAGACACTTTATGATGCATGTGAGAGATACAAGGATCTATTGAGAAGGTGCCCACACCATGGATTACCCTTGTGGCTACAGGTCCAAACCTTTTACAACGGTGTGAACCCCTCAACCAAGCAGTTAATTGATTCAGCCACCGGCGGAACCCTGAATCACAAAACACCTGAGGCTGCCTATAAATTCATTGAAGAGATGTCACTGAATAACTATCAGTGGCAAGTCACGAGGTCAAGGCCAACGAAAGCCGCCAGTGTTTTCAACCTCGATGCAGTAACCATGCTATCAAACCGGGTAGAGATGTTAAATAAAAAGATTGATGGTTTATGTGGTTCTTCGCAGGTACATCCAGTTATGCAGTGCGATACGAATGGAGGAGGGATGAGTAACACAGAATATCTGCCTTACAACCCGAACGTTGAAAACGAGCAAGCTCACTATATTGGTAACAATTTTATACCTCAAAATAACCCTTATAGTAATACTTACAATCCAGGTTGGAGGAACCACCCCAATTTTCATGGGGTGGTCAAGGAAATCAGAGACAACAACCCCCTCCAAACTTCCAACAATAGCCCTACCCACAGGAAAAGAAGCCAAACCTTGAGGATATGCTAGCAAAATTCATTTCAGCGTCAGAAACTCATTTTAAGAATACCGAAACGACATTGAATAATTAGCAAACATTAATTCAAGAGCTTAAAAATCAACTAAGATAGCTGACCAAGTTAGTTTCTGAAAGGCAACCAGGTCGTTTACCTAATAATATTGAACCTAAACCACAAGAGCAAGTAAAGGCAGTAACATTAAGGAGTGGGAAGGAATTGGTTGAAGCAGAAAAGAAGATGTCACAAGAAACTAATAAGGAGAAAAGTGAGGAAATCGAGAATGTAACACCGGTACGTGAAGAATTTAAGCCACCGATCCCATATCCGGCAAAGTTGAAGAAAGATAGCTTAGACGCACAATACGGTAAATTTCTTGAACTTTTTAAACAATTACATATTAACTTACCTTTTGTTGAAGTTATTTCGCAGATGCTGACGTACGTAAAATTCATAAAAGAGCTTGTAACAAATAAAAGGAAGTTTGAAGAGATATCAATAGTGGAACTTAATAAAGAATGTTCAGCCATCCTCCAAAATAAGCTACCAACCAAATTGAAAGATCTAAGAAGTTTCACTATTCCCTGTTTAATTGGTAGTTTAAACATTGAGAAAGCACTAGCTGATCTAGGCGCTAGTATTAATTTAATGCCTTATAAAATGTTTAAGCAACTTGCTCTTGGGGAACCAAAACCCACTAGGATGAGTATTCAGTTAGCTGACAAATCTATTAAATATCCTAGGGGATTTATCGAAGATATTCTGGTAAAAGTTGATAAATTTATATTCCCTGTTGATTTTGTTGTGCTTGACATGGATGAGGACGCTGAGGTACCTTTAATTTTAAGGCGCCGCTTTTTAGCTACTGCTAGGGCTGTTATTGATGTAGGTGATGGTAAACTTGCGCTAAGGGTAGGCAACGAGGAAATTATTTTTCAAATTTACGATGCTATGTGATATTCTAGAGAACAAGATGATTCCTATTATTTTATTGATGCCATTGATCATTTTATTCAAGATTTTTTGCAGAAAATCATACATGACGACACGATGGAACTGTGTCTTACCCAATGTGAGGGGATAGATTATGATAACGATGAGTTGAATTCTAATACATCTTCCTCTAGACAAAAGAAAGAAGAGAGCATTGAAATAAACGACGAACTAAAACAAAAACCCTCTATTGATGAGCCACCGAAATTGGAATTAAAATAGTTTTCAAATCACTTAGAATATGCATTCCTCGGGGATAATTCTACGCTACTAGTAATCATCTCTTCAGAACTGGAACTCGAAGAGAAAGACGAGTTGCTACAGGTACTAAGGGAACATAAAAGAGCCATAGCTTGGAAAATTTCTGACATCAAAGGAATAAGCCCATCGTTTTGCACCCACAAAATTTTAATGGAAGATGAGTTTAAACCATGCGTGCAACCTCAAAGACGATTGAATCCCAACGTGAAAGAAGTTGTTAAAGCTGAGGTAATTAAACTTCTAGATGCTGGAATAATTTATCCTATTTCTGACAGTACTTGGGTAAGTCCTGTGCAGGTTGTTCCAAAGAAATGAGACATGACTGTTGTAGCCAACGAAAAGAAGGAATTGATAAATAACTCATTTCCTGAAGAACAACTATTCGCTATATCTAACTCTGAGGTACCTTGGTTCGCAGACATTGCAAATTACTTAGCTGTTAACATCCTACCAAAAAGGTTAACACGTCATCAAAAGAAGCTATTCTTTGCTGATGTGAAAAACTATTTTTGGGAGGATCCTTTTCCTTTCTGTATATGTGCAGATCAAGTAATTCGAAGATGTGTTACAAAAGCAGAAGCAAGCAAAATCTTAGAACATTTCCATTTGAGACCTTCAGGAGGACGTTACAGCGGGATTAGGACAGCACACAAAATGCTCGAATCAGGTTTTTATTGGCCTACCTTGTTCAAAGAAGCAAACAAGTATGTTGCTTCATGTGATAGATGTCAGAGAACAGGTAATATCTCTAAACGCGATGAAATGCCTCAAATATACATACTATCATGCGAAATTTTTGATGTATGGAGTATTGATTTTATGGGCCCATTCCCTTGCTCATTTGGGAATAAATACATCTCAGTAGCAGTGGACTATATGTCAAAATGGGTGGAAGCTCAAGCTTTACCTACTAATGATGCCAGAATGGTAGTGAGATTTCTTAAGAAACTTTTCTCTCGATTTGGAACATCCAGAGCAATTATTAGTGATAGGGGTACTCATTTTTGTAATACTCAATTTGGCAAGGTCTTAAAGAAATATGGAGTACACCACAGAACAGCTACCCCTTATCACCCTCAAACCAGTGGACAAGTTGAAGTAGCAAATCGAGAGGTCAAACGTATTCTAGAGAAAACAGTTGAATCAAACAGGAAAGATTGGGCATTAAAAGTAGATGATACTTTATGGGACTATAAAACAGTGTTTAAAACTCCCATAGGAACATCCCCATACAGACTTGTCTACGGAAAAAGTTGTCACCTACCATTTGAATTAGAACATAAAGCTTTTTGGGCTATAAAATTTTTGAATTACGATCTTAATCTTACAGGTGAGAAAAGAATGATGTAGTTGAACGAGCTAGATGAGTGACGAGCTAATGCCTACAAAAACTCACGTTTATACAAGAAAGCAACAAAATGATGCCATGATGCTCGCTTAAAGCAACCAAAGCAATTCAAAGTAGGAGATCTAGTTCTATTATACAATTCAAGGCTCAAATTGTTCCCTGGAAAGCTGAAATCAAGATGGTCAGGCCCTTTCATAATCAAAACTATCTTTCCCTATGGCACAGTCGAGGTAACTCATCCGAATTATGGCACATTCAAGGTAAACGGGCAACGATTGAAAATTTATAATGGAGAGGATTTTAGGGATGTGAGAGAGGAGATTCAGCTCTGTGAACCTTTATTTAGAAACGAAAATAGGGAAAGTCTAGCTTAAGACTTTAAATGGGCGCTTCTCGGGAGGCAACCCGAGCATTAACCTCATTTACATTCATATTTTTTATATCAGCATATAATTAAGAACTAACTATTCATAAGTGCAAGATTTCTTTCCCACACGGCCTAGAACACGAGTGTGTCTGTGGCCGTGTGGACGCCATGGGAAGAGACACAGGCGTGTTGGTAGCCGTGTGAGACAAGGATGGAAAATTTTCCCAACACAGGCCATGATAAAAGGGCCACGGCCGTGCGATGCAGCCGTGGTCTACACTGACTAAATAACACGAGCGTGAGACACGCCCGTGCCTCTAAACCGTGGTCGATTCTGAGCAAACGACACAGGCGTGAGCCACGCCCGTGCGTCAAGGCCGTGGTCGACACTGATTACTGAACACGAGCGTAGGACCCTCTACACGGGCGTGGGAGAAGCGAACAAAGATAGCACATGGCCGTGTGATATGGTTGTGTGTCTCAACACGCCCAAGGAACACGGGCGTGGGCTACAACTCAAACGCGCCTAAATTCAAAAATCTTGAAAAACACGGGCGTGGCCCCTGACCGTGTTCCTTACCCCCAATTTAAAGTAGCCCACGCCCGTCTCCCAAAAAATATTCGCCCCAAACCCTAGTCGTTTCTCTTAAACAAGAAACCACCACTCCCCTTCCCCATTCCGGCCACTGGCACTCTTTTCCTCTCCTCTCTTCACTTCCCCTCACTCCCTTCTCTCTCTTTCTCTTCCTCATCCACACGCAGTCCACGTCCGTGCGACATCACCCCAACTCCATCAGTTCATGTTACTTCTCCCCTCTATACTTTGTCGCTAATTTTATTTAATCCATGTTTATTCTCTGTTAGAACTTTGATTTATTCCTTTGAATCTTTAGTGTTCATTTTGGATTATTAATTTTGATATTCATTTTTACTTAAGTGTTATAGATAATATTATTCTGAATTTTGCGCCTCTAGTATTAGGAGAATACCTAGGAAAAATCTTCCGTGTTAATATTATGAGACAATAATATTGGATTCATAAGTTCTATCATAGCAAAAATTTGGATGATGTTCTTCAAAGTCTTTTACAGGAACATAATGTCGTCTTCCTGCCGCAAGAAAATCGCAGTCCCTGTTTTGAAAAAATGAAAGGGGCCCGGCTCATCATTCGCAAGCGCATCAGCCGAAGTGAGACACCCATTCTTACGGTTTCCTCCTGGAGCTCAAGAGGAACTTTTTCAGATCCTACGAGCACGACCTCTTAGTCAAGGCAGATGTATCAACTGGGCCGCCCTGGAACACGTTCAACTTACTGATGATATTCGGGCACTACTAACGACTGACCATTGGGAGCGCTTTTTCGGTATTGTTGAGCCCACTTACCTCGAACTAACATTAGAGCTTTGCTCTACTTTCCATTTGCAGGTAGTAATGACAAACCACAACGACCCGGGCACTATTTAATTTTGTCTAAGAGGTTTATTCCGAGAAATGAGTGTCCCCGAATTTGGAGTTGCTCTGGGACTCTACACAGAAGAGTTCATGAGAGAATATGATCTTACAAAACTCTATCGCCACATCCATAACTCCCCTGTGAGATTTTGGTATAATATAGCCCCTGCCTCGGCCACTTATGACCCTAGTCGCACCAAAGCGACAGCTCTCGCCCCATCATTGAGGTACTTACAGGCCATCTTAGCTCACACATTGACGGGATGGCGAGAGAGCACCGGGGTAGTTAACACTCATGACGCCTACTTCCTATGGTGCATGGCGAACGGGCACGTCTTTGGCCTTGCCTACTTCATCGCTCTGGCTATCCAGCATCAGACGGAGCGACATCGTAAGGGGGTCATTCCCATGGGGCCTTATGTAACATGGCTCGCAAGGCAGTTTGGTCTCCTCAACACCGCAGCACAATCAACCTCGCTCACCTTGATAGGCCAGATGTCTCCACAAAGCATCTCGACGATGATCAACATGTGAATGATCAAGCGTCACCGTGGGACCGATCCTCCCCAATATCGGCTAGCCCATACCACCGAGGAGGAGGACCCTGAGGACATTACTGATGATGTCCCACACCAACATGAGGAGCCAACACCGAGCCATCGCCCAGTTCATGCGGCAGCTTCTCTTTCAGACATATCTGAGCGCCTCACGCGATTTGAGCAGCAATGCTTCCAACGTTTTGACAACATCGATGCCACCCTCCACTAGATATGTCAGCACCTTCACATTACATCTCTGCCCCCACCACGCTATCCATCTGGTGATGAGGACTTCTGAGTCCTTTTTCTTTTACCTTTACATTATTTTCATGTTTAAAATGTTAATTTTCATTTTATCTTTTACCTTTGACTAATGTTTATTTTAGTTATTTTTCAGTTCATAATCTTTATTATCCAATTTACATTTCCTGGCAATATTTGAGTAATCCTTACAATGATAACAAACCGACTGCTTTAATCACAGTTAAAAAAGCATAAAATAGCACCATGGAATATCCAACTTTAAGAGGAAAATCACCACACCACGACGCTCCCAACTCAAGGAATCCATCCAAAATTCAGGAAGTTTCACCTCTCCCTATCTCTTATGATTTCTTATATATCTTTATACATTGAGGGCAATGTACATCTTAAGTGTGGGGGGTGAATTTTATTTTGAAAAGTTCCTAACTTTTTGCATTATTCTCAAATCCCTGAATTATGTCTTATCCATAAGTAATTTCCTCATATTACTATTAGAATGAAATTTCCTTTGACTCATGATTTTTATTGATATGTTTTGGTTTAAGTCATTAATAATTGTGCAGTGATGATTTAAACTTTAGGGGACTAGAGAATCAAGCATGATGAGTCTATTTTCAAAGATTAAAATTTTATTAGGTTGTCTACCTGAATCTAATTATTACCTCGAAGTTTGAAATTTACAAAGTTTATATCAAAAACCCATAATTTTTGTGAAATTTTGAACCTTTTAGAGCATACATTCTTTTCTTGCTCACTTTATTGATTATGAGTGTGTCAACATTGATTTGTTATTCTAGAACTTGCTTCGATTATACATGTCAAGACCACATTATTAATTTGATATACAGAGATGACAAAGTCACTTAGGATTTAACCCACTCACTCCACTAAAAAGCCTACCCTCACAATTAACCCTTAGTGAACCCCTTTGATCCTAACACCCCTTTTATTGACTCACCCACTAATATTACCCCAAAACCCATCTTGTATTTGTTATCACCATTTTTCTTGACTCTCTTTTTGTCGAGATTTGATTTTGAGCAATTGCCTAACTATGTTCTATATTTCAGTTGTTAAAGTTCTTTCTTATTATTGTAAATACTTGATTTGTTCTAAAAAAATAAAAAAAAATAAAAAATTCGAAGTATATTCATTATTAGTTCTATAATTAAGTGAGCTTATACGTTTAAATTCCACATCTTGAAGAAGAAGCTCGTATTATTAGTTTCAAGTTTTCAATTGATGTTCATTTTTCTAGTTAGGTAAATTATCAACTCAATCTCGATTCTAACCCTTCAATTCAGTCTTTATGCATACCTTTAACTCGAGCCCCATTACAACCCTTTTTAAAGACCTTTTGATTTGTGTATCATCTCCTTTTACAGTGGTGGAGATTTGATTTTCATGCAAGCTTATGGGATTATCTTTTCATGTTTTGTAACACCCCCTTACCTGAAACCTTTGCCGGAGTCGAGTATGGGGCATTACTAGACTTGACTACTAATTCGGGGCATAAAAAAATTTAAAACTGTCCAACTGCGTCATGCTGACTAAATTGACCATAACTCGAGTTACAAAACTCGAAATTTCTATCCGTAAATTTTCCTTGAAACTAGACTCATATAAATATTTACCATAATTTTTCCAGAATTTTTTATTTGTCCAATTAGTACAGTTTATTTATCAAAGTTACCCCTATTTCACTGTTTGATGATTCTGACCTTTCTCTACAAAAACTCAGTTATCTCATTGTACAAAATTTCAATAATGTTCTTGTTTATTCCAATAAAAAATAGACTCATTAAGGATTCTAAGCATATAAACTATGCTCCATGATTATTTTTGTACAATTTTTAACAATTTTTCCAAGACAAAACAAGAAATCACGAATTCATTCAGAACAAGTCTCACTAAAATTTAAATATCTCATAATATGAAATTCCTTTGCTTACTCTGTTTCTTTCATATCAAAATAGACACAATAAGCTTTAATCCTATATCTTATTCACTTTCTAATTCAATTTATCCTATTTTTAGTGATTTTTCAAAATCACATCACTGCTGCTAATTAAAAATTATTTCATTGCAAAAATATGATTAACTAATTTATAACCTCCTTACTCAATTTTATTTAAACTCTATACCTTAACCATACATATATATATATGTTTATATCATGTGATTTCTTACCAAATAAAATTTAATCATGCCGAATTTAAAACACCCTTTAACCACATGAAAAAGCCATAAAATTCAAAATACCAAAACGATACAAAACCAAGAGAATTAGCCATGTTCGCACGGCTATATACACATGGACAAAATTTATCATCTTAACAAAACCACAGTCTTTTCTATACATGCCTTTAACCGAAAACCCAAAATAAAGAGTACCAAACTATAGATTGATAGTGTAGGCGACTTTCTTGACGATCCGTCTCGAGCCCGCAGCGTAACCAAAATCTATAAAACAAAAGAAACATTTCATACAAATAAGCTTACTAGCTTAGTAAGTCCCTAGTTCAGGATAACATAATATTTAATTTATTCAACTTACAACATTGTACACAAACATTTAATTATGATAATTGATTTACACAAGACCGAATCTTATTAGTACATTAACCAAAGAAAATTTTCTTCAATTCCATAACCTGTATTACTTCGCAATACGATTTAATATATTACCAGAATCACATACTTCAATTTTGTAATTATAGCATTCATATCAACCACACTACCATATTAAAATTTCTTATATTCTAAGTATTTGTTCATGCAAACCGAATCTCTATAATAGTACATCGAATACAACTTCAGTCATATGATACTCATGCACATCAATCATAACCCCAATTACATATAACATAGTCCTCATAACATCAACTTGACTCAAGTAATATTAGGCATAACATACCTTACATACTTACCTGAGCCGTTAGCTAGATACGTTAATTAAAGTTTGCCTTGCAGAGCATTCGATTTTTCCTTAATAAAACACATCACCGGCAACAAGCCTGCTAGGCGGTAAAGCCCGATAAATAACACCGGCACGAGGCCTGCTGGGCTCAGAGCCCGAAATAAATCACCGGCACTAGGCCTGCTAGGCGGTAAAGCCCGATAAATAACACCGGCAAGAGGCCTGCTAGGCTTTAAAGCCCGATATCATTCACTGTGGTCAATTATTTCACACCCCTTGAATAGTGTTACATATTCACTTCAACTAAACTTATTTACCTTAAGTATTAAAATCATTAAGTCATCGAACAATTTTCACAAATCGCATTGAGGCACTTATTCATAGTACGCTATCAGACGATATAATTTATCTAATACACATGAATACATTCGACTATGGCTTATTTATGTACCAAGATTTATCACACATTGTCTTATAATATATTCACAAAAATTCATTTAATATAGTTTAATTTAGGGACTTACCTCGGTTGTCGATAGATTCGAATTTTTCAGCTATTCTGTCACCTTAGCCTTTCCTCGATCTAGTTCTTTCTCTTTTTGATCACGATCTATGAAATGTCAAATGAGTTTTGTTCATATTCATTCTATCTAATTTCTCCATTAAGAAAAAATATGCGCATAGTTTAATTATAAGACTAAAAGCCGAATTTCCTTTTTCATTTATTCATCTCATTTAAAACAATATTCACACAAAAATTTAAGTATTCAACCTATTCAATTTAATCCATTTCTTGCTATAATACAAATTGCAACAATTTGAGATTTCTTCTCAATGGCCGAATGGCCACTAGGTCCCTACGATTTTTTTATGATTCTCCTTTCTATCATTTTGACCCTTCCGCTATTTAATTTAAGCAATTTACTCTTCATACTTAATCACCCAATGACTATATCTAAGTATAACCATTCATCCATGATTAATTTCACTATATATGTATAACCGAACATCAAAACAAAGAAAAGGATTCATGAATGGTGATCTCCCATTCGGCCGAATATAAGGCATCCCCATGCCTAAATTTAAAACCATTTTCTTACAAGTTCAAGCTTCTTCTTCTCATATTATCTAAGTTCATTTACATACCAAATCATAATTTCTCACCCATGGCCGAACTTCATCATGCCTAGTATCATCAACTTCTAATCATTTTTAAAAAAATGATCAAAGAAATCAACCAATTCAAAGATAGATTATTAAGTCAAAGTTCACTCTTACCTTGCCTATCACATGCAATGGCCGAATGGAGAGGATGAAGTTTTCTTCTTCATTTTGAAGATAAAAATCGGTGGGGAAGATGATTGAGGGAAGAGAAATTAAATTCCTTTTTCTTTTGTTTATTAAACTAGTACATATATTAGCATGCTTGTAATATAATAATGTTTTAAATATAATATTTTTAAGACAATAAATTATTTATTGCATGCTTACCGTCCACCATATTAAATATGGGGAATTTGACATGCAAATCCCTATGTTTAATAAACAAGTCACTTAGCCCTATTTATTTCATGCTCACTACATTGGTCCTCTTAGCAATTTAATCCTTTTAGTCAATTAAACACTCAAACGGTTAAAAACTTCTACGAAACTTTCACATACATAAATTCACCTATAATAGACACACGATATAATATAAAAAAAATATTTATCGAGCTCGGATTCGTGGTCCCGAAACCACCGTTCCGATTAGGGTTAAAATTGGTCTGTCACAACTCTCCCCCCTTATGAATTTTCGTCCTCGAAAATTTTACCGTTAAATAAGATCGGATATTGTTGCCTCATTAAATCCTCAGGTTCCCACGTGGCCTCTTCAACTCCGTGTCTATTCCATAATACTTTCACTAATGGAATCCTCTTATTTCTCAACTCTTTCATTTCCCGAGCCAAGATACGGATCGGTTCTTCATCATATGTCAAATCGGATCGAATTTCAATCTCTGACGGTGTGATCACATGGGACGGATCCGATCTGTATTTGCGAAGCATCGAAACGTGAAATACATTGTGTATCTTTTCTAAGTCAGAGGGCAATTTCAATCTATAAGCAACAGGCCCCATACGTTCGATGATTTCATACGGTCCGATAAATCTCGGACTCAACTTGCCTTTCCGACCAAATCGGAGTATTTTCTTCCACGGAGATACTTTTAAAAATACATGATCTCCGACCTGAAATTCAATATCCTTACGTTTCAAATCGACATAGGACTTTTGACGATCCGAAGCAGCTTTCAAATTTCTTCTAATAACAACTACCTTCTGTTCTGTTTCTTTAATCCAATCAACCCTGTGTATCTTATTTTCACTGAGCTCAGTCCAATACAACGGTGTGCGACATTTTCGCCCGTATAAGGCTTCATAAGGCGCCATTTTTATACTAGATTGAAAGCTATTATTGTAAGCGAATTCAGCCAAAGGTAGGTATCGTTCCCACGTACCTTCAAATTCGAGAACACAACACCTCAACATGTCCTCAAGTATCAAAATAGTTCGCTCAGATTGGCCGTCGGTCTGTGGATGAAAGGCCGTACTAAAATAAAGTTTAGTGCCTAGAGCATTTTGCAATTTCTTCCAAAACCGCGATGTGAATCTTGGGTCTCTGTCTGAAATAATAGCACTCGGCACAGCATGTAACCTCACAATTTGCGACACATACAATTCAGCGAGTTTATCGAGTGAATAGTCTGTGCGTACCGGAACAAAATGGGCGGATTTAGTCAGTCTATCAACGATAACCCACACGGCATCTTTCTTACTCGGTGTCATAGGAAGACCAAACACAAAGTCCATTGTGATCCTATCCCATTTCCATTCAGGTACCATGATTGGTTGAAGTAGTCCTGATGGTACTTGATGCTCAGCTTTTACTTGCTGACAGATTAAACACTTGGAAACAAACTCAGATATATCTCGTTTCATGCCAGGCCACCAATAGAACTGTTTCAAATCGTTATACATTTTCGCACTACCCGGATGTATCGATAGTTGACCACTATGGGCCTCACTCAGAATCATCTGTATCAAATCTGAGTTTCTCGGAATACATAATCGGCTTTTAAATTTCAAACAGTCATTCGCATCAATTTGAAAATCTGATTCTGTACCTTTTTCACACTGAATTCGACTAGCAATCAAATCTTTGTCAACTTTCTGTGCATCACAAATTTGCTGTATAAACATCGGTCTTGCTTGCAACTCGGCTATGATCGAACCATCATCAGACATAGCTAACCGTGCGTTCATTGCACGAAGAGCAAACAATGACTTTCGACTTAACGCATCTGCAACAATGTTAGCTTTTCCCGGATGGTAGTCAATCACCAGTTCATAGTCTTTCAACAATTCCAACCATCTGCGTTGTCTCAAATTAAGATCTTTCTGAGTCATTAAATACTTTAGACTTTTATGATCCGAATAAATGTGACATTTTTCGCCGAATAAGTAGTGACGCCATATTTTCAATGCGAACACAATGGCTGCTAATTCCAGATCGTGAGTCGGATAATTTTTCTCATGCGGCTTCAATTGTCTCGAAACGTAGGCTATAACTTTGTCGTCCTGCATTAAAATGCAACCCAACCCATTCAAGGAAGCATCACTAAAAACAATAAATTCTTTACTCGATTCAGGCTGAGCTAGCACTGGAGCTTCGGTCAAAAGGGCTTTCAACTGGTCAAAACTTTTCTGACATTTTTCCGACCACTCAAACTTGGCATCTTTCTGTAGTAGTTTCGTCAAAGGCGTAGCTATTACAGAAAAACCTTTTACAAATCGTCTGTAATACCCCGCAAGGCCTAGGAAACTTCGGATCTCGGAAACATTCTTTGGTGGTTTCCAATCAAGTATAGCTGCTATTTTGTTTGGATCTACCCGAATACCTGATGCTGAAACGACATGACCCAAGAAACTGACTTCATTCATCCAGAATTCACACTTACTAAACTTTGCATACAGTTGTTGATCTCTCAAAGTTTGTAGCACTAATCTCAAATGCTTAGCATGTTCGGTTTCATTTTTGGAATAGATCAATATATCGTCAATAAACACTACTACAAATCGATCCAAAAACTGTCTGAATACTCGATTCATTAGATCCATAAAAACAGCAGGTGCATTAGTAAGTCCAAAAGGCATAACCAGAAACTCAAAATGTCCATACCTCGTTCGGAATGCAGTCTTTGGCACATCTGTATCTCTGACTCGCAACTGATAATAGCCCGATCTCAAATCTATCTTCGAAAACACTGAAGCCCCCTTCAACTGTTCAAACAAATCATCAATCCGAGGTAACAGGTACTTATTCTTTATGGTTACCTTATTTAGTTGTCGGTAGTCAATACACATTCGCATAGTCCCATCTTTCTTTTTCACAAATAAAACCGGTGCACCCCAAGGAGAGAAGCTCGGTCGTGCAAAGCCCCTATCTGTCAACTCTTGCAACTGCGCTTTCAATTCTTTTAATTCAGTAGGTGCCATTCCGTATGGAGCTATGGAAATCGGAGTTGTACCCGGTACTAACTCAATGCCGAACTCAATCTCTCGTACTGGTGGTAAACCCGGTAGTTCTTCAGGAAACACATCTGGGTATTCACCTACAACCGATACAGATTCAATTTGTTTCTCGGACAATTTATTATCCAGTACATAAGCCAAATAAGCTTCACACCCTTTTCTCACATACTTCCGGGCTAACATCGAAGATATTACTGTAGGTAACCCATTTACATCGTCAGATTTAATTCTGACAGTCTCGCCGCTTCGACATCTCAATTCAATAAGCTTTCTTTTACAATCCACTACTGCCTCATGTGAAGTTAACCAGTCCATACCCAAGATTATATCAAATTCATCAAAAGGCAACAACATTAAATCAGCTGGGAAACAATAATCCCGAATCATCAACGGACAACCCCTACACACCTTATTAACAAGCACACATCTACCCAAAGGGTTAGACACTCGAATCACAAACTCGGTAGACTCAACTAGCAGAGTCTTGCCGAATTTTAAAGTTTCACACACATAAGAATGAATCGAACCAGAGTCAATTAGAGCAATCACAGTAGTATCATAAAGGGTGAAAGTACCGGTAATGACATCGGGGGAGGAAGCATCCTCTCTGGCTCGTGCAGCATAAGCTCTAGCTGGAGCTCTAGCCTCAGATCGAACTGTAGTGTTCTTCGTTCCTTTCTGACTACCACCTACATTGCCTGAATGTCTGGGTGGCCTGCCTCGCACTGACGTATTACTCGACTTAATGTTTTGAACTGTATTCTGCTCAGCTAACATCGGACATTCTCTAATAAAATGATCTAACGATCCACATTTAAAGCAAGACCGATCGTGAAATCTACAACTCCCAGGATGCCATTTCCCACAGTGCTTGCACTCAACTCGATTCTACAGAACATTAGCAACACTGGCCATCGAGGTAGCTCGGGAGCCCACCGGAGGTCGATCCTGTATAGGTAGATCCGTGGTAGCTTTAGGTCGGCTGTGGCCATCTCTGAACTTCTTGGATGTGGAATGGAAGACCTTACCCAAAGATCTTTTACGAATGTCTCTAGCTTCTGTCTCGGCCTTTCTTTTCTCCTTCTCTAGCTCTTCAGCCTTGCAAGCTCTTTCAACTAGAGTCATAAACTCTTGAATTTCAAGAATGCCAACAAACATCTTTATATCTTCATTCAGGCCATCTTCAAATCTTTTGCACATAATAGCTTTAGTAGAAACACACTCTCTAGCATATCTGCTGAGCCTGACAAATTTTCTTTCATATTCCGTCACGGTCATTCGCCCCTGTTTCAGCTCGAGGAACTCCTTTCGTTTTAGATCAACGAATCTTTGACTGATATATTTCTTGCGAAATTCATTCTGAAAGAAATCCCATGTCACTTTTTCTTTTGGAACTACTGATACTAGTGTATTCCACCAGTGATATGCAGTGTCCCGCAGTACAGATATAGCACACTTCAGGCATTCGTCTGGAGTACAAGATAGCTCATCAAGTACCCGAATAGTGTTATCAAGCCACATTTCAGCTCGCTCTGCGTCATCATTATCATTGGCTTTAAATTCTTCGGCCCCAAATTTTCGGATTTTATCAACTGGGGGCCTACTAGATCTCACCGGATCTATCATCGGAGGTGCTGAAGGAATCGGAGTTGGATTATTCGAGGGTGGAGGTTGGTGTACAGCCGGGTTAGTCTGAATAAATTGGGTAAACCACTCGTTCATCATCTGATAGAAAGCCTGTTTAGTCTCTCCCTCATGACTACCCGAAACAGGTCGAGAGTCTACCGGCGCTGATCCGTGTGCACGGTCAGGCGCTACACTCTCTACATCATCAGCTACGGCTCTTTCAGGATCAGTGTCCATTTACTATATAAAACAAAGTTCAGGCTGTCAGAAGTCACCACACTATCAATATATATATATATATAAAGGCATGTATAGCTAGACTCACACGCGCTACGGTAGTCCTAGAATCGACTAAACCGTAAGCTCTGATACCAATCAAATGTAACACCCCCTTACCCGAAACCTTTGCCGGAGTCGAGTATGGGGCATTACTAGACTTGACTACTAATTCGGGGCATAAAAAAATTTAAAACTGTCCAACTGCGTCATGCTGACTAAATTGACCATAACTCGAGTTACAAAACTCGAAATTTATATCCGTAAATTTTCCTTGAAACTAGACTCATATAAATATTTACCATAATTTTTCCAGAATTTTTCATGTGGCCAATTAGTACAGTTTATTTATCAAAATTACCCCTATTTCACTGTTTGATGATTCTGACCTTTCTCTACAAAAACTCAGTTATCTCATTGTACAAAATTTCAATAATGTTCTTGTTTATTCCAATCAAAAATAGACTCATTAAGGATTCTAAGCATATAAACTATGCTCCATGATTATTTTTGTACAATTTTTAACAACTTTTCCAAGACAAAACAGGAAATCACGAATTCATTCAGAACAAGTCTCACTAAAATTTAAATATCTCATAATATGAAATTCCTTTGCTTACTCTGTTTCTTTCATATCAAAATAGACACAATAAGCTTTAATCCTATATCTTATTCACTTTCTAATTCAATTTATCCTATTTTTAGTGATTTTTCAAAATCACATCACTGCTGCTAACTAAAAATTATTTCATTGCAAAAATATGATTAACTAATTTATAACCTCCTTACTCAATTTTATTTAAACTCTATACCTTAACCATACATATATATATATATGTTTATATCATGTGATTTCTTACCAAATAAAATTTAATCATGCCGAATTTAAAACACCCTTTAACCACATGAAAAAGCCATAAAATTCAAAATACCAAAACGATACAAAACCAAGAGAATTAGCCATGTTCGCACGGCTATATACACATGGACAAAATTTATCATCTTAACAAAACCACAGTCTTTTCTATACATGCCTTTAACCGAAAACCCAAAATAAAGAGTACCAAACTATAGATTGATAGTGTAGGCGACTTTCTTGACGATCCGTCTCGAGCCCGCAGCGTAACCAAAATCTATAAAACAAAAGAAACATTTCATAAAAATAAGCTTACTAGCTTAGTAAGTCCCTAGTTCAGGATAACATAATATTTAATTTATTCAACTTACAACATTGTACACAAACATTTAATTATGATAATTGATTTACACAAGACCGAATCTTATTAGTACATTAACCAAAGAAATTTTTCTTCAATTCCATAACCTGTATTACTTCGCAATACGATTTAATATATTACCAGAATCACATACTCCAATTTTGTAATTATAGCATTCATATCAACCACACTACCATATTAAAATTTCTTATATTCTAAGTATTTGTTCATGCAAACCGAATCTCTATAATAGTACATCGAATACAACTTCAGTCATATGATACTCATGCACATCAATCATAACCCCAATTACATATAACATAGTCCTCATAACATCAACTTGACTCAAGTAATATTAGGCATAACATACCTTACATACTTACCTGAGCCGTTAGCTAGATACGTTATTAAAGTTTGCCTTGCAGAGCATTCGATTTTTCCTTAATAAAACACATCACCGGCAACAAGCCTGCTAGGCGGTAAAGCCCGATAAATAACACCGGCACGAGGCCTGCTGGGCTCAGAGCCCGAAATAAATCACCGGCACTAGGCCTGCTAGGCGGTAAAGCCCGATAAATAACACCGGCACGAGGCCTGCTAGGCTTTAAAGCCCGATATCATTCACTGTGGTCAATTATTTCACACCCCTTGAATAGTGTTACATATTCACTTCAACTAAACTTATTTACCTTAAGTATTAAAATCATTAAGTCATCGAACAATTTTCACAAATCGCATTGAGGCACTTATTCATAGTACGCTATCAGACGATATAATTTATCTAATACACATGAATACATTCGACTATGGCTTATTTATGTACCAAGATTTATCACACATTGTCTTATAATATATTCACAAAAATTCATTTAATATAGTTTAATTTAGGGACTTACCTCGGTTGTCGATAGATTTGAATTTTTCAGCTATTCTGTCACCTTAGCCTTTCCTCGATCTAGTTCTTTCTCTTTTTGATCACGATCTATGAAATGTCAAATGAGTTTTGTTCATATTCATTCTATCTAATTTCTCCATTAAGAAAAAATATGCGCATAGTTTAATTATAAGACTAAAAGCCGAATTTCCTTTTTCATTTATTCATCTCATTTAAAACAATATTCACACAAAAATTTAAGTATTCAACCTATTCAATTTAATCCATTTCTTGCTATAATACAAATTGCAACAATTTGAGATTTCTTCTCAATGGCCGAATGGCCACTAGGTCCCTACGATTTTTTTATGATTCTCCTTTCTATCATTTTGACCCTTCCGCTATTTAATTTAAGCAATTTACTCTTCATACTTAATCACCCAATGACTATATCTAAGTATAACCATTCATCCATGATTAATTTCACTATATATGTATAACCGAACATCAAAACAAAGAAAAGGATTCATGAATGGTGATCTCCCATTCGGCCGAATATAAGGCATCCCCATGCCTAAATTTAAAACCATTTTCTTACAAGTTCAAGCTTCTTCTTCTCATATTATCTAAGTTCATTTACATACCAAATCATAATTTCTCACCCATGGCCGAACTTCATCATGCCTAGTATCATCAACTTCTAATCATTTTTAAAAAAATGATCAAAGAAATCAACCAATTCAAAGATAGATTATTAAGTCAAAGTTCACTCTTACCTTGCCTATCACATGCAATGGCCGAATGGAGAGGATGAATTTTTCTTCTTCATTTTGAAGATAAAAATCGGTGGGGAAGATGATTGAGGGAAGAGAAATTAAATTCCTTTTTCTTTTGTTTATTAAACTAGTACATATATTAGCATGCTTGTAATATAATAATGTTTTAAATATAATATTTTTAAGACAATAGATTATTTATTGCATGCTTACCGTCCACCATATTAAATATGGGGAATTTGACATGCAAATCCCTATGTTTAATAAACAAGTCACTTAGCCCTATTTATTTCATGCTCACTACATTGGTCCTCTTAGCAATTTAATCCTTTTAGTCAATTAAACACTCAAACGGTTAAAAACTTCTACGAAACTTTCACATACATAAATTCACCTATAATAGACACAAGATATAATATAAAAAAAATATTTATCGGGCTCGGATTCGTGGTCCCGAAACCACCGTTCCGATTAGGGTTAAAATTGGTCTGTCACATGTTTGACTTTTGAGTGCTTAATTTTGAACCTTAAAACCTTTTGAGTGATTTGACTGAACCTTTAGTCAGGATGTCAACCCTTGTCGATTTTGAATCAAAGGTGATTATTTAGGTAAGGGGAAACACCTATATTTTCGTGCTACAAAAACTATGACTTTGATTGTTTGAATTTTTAGGACCCTTCTACTTAAATTATCAATGTATAAATTATCTATGAATTATGATGAAACACTATTGATGAATATTATGAATTGAGGAAGTTCGTTTTAATTGTGAGTTGAAAATTTTGCTTGAGGACAAGCAAATGCTTAAGTGTGTGGGTATTTGATAAACCATATTATGTACATATTTTAATCTCACATTTAGCATACTTTTGGATGATTTATTCTTTGAGTTGTGGAATTTGGTGCTCCTAATCCTTTAATTTCACGTTTTATACTTAGGAGAGCCTCGGAGGATGAAAAGAATGAGAAACGGGCCAAAAACGGAGAAAATGGGCCAAAGCACGAAATTTACACGGCCTAGGCCCAAGCCACATGGTCGTGCTTCCTTAACAGGCCCGACCACGGCCTGGATTCGATTCACACGGCCGTGCCACACGGGCGTGTCCCTGATGTGGCCTGTTTTAATTCTATTCGGAATAGGGTACTTAGAGGCAAAGAAAGACATTCCAAAAGCCTATATAAACACCCTAGAGGCCAACCTTCAAAGGGGGGTTCAGGTAGGCCGAGGAGCCAAGCCAGAGAGGCCGAATTGTGGGATTTACTCGAAGAAAGCCAGTTGATCCATCTCAAGAAGTCGGAATCATACTCAATACGGAAGATCTTCCCTTCAATTTCCTTCAAGGGTTTTAGAGTTTTTCTTATGTTTTGTTTTATATTTTCTTCTGAGATGTATTCTTTTATGATTATGAACTAAACCCCTCAAATACCTGAGGGGGATGAAACCTAAGACGGATCTTGTTATTGTTTTCTGAACTATATGATAAATACTTGATTTGTTCTTAACTATGCGTTCTTAATTCTTGCTTTGATATTTCAGGATATTGATTCAAGTATTGATGTGTTTAGGCAATGGAGCAAAAGTCCCTATTTAAGATTAGATCTAGCATAGTTAAGCGGAGTTGATCACAACCCTAGAAATAGGATGACGAAAATCTGCCGGATTAGGGTCAAACCTAATATGGGAATCCATAGATCGAGTTAATGCAATTTTAGGGGTTTTAGTTAGAAAGAGATTTCAATTAATCAACCTAGGGTTAGACGTTAGTAGCACCGAATTAGGAAATCCTACGGATCAAGTCAAGCGAATAAATCGTCTGGTTTAGAGTTAGATAACAAGTGAAGTCTAGGTGGATTCTTCCTCGGGTATTGTCCTAATCAATTAGTTTTTCCCGAAAGTATTTTCCCCAATTCATTCTCTGTGTCTTAGCATCCTTAGCTTAGTAGTTAGTTAATTTTAGATTAAACAACAATTCCTTTAATTCTTAGGCTAAATAATAAAAAGAAAGTTAGTATTAGTACTTTTGGTTCCCTTGGGTTTGACATTTCGGTCTTGCCACTAAACTATACTACTGTTTGATAGGTGCACTTGCCTCAATCGTGGTGATAGTTAGTTTCTAGGCTCCATCATTCATTATATAAATTTTAAGACTTTCCCACCACCGATCAAGTTTGGAGGGAGAAATAAGGTTAGAGACATTGCTTTTAATGAGGAATTGAATTCTAACTCATTTCCTATTATCACTTTTGATGATATTTAGGTTCTCATACCTATTATTGATTAAGAAATGAATCTAGAACCTCAATAAGACAATGTTGAACAACTCCTTATTGAAGATGAGGTAATTGTTCCAAAAGAACAAACTCAACAACCTCAAGAATGAATTCCATTAAAAAGGTCCACTGAATAAAGGGTTATGATCATGTCTGAAAGTCTTAAAATGTTATATAATGAATGATCGAGCCTAGAAACTAACTATCACCACGATTGAGGCAAGCGCACCTATCGAACAGTAGTATAGTTTAGTGGCAAGACCGGAATGTCGAACCCAAGGGAACCAAAAGTACTAATACTAATTTTCTTTTTATTATTTAGCCTAAGAATTAATGGAATTGTTGTTTAATCTAAAATTAACTAACTACTAAGCTAAGGATGCTAAGACACAGAGAATGAATTGGGGAAAGTACTTTTGGGAATAACCAATTAATTAGGACAATACCCGATGAAGAATCCACCTAGACTTCACTTGTTATTTAACTCTGAACCAGACGATTTATTCATTTGACTTGATCCGTTGGATTTCCTAATTTATATTGATACCTCTTTCGAGGCTACTAACGTCTAACCCTATGTTGATTAATTGAAATCTCTTTCTAATTAAGACCCCTAGAATTGCATTAACTCGATCTATGGACTCCTATATTAGGTTTGACCCTAATCCGGCAGATTTTCGTCATCCTAATTCTAGGGTTGCAATCAACTCCGCTTAACTATACTAGATCTACTCTTAAACAGGGACTCTTGCTCCACTGCCTAAGCACATCAATACTTGAATCAATATCCTGAAATATCAAAGCAAGAATTAAGAACACATAATTAAGAACAAATCAAGTATTTATCATATAGTTCAGAAAATAATAACATATAGTGAGCTTGCTCGTTTTCAACGTTCGGGTTGTAAGGTGGATATTCTGTGTTACTCATCCCTCCTCCATTCGTATCGCACTGCATAACTGGATGTACCTGCAAAGAACCACATAAACCATCAATCTTTTTATTTAACATTTCTATCTGATTTGATAGCATGGTTACTGCGTCGAGGTTGAAAATACTGGCGGCTTTTGTTGGCCTTGTCTTCGTGACTTGCCACTGGTAGTTATTCAGTGACATCTCTTCAATGAATTCATAGGTAGCCTCAGGTGTTTTGTTATTCAGGGTTCTGCTGGGGGCTGAATCAATCAACTGTGTAGTTGAGGGGTTCACATCGTTGTAAAAGGTCTGGACCTGTAGCCATAAGGGTAATCCATGGTGTGGGCACCTTCTCAATAGATCTTTATATCTCTCTCATACATCGTAAAGTGTTTCTACATCCATCTGCACAAAAGAAGAGATATCATTCCTCAACTTGGCCGTTTTAGCCTGTGAAAAATATTTTAACCAAAATTTTTCGGTCATTTGTTCCCATGTAGTGATTGATCCTCGTGGTAACAAGTTCAACCACTGTTTAGCTTTATTCCTCAAAGAAAAGGGAAACAATCAAAGACGAATGGCATCATCAAAAAACGCCATTTATTTTGAAAGTGACGCAAAATTCTAGGAAATTCGCCAAGTGATTATTTGGATCTTCATCCTGCAAACCATCAAACTGAACAAATTGTTGTATCATCTGAATTGTTTTATGTTTCAGTTCAAAATTATTTGCAGCAATAGCAGGTCTAACAATACTTGACTCAGTTCCTATTAAATTAGGTTTAGCATAATCATACATAGTTCGAGGAGCATAATTTTCAGCCACCTCTGGAGGTAGCTGATTATTCTCAGCCATCTCTTCGGTAGTATTAATTTTGTTTTCTTGCTCTTCTTGTATGTACTGTAAGCTTCTCCTTATTTCTCTTCGGTTTCTGCGAACTGTGCTTTCAATTTCACTATCGTAAAGTAACGGTCTTAACGGGTTTTGATCGTTATGTCAGAGTCTTAAAAATTTATAAAAAGAATGATCGAGCCTAGAAACTAACTATGACAATGATTGAGGCAAGCGCACCTATCGAACAACAGTATAGTTTAGTGGCAAGACTGGATTATCGAACCCAAAGGAACTAAAAGTACTAATACTAACTTTCTTTTTATTATTTAGCCTAAGAATTAAGGGAATTATTAATTAATCTAAAATTAAATAACTATTAAGTTATAGATGCAAAGACAAAGAGAACGAATTTGGAGAAAATACTTGTGGGAAAAACCAATTGTTTAAGACAATCCCCGAGGAAGAATCTACCTAGACTTTACTTGTTATTTAACTCTGAACCAGACGATTTATTCACTTGACTTGATCCGTTGGATTTCCTAATTTATATTAATACCTCTTTCGAGGCTACTAGCATCTAACCCTAGGTTGATTAATTGAAATCTCTTTCTAATTAAAACCCCTAGAATTGCATTAACTCGATCTATGGACTCCCATATTAGGTTTGACCCTAATCCGGTAGATTTTTGTCATCCTATTTCTAGGGTTGCGATCAACTCCGCTTAATTATGCTAGATCTACTCTTAAATGGGGACTTTTGCTCCACTACATAAGCACTTCAATACTTGAATTAATATCCTGAAATATCAAAGCAAGAATTAAGAACAAATCAAGTATTTATCATATAGTTCAGAAAATAATAACAAAATCCGTCTTAGGTTTTATCCCCCTCAGGTATTTAAGGGGTTTAGTTCATAATGATAAAAGAATACATCTCAAAAGAAAATATAAAACAAAACATAAGAAAAACCCTAAAACCCCCTGAAGGAATTGAAGAGAAGATCTTCCATCTTGAGTATAACTCCAGCTTCTTGGGATGGATCCACTGACTTTCTTTGAGTAAATTCCATAATTCTGGCCTCTCTGGCTCGGCTCTTCGGCCTAACTGGACTCCCCTTGAAGGTTGGCCTCTAGGGTGTTTATATAGGCTTTTGGAATGGCTTTCTTTGCCTCTAAGTACCCTAATCCGAATGAAACTTTTCTTTGTCACGTCAAGGACACGCCCATGGCACACGCCCGTGTTAATCATTGCCAGGCCGTGTTTGGGTCTGTTAAGGGGGCACGGTCTGTGGCTTGGGCCCAGGCCATGTTAATTTCGTGATATGGCCCATTTACTTCCTTTTGAAGCCCGTTTCTCGTTCTTTTCATCCTCTGGTGCTCTCCTGGATATAAAACATGAAAACAAAAGATTAAGAGCACCAAATTCCATAATTCAAGGCTTAAATCATCCAAAAGTATGCTAAATGTGGGATTAAAATATGTTCATATTACGGTTTATCAAATATCCCCACACTTAAGCATTTGCTTGTCCTCAAGCAAAATTCTCAACTCACAATGAACTTCCTTGATTCATAATATTCATCAATAATTTTTCATCATAATTCAAAGGTAATTCATACATTGATAATTTAAGTAAAGGGTCTTAAAGATTCAAACAGTCAAAGTCATGGTTTTTGTAGCACGAAAACATAGGTGTTTTCCCTTTACCTAAATAATTACCCTTAATTCAAAATCGACAAGAGTTGACATCCTCACTAAAGATTCACACAACTCACTCAAAGTGTTTAAGGTTCAAAATTAAGCACTCAAAAGTCGAACATGAAAAGTTAAACCCATAGGCTTGCCTGAAAATAAAATCTCCACCACTGTAAAATGAGATGATACACAAATCAAAAGGTCTTTAAAAAGGGTTGTAATGGGGCTCGGGTTAAAGGTGTGGATAAAGGCTGAATTAGAGGGTTAGAATCGAGATTGAATTGACAATTTACCTAACTAGAAAAATGAATTAATCCTAAATAATTACGTCAACTAAAAACTAATAATACGAGCTTTTTCTTCAATATGTGGAATTTAAACATGTAAGCTCTCTAATAAATATGCTTCGATTTTTTTTAAGAACAAATCAATTGAAATGATGAATTTAACTACTGAAATAAAGATTATAGTTAGGCAACTGATCAATTTAAATCTCGATATAAGGGTGATCAAAAGGAATGGTGATAACAAATACAGACCAGGTTTTTGGGTTAATATTAGTGGGTGAGTCAATAAAAAGGGTTGTTAGGATCAAAGGGGTTCACTAGGGGTTAATTGTGAGGGTAGGCTTTTAGTGGAGTGAGTGGGTTAAATCCTAAGTGCCTTTATCATCTCTGTATATCAAACCAATGATGTGGTCTTGACATGTATAATCGAAGCAAGTTCTAGAATAACAAAAAGTGAGCACGAAAGAATGTATGCTCTAAAAGGCTCAAAATCTCACAAAAATTATGGGTTTTTTATGTCAACCTTGTAAATTTCAAACTTCAAGGTAATAATTAGATTCAGGTAGACAACCTAACAAAATTTTAATTTTTGAAAATAGACTCATCATGCTTGATTCTCTAGTCTCCTAAAGTTTAAATCATCACTGCACAATTATCAATGACTTGATCCAAAACATATCAATAAAAATCATAAATCAAAATAAATTCATTCTAATCATAATATGAGAAAATTACTTAAGAACAAGGCATAATTCAAGGTATAATTCAGGGATTTGAGAATAATGCAGAAAGTTAGGCACTTTCTCGAAATAAATATTCACCCCCCACACTTAAGATGTACATTGCCCTCAATGTACAAAGATATATATGAAATTTAAGCGAAAGGGAGAGGTGAAACTTCCTGAATTTGGATGGCTTCCTTGAGTTGGGAGTGTCGTGGTATGGTGTTCGCCGACAATCTCTGCGCTAGATGAAGAAATTGGAAAGCTCGTGAAGAATTAGCCAGGAAATAGTAATAATAATTCAAAATATACTAAATATATATTTAAAGACAAGAAAGATAAAGAGAAAGAAAATAGAAAGTAAAATAAAATTAAAAGAAAAGATTAATGGACTGAAAAGTCCTTATTGTTAGATGGTTCGAGGGTGGGTGTGATTTCTAAGGCTGCAGTGGGGTGGCTATGGTCGTGGTCATGGTGATTCCTTAGCAGCCTTTAGAACCTAAATCAAAGAAAACAAAATAGAATAGATTAAACTAAGTAAAAGAAAAATATAGAAAAGGAAAATAAAGGAGAAGTGAAAATGAAAAGAGAAATTAAATGGACTCAAAGGTCCTTTTCCTGTCGATTTAATGAAGCGGCCGGCATGAAGTTATGTAGATCAGTCTCACAAAGGGAGACTGTGCTAGGATCCTTTCGTTTTTTCGACATGGGTGATTGTTAGAACAAAAGTTAGGAGAGTGGAGGAAAGAATGAAAAAGGAGGGGTGATGTAAAGGAGAAAGAAGGGTGGGGAGTAGGAAAGAAAGGGAGAGGGGTGGTTTAAATAGAAATTTCAGGTCTGGTATGTTCCCACGCCCGTGTACCGTGGGGATGTCGAGCCACACGGCCATGTCGTATGGCCGTGTTATGCTTCATTCGTTTCTCTCATGCCATGTGCAGGTCACCACGCCTGTGTTGCTAAAATAGTGTTGGCCACGGCCGCATCGCACGGCCGTGGGGTTCAGTTAGGCCCCGTGGCTTAAAGATGTTTTTCATCCTGTGTCGTACTATCTCAGCATGTCAGTATGTACATTTGTAGCCTCCACACGGCCACTACCACGGCCGTGTGCAAGGCCATGTGGTGCGGAAATTTGCACTTTGGTTAGTTTATAGTTAGGTGCTAAAAAGGAAAAGTAAAAGTAAAAATAAAAATGTAAAAATTAATGGGGTTAGTGCTCGGGTTGCCTCCCAAGAAGCGCTCGTTTATAGTCTTAAGTTAGACTTACCTCTCATTCGCACATTCATGGTGGTTTGAGGAGTTGAAAGTCCTTCCTCATGCTATCAATCCTATTATCAGTATATAGTTCAAGTCGAGTAGCATTTACTTTAAAAGTGTCGAATATAGGATTACTTACCTCGACTGTTCTGTATGGGAAAACATTGATTACCCTAAAAGTGATTTCTTTGTTTGTATTACGGTTAGGAGGAGGTATTCGAGGGTCTGTCTTATCTAACAATACCTGATCTCTGATCTTAAATTCGTTTGTCCCACAGAATGGTGCTGGTTCTGCTTCGTGTATCCCTAATTTCTCTTTGAAGTGTGTCTTCCATTCATCTAAATCATCGATCTGAAGCCTTCGTTCCTCATGAGTTATTTCTTTGTTGGCATGAGGTCTAGGATTTGGCTCAGTTGTGTAGTTCTGTGGTGCTTCCTGAAAAGAAGGTTTAACCGAATGGTTATTAATAAAATTTATCTTCTTACCTTGGCTACTCGATGTCCTAGCTGAGTCAAGAGCCCGGAGACTGATTGATTCGTCACCTACACAAAGTATGAGTTTACCTGCGCTGACATCAATTTTAGTCCTGGCAGTTGCTAAAAAGGGTCTTCCTAAAATTAAGGGGATACTATTGTCCTCATCCATGTCTAAAACGACAAAGTCTACTGGGAATACGAATTTATCAATTTTCACAAGAACATTTTCAATTATACCCCTAGGAATTCTAACAGTTTTATCAGCTAATTGAATGCTCATTCTAGTTTGCTTAGGTTTCCCTAGACCTAGTTGTTTAAACATTTTATAAAGCATAACGTTTATGCTTGCCCCTAAATCAGCTAAAGCATTATCAACAGATAAACTACCAATTAAGCATGGAATTGTAAAACTCCCTAGATCTTTTAATTTTCGTGGTAGCCTATTTTGCAACATTGCTAAGCACATTGCATTCAATTCCACATACGATTCCTCGTCTATCTTCCGCTTGTTTGTTAACAACTCTTTTAAAAATTTTCTTGAGCCTGGCATCTGCGAAAGAGGTTCAAGAAATGGTAAGTTAATATGTAATTTCTTTAACAATATAAGAAATTTACCGAATTGTTCGCCTGTGTTGTCCTTCTTCATCGCATCAGGATAATGTATACGAGGTTGGTACTTTTTAATTACCGGTTTTGGCTTCTCGTGACTTACCTTGACCTTACCGTTCTCTACCGAATTCTCTTGGCTTAATTTAGGCTCATCTAACCCTACACTATCCTGAGCTGTTATGGCTTGAAGTTGCTCCTTTGGGTTAGTCTCGGTGTTGCTTGGCAAGCTGCCTTGTGGTCGTCCAAAGATCAGTTTAGCGAGTTGCCCTAATTGGTTCTCGATCCCTTGAATCGATGCTTGTTGATTTTTAAGTGTTGTTTCGGTGTTTGAAAACATGTTTCTGACACCGCTATAAATTTTGATAGCATCTCCAAAAGGTTTGGTTTCTTTTCCTATGGGTAGGGCTGTTGTTGGAAGTTTGGAGGGGGTTGTTGTCTCTGATTTCCTTTATCACCCCATGAAAAATTGGGGTGGTTCCTCTAACCTGGATTATAAGAATTACTATAAGGGTTATTTTGAGATTTGAAATTGTTACCCATAAAGTGAACTTGCTCATTTTCAGCGCTCGGGTTGTAAGGTGGATAGTCTCTGTTGTTCATCCCTCCTCCATTCGTATCGCACTGCATAACTGGATGTACCTGCAGAGAACCACATAAATCATCGACCTTTTTATTTAACATCTCTACCTGATTTGATAGCATGGTTACTACGTCAGGCTGAAAACACTGGCTGCTTTTGTTGGCTTTGTCCTTGTGACTTGCCACTGATAGTTATCCAGTGACATCTCTTCAATGAATTCATAGGCAGCCTCAGGTGTTTTCTTATTCAATGTTCCGCCGGCGGCTGAATCCATCAATTGCCTCGTTGAAGGGTTCACCCCATTGTAAAAAGTTTGGACCTGTAGCCACAAGGTTAATCCATGGTGTGGACACCTTCTCAAGAGATCTTTGTATCTCTCCCATGCATCGTGAAGTATTTCTAAATCCATCTGCACAAAAGAAGAGATATCATTCCTTAACTTGGCTGTTTTAGCCGGCAAAAAATATTTTAACCAAAATTTTTCGGTCATTTGTTCCCATGTAGTAATTGACCCTCGTGGAAGAGAATGCAACCACTGTTTGGCTTTATTCCTCAAAGAAAAGGGAACTAACCGAAGACAAATGGCATCATCAGAAACGCCATTTATTTTGAAAGTATCACAAAATTCTAGGAAATTCACCAAGTGATTGTTTGGATCTTCATCCTGCAAACCATCAAAATGAACAAATTGCTGTATCATCTGAATTGTGTTAGGTTTCAATTCAAAATTATTTGCAGCAATAGCAGGTCTAACAATACTTGACTCAGTTCCTGTTAAATTAGGTTTAGCATAATCATACATAGTTCGATGAGCATGATTGTCGGCCACCTCTGGAGGTAGCGGATTATTCTCAGCCCTCTATTCGGTGGTATTAATTTCGACTTCTTCCTCTTCTTCTATGTAATTTAAGCTTCGCCTTATTTCTCTACGATTCTGTGAACAGTACCTTCAATTCCTTCTAGTCATAAACTAGAGGTACCTGTTAAGAACAAATAAAAGAAGGAAAATTAGTAAAGTTAAAATCAAAATAAATAGCAAAAATAAAAATGGCTAAAGTAATAAAAATTGAGCGTTCTAAATATTTTAATTCCCCGGCAACGGCGCCAAAAACTTGATCGTTATGTCAAAATCTTAAAAATTTATAAAAAGAATGATCGAGCCTAGAAACTAACTATGAGAATGATTGAGGCAAGCGCACATATCGAACAGTAGTATAGTTTAGTGGCAAGACCGGATTGTCGAACCCAAAGGAACTAAAAGTACTAATACTAACTTTCTTTTTATTATTTAGCCTAAGAATTGAGGGAATTATTAATTAATCTAAAATTAAATAACTATTAAGCTAAAGATGCAAAGACAAAGAGAACGAATTTGGAGAAAATACTTGTGGGAAAAACCAATTGTTTAAGACAATACTCGAGGAAGAATCCACCTAGACTTCACTTGTTATTTAACTCTGAACCAGACGATTTATTCACTTGACTTGATCCGTAGGATTCCCTAATTTATATTAATACCTCTTTCGAGGCTACTAACATCTAACCCTAGGTTGATTAATTGAAATCTCTTTCTAATTAAAACCCCTAGAATTGCATTAACTCGATCTATAGACTTCCATATTAGGTTTGACCCTAATTCGGCAGATTTTCGTCATCTTATTTCTAGGGTTGCAATCAACTCCGCTTAATTATGCTAGATCTACTCTTAAACAGGGACTTATGCTCCACTACATAAGCACATCAATACTTGAATTAATATCCTGAAATATCAAAGCAAGAATTAAGAACACATAATTAAGAACAAATTAAGTATTTATCATATAGTTCAGAAAACAATAACAAGATCCATCTTAGGTTTCATCCCCCTCAGGTATTTAAGGGGTTTAGATCATAATGATAAAAGAATACATCTCAAAAGAAAATATAAAACAAAACATAAGAAAAACCCTAAAACCCCTGAAGGAATTGAAGAGAAGATCTTCCGTCTTGAGTATAACTCTGGTTTCTTGAGATGAATCAACTGCCTTTCATTGAGTAAATTCCACAATTCTGGCCTCTCTGGCTCGGCTCTTCGGCCTAACTGGACGCCTAACTGGACTCCCCTTAAAGGTTGGCCTCTAAGGTGTTTATATAGGCTTTTGAAATGGCTTTCTTTGCCTCTAAGTACCCTAATCCGAATGAAACTCTTCTTTGTCACGACAGGGACACTCCCATGGCACACGCCCGTGTTAATCATGGCCAGGCCGTGTTTGGGTCTGCTAAGGGGGCACGGCCATGTGGCTTGGGCCCAGGCCGTGTTAATTTCTTTATATGGCCCATTTACTTCGTTTTAAGCCCGTTTCTCGTTCTTTTCATCCTTTGGTGCTCTCCTGAATATAAAACATGAAAATAAAGGATTAAGAGCACCAAATTCCATAATTCAAGGCTTAAATCATCCAAAAGTATGCTAAATGTGGGATTAAAATATGTTCATATTACGGTTTATCAGGTTTCTTCTATTCATAAACTAGAATACCTGCCAGAAGCAAAGAAGAAAATTTAGAAAAGTAAAAGTAAAATTTAATTGCAAAAAACAATATGGCTAAAGTAATAAAAATTAAGCGTTCTTAATATTTCAGTTCCCCGGCAACGGCGTCAAAAACTTGATCGTGTCTGAAAGTCTTAAAATTTTATATAATGAATGATCGAGCCTAGAAACTAACTATCACCACAATTGAGGCAAGCGCACCTATCAAACAGTAGTATAGTTTAGTGGTAAGACCGGAATGTCAAACCCAAGGGAACCAAAAGTACTAATACTAATTTTCTTTTTATTATTTAGCCTAAGAATTAAGGGAATTGTTGTTTAATCTAAAATTAACTAACTACTAAGCTAAGGATGCTAAGACATAGAGAATGAATTGGGAAAATACTTTTGGAAAAAACCAATTAATTGAGACAATACCCGAAGAAGAATCCACCTAGACTTCACTTGTTATTTAACTCTGAACCAGACGATTTATTCACTTGACTTGATCCGTAGGGTTCCCTAATTTATATTAATACCTCTTTCGAGGCTACTAACGTCTAACCCTAGGTTGATTAATTGAAATCTCTTTCTAATTAAAACCCCTAGAATTGCATTAACTCGATCTATGGACTCCCATATTAGGTTTAACCCTAATCCGGTAGATTTTCGTCATCCTATTTTTAGGGTTGCGATCAACTCCGCTTAACTATGCTAGATCTACTCTTAGACAGGGACTTTTGCTCCACTGCCTAAGCACATCAATACTTGAATCAATATCCTGAAATATCTGATAAACCGTAGAAGCAACATATTTTAATCTCACATTTAGTATGCTTTTGGATAATTTAAGCCTCGATTGATATAAAACGGTGCTCTTAATCCTTTCTTTTCATGTCTTATACCCAGGAAAGCACCCGAGGATGAAAAGAATGAGAAACGGGCTTAAAACTGGCCAAATGGGCCAATTCATGAAATCGACACGGCCTGGACTTCAAGCCACACGGTCGTGCCTCATGGATCGGCTAGAACATGGCCTGACCACGATTCACATGGCCGTGCCCCCATAAATAGACCCGAACACGGCCTGAAGTCGATCCACACGGGCATGTGCCATGGTCGTGTCTCTGTCGCTGGAAAGAGCAATTTCATTCGGGAAAGGATACTTGGAGGCAAAAAAACAAATTCTGAAGCCTATTCAAACACCCTAGTAGGAATTCTACTTAAATAAGGATACTTAGGGGCCAAGCAAGGCATCACAAAGTCTACATAAACACCCAAGGGGGCAACTTGAAAAGGGAGAGTTTGACAAAAGCCTTCTGCCAGGGCTTTAGTCGAGGCAGTGAAGCTAGGCCAAGGAGCCAAGCCGAAAAGGTCAGAGTTGTGGGAATCACTCGAAGTTAGCCAGTTGATCCATCCTAAGAAGCCGGAATTCTACTCAAGACAGCGGATTTCTCCTTCAATTCTTTCAGGGAGTTTTAGGGATTTCTTATGTTTTGTTTTATCTTTTCTCTTGAGATGTTTTATTTATTTGTTATGAACTAAACCCTTCAGATACCTGAAGGGGATGAACCCTAGATGAATCATGTTATTTATTTCTGAATTATATGATAAATACTTAGCTTGTTCCTAATTATGTGTGTTTAATCCAAATTTAATGTGCTTAGGTGGAGGAGGAATAGACTCTGCCTAAGAGTAGATCTAGCATAATTAAGCGGAGTTGTTCGCACGCCTAGAGATAGGGTGACGAGATTTTGCCGGATTAGGGTGAAACCTAATATAGGAATCCATAGATCAATTTACTGCTATTCTAGAGGGTTATTATTCGAGAAAGAGATTTCCGTTAATTAACCTAGGGTTAGACATTATTCGCCTCGAGAGAGGGTTTAATATACGTTAGGGAGTCCTACAGATCAAACTAAGTGAATAAATCATATGGTTCAGTGTTAGATAACAAGTGAAGTCTAAGTGGATTCTTCCTGAGGGTATCGTCGTGATCAACTGAGTTTTCCTTCAAGTTATTTTCTCAATTCGTTCTTTTTGTCTTCGCGTCTTTAGCTTAGTAGTCGTTAATTTAGATTAAAGAAACTTCACTTTATTTTAGGCTAAATAATAAAAAGAAAGTTAGTATTAGTACTTTTAGTTCCTTTGCCTAAGCTATACTACTGTTCGATAGGTACACTTGCCTCTAATCATTGTCATAGTTAGTTTCTAGGTTCGATCTCATTCATTATAAATTTAAAACTCTGATTTCAGCGATCAAGTTTTTGGCGCCATTGCCGGGGAACTAAAATATTAAAAAAGCTCTATTTTTATTACTTTAGCCATTTTTTTATTGTGATTTATTTTCATTATATTTTTTTTTATTACTTTGCTAATCTCTCCTCTATTTTGCTTTTGGCAGAAAATTTTAGTCTATGGAAAATATGGCACTGAATAATTATCAGTGGCAAGGCACGGGGATAATTCCTACTAAAGCAACCAGTGTTTTCAACCTCGACGTGGTCACCATGTTATCTAATCAGTTAGAGATGATGAATAAAAAGATTGATGGTTTGAATAGTCTCTCGCAGGTACACCCAGAAATACAATATGATTCAGGAGGCGTGGCGAATCCTGAGTACCCACCCTACGAATATGGCATGGAAAACGAGCAAGCTCACTATACGGGTAACTATTCTAGACCACAAAATAATTTTTATAATGACACTTATAATGCATGTTGGAGGTACCATCCCAATTTCTCGTGGGATGATCAAAATAGCCAAAGATCAGAACTTCATCCAGATTTTCAACAACCACCTCACCAACAAGAAGAGGAGTCAAACATTGAAGAGATGCTGACAAAATTCATGGCAGCCACAGAAAACCGCTTCCAAGATACTGAGAAAACACTTAAAGGCAACGAGAACCGAGTCGGGGAACTTACTAAGTCAGTCAAGGAAGTCACTAATGCAGTCGAACAATTCGCAAAGCTAATGGCAGAACGACCGCAAGGACGTCTACCAAGTAATACTGAAACTAACCCGAGAGAGCAAAATCAAGCCATTTACAATAGCGAAGGGTTAGACGTACCAAACACAAGGGAAGAACCTATGGTAAGTGAAGGTAAGGTTGAGGTGTGCCATGATATACCAAAACCAGCAATTACAGAATACCAACCTCGTGTGCCATATCCCAATGCAATAAAAAAAGACCACACAGAGGAAGAATTCGGTGAACTCACACTTCGTGTAGACGACAAAACAATCACTCTTCAAGCTCTTGACCCAACTAGGACATCGAGTAATAAAGGTACGAACGTTAATTTTATTGATAACCATTTGGTTCAACCTTCTTTACAGGAATCATCACGAAATCACCTAGCTGAGCTAGATCTTAGACCTCGTGCCAACAAAGAAGAATTAGATGAGGAACGAAGCCTTAGGGTTGACAAACTAGAAGAGTGGAAAACACAATTTAAAGAAGAACCGGAACCACACGAATGAAACTGAAGGAAACCCCAGACGAGCTGATAGGAACAACAAATCACTTCAAAATAGGGGATCAGGTATTGTTCAAAAAGGAAGACCCTCGAGAATTCAATTTCAAACGCTTCAAGACGCTACCCCACATTCACCCCCAACGTATTTCCCACCTCCTCCAAGGATCTCATCTATAATTCAGGAAGTTTCACTTCTCTCCCTATCTTATGATTTTATGATTATTTTGACATTATCTATCTTTGTACATTAAGGGCAATGTACAACTTAAGTGTGGGGGGGTTAACTATAGTATTATTTAAAAATCTCTGAATTATGCCTTGTTTAAAAGTAAAGTTTCTTATATTATGATTAGAATGAAATTTCCCTGATTTATGATTTTTATTGATATGTTTTGGATTAAGTCATTGATAATTGTGCATTGATGATTAAATTTGAAGGATGCTAGAGAATCAAGCATGATAAGTCTATTTTTCAAAAATTAAATCCTTTTTTAGGTTGTCTACCTGAATCTGAATGTTACCTTGAAGTTCAAAATTTACGAGGTTTAAATACCCATAATTTTTGTGAGGTTTTGAGCCTTTTAGAGCATACATTCTTTTTCGTGCTCATTTTTTTTTATTATGAGTGTGTCAACATAGATTTGTTATTCTAGAACTTGCATTGATTATACATGTCGAGACCACACCTATGATTTGATATACCGAGATGATAAAGGCACCTAGGTTTTAACCCACTTACTCCATTAAAAAAAGCATACCTTCATAATTAACCCCTAGTGAACCCCGTTGATCCTAACAACCCTTTTTATTGACTCACCCACTAATATTAACCCAAAACCCTTTGTATTTGTTATCACCATTCTTTTTTACTACCCTTATATTGAGATTTGATTTGGTCGGTTGCCTAATCATATTATTCCAGTAGTTGAATTCATTACTTGATTTGTTCTTAAAAAAAATAGCAAATTATATTCATTATTAGTTGTGAATGAGCTTATACGCTTGAATGCCAATTATTGAAGAAGAAAGCTCGTATTAGAGTATTATTATTAGTATGAAAAGTTTGCAATTGATGTAATTGTTCTTTATTAGTTCGTTGTTTCTAGTTAAGTAATTTATCAAGTCAATCTCGATTCTAACCTTCTAATTCAGCATTTATCCACACCTTTAACCCAAGCCCCGTTACAACCCTGTAAAGACCTTTGGATTTGTGTATCATCTCATATTTTAGTGGTGGAGATTTGATTTTCATACAAGCCTATGGGATTAACTTTTCATGTTCGACTTTTGAGTGCTTAATTTTTGAACCTTAAACACTTCGAGTGGTTTGAGTAAATCTTTAGTGAGGATGTCAATTCTTATCGGTTTTGAATCAGAGGTAATTATTCAGGTAAAGGGAAACACCTAAGTTTTCATACTATAAAAATTATTATGACTTTGATTTTTTGAATCTTTAGGACTCTTTGAGTTGAGTTTTCCATGAATGAATTATCTATGAATTATGATGAAACACTATTGATGAATATTATGAATCGAGGAAGTTTGTTTTAACTGTGACTTGAGAATTTTTCTTGAAGACAAGCAAAAGCTTAAGAGTGGGGGTATTTGATAAACCGTAAAAGCAACATATTTTAATCTCACATTTAGTATGCTTTTGGATAATTTAAGCCTCGATTGATATAAAAAAGGTGCTCTTAATCCTTTCTTTTCATGTCTTATACCCAAGAAAGCACCCGAGGATGAAAAGAATGAGAAACGGGCTTAAAACGGGCCAAATGGGCCAATTCACGAAATCGACACGGCCTGGACTTCAAGCCACCCGATCATGCCTCATGGATCAGCTAGAACACGGCCTGACCATGATTCACATGGCTGTGCCCCACAAACAGACCCGAACACGGCCTGAAGTCAATCCACACGGGCGTGTGCCATGGCCGTGTCCCTGTCGCTGAAAATAGCAATTTCATTCGGGAAAGGATACTTGGAGGCAAAGAAACACATTTTGAAGCCTATTCAAACACCCTAGTAGGAATTCTACTTAAATAAGGATACTTAGGGGCCAAGCAAGGCATCGCAAATTCTATATAAACATCCAAGGGGGCAACTTGAAAAGGGAGAGTTCGGCAGAAGCCTTCTGCCAGGGCTTTAGTCGATGCGGTGAAGCTAGGCCAAGGAGCCAAGCCGAAAAGGTCAGAGTTGTGGGAATCACTCGAAGTTAGCTTGATCCATCCCAAGAAGCCGGAATTCTACTCAAGACGGCGGATTTCTCCTTCAATTCCTTCAGGGACTTTTAGGGATTTCTTATGTTTTGTTTTATATTTTCTCTTAAGATGTTTTATTTATTTTTTTATGAACTAAACCCTTCAGATACCTGAAGGGGATGAACCCTAGATGAATCTTGTTATTGATTTCTGAATTATATGATAAATACTTAGTTTGTTCTTAATTATGTGTGTTTAATCCAAATTTAATGTGCTTAGGTGGAGGAGGAATAGACCCTGCCTAAGAGTAGATCTAGCATAATTAAGCAGAGTTGATCGCACGCCTAGAGATAGGGTGACGAGATTTTGCCAGATTAGGGTGAAACCTAATATAGGAATCCATAGATTGATTTACTGCTATTCTAGGGGGTTATTAATCGAGAAAGATATTCCTGTTAATTAACCTAGGGTTAGACGTTATTCGCCTCGAGAGAGGGTTTAATATACGTTAGGGAGTCCTACGGATCAAACTAAGTGAATAAATCGTATGGTTTAGTGTTAGATAACAAGTGAAGTCTAGGTGAATTCTTCCTGAGGGTATCGTCGTGATCAACTGAGTTTTCCTTCAAGTTATTTTCTCAATTCTTTCTTTTTGTCTTCGCGTCTTTAGCTTAGTAGTCGTTAATTTAGATTAAAGAAACTTCACTTTATTTTAGGCTAAATAATAAAAAGAAAGCTAGTATTAGTACTTTTAGTTCCTTTGGGTTCGATAATCCGGTCTTGCCTAAGCTATACTACTGTTCGATAGGTACACTTGCCTTTAATCGTTGTCAGAGTTAGTTTCCAGGTTCGATCTCATTCATTATAAATTTAAAACTCTGATTTCAGCGATCAATATCAAAGCAAGAATTTAGAACACATAATTAAGAATAAATCAAGTATTTATCATATAGTTCAGAAAACAATAACAAGATCCGTCTTAGGTTTCATCCTCCTCAGGTATTTAAGGGGTTTAGTTCATAATGATAAAAGAATACATCTCAGAAGAAAATATAAAACAAAACATAAGAAAAACCCTAACACCCCCTGAAGGAAATTGAAGGGAAGATCTTCCGTCTTGAATATGACTCCGGCTTCTTAAGATGAATCAACTGGCTTTCTTCGTGTAAATCCCACAATTCTGACCTCTCTGGCTTGGCTCCTAAGCCTATCTGGACGCCCCCTTAAAGGTTGGCCTCTAGGGTGTTTATATAGGCTTTTGGAATATCTTTCTTGGCCTCTAAGTACCCTATTCTAAATAGAATTAAAACAGGTCACGATAGGGACACGCCCGTGTGGCACGCCCGTGTGAATCGAATCCAGGCTGTGGTCGGGTCTACTAAAGAGGCACGGCTGTGTGGCTTGGGCCCAGGCCATATGCATTTCGTGCTTTGGCCCATTTTCTCCGTTTTTGGCCCGTTTCTCGTTCTTTTCATCCTCCAATACTCTCCTAAGTGTAAAACATGAAATTAAAGGATTAGGAGCACCAAATTCCACAATTCAAGGAATAAATCATCTAAAAGTATGCTAAATGTGGGATTAAAATATGTATATATTACGGTTTATTAGGTTATAATGGCTTTAGTGGAATATTTTGACCTTAAGCTACATCAGATGAATATTAAGTTAATAGTTTCTAAATGGTAACATTGATCATACATTTATATGGTGCAACTAGTAAACTTTGTGTCTAATGATGCAAAGTTAATGATTTGCAAATTAAAGAACTTCATCTATGGGTTTAAGCATACTTCTCGTCAATAGTATTACAATTTTACCAAATGATTATCTCATTCAGTTTAGAGATGAATTTTGTCAATAATTGTATATACCATAAGTTTAGTGGGAGTAAGGTTCTATATTTGGTTTTTTATGTTAATGGCATACTGCTTGTCAATAATAAGTATAGTCTCAATTAATTCCTTAAGAATGATTTTGAGATTATAAAAATGCATAAGATTTTTTTACATTTTAGTAATGGAAAGTCTAATGTATTTTCAGGTTTGTATACATTGGAATATTGTGTACACTATTGGGATATTAAGCAGATATTTTAAATAACCCTGGTTTGGACCATTGGATAGCATCCAAGAGGGTTATAAAGTATTTTCAGAGAACAAAAGATTACATGCTCACATATCAGAGGTCTAATCAGTTAGAGCTCATCATGTATATAGACTCCGATTTTGATGGAATATGGATACAAGATTTTGTCACTAAGGTGCAAATTGTGAAAACAAATTGTAGCCTTTTATTCCAATAGCAACAGGAGCACATCAAAGTCAAAACACATAGACTTTAAGTTCATGGTTGTTAAAGTAAAAGTTCAAAGTTGTTAGGAGTCTATAAAGCATATTAGGAAAAACTCCATTATTGCGGATCCGCTTACTAAGGAACTACATAAGGTTTTTGATCGTGTGTCAGAGTCTTAAAAATTTATAAAAAGAATGATCGAGCCTAGAAACTAACTATGACAACGATTGAGGCAAGCGCACCTATCGAACAATAGTATAGTTTAGTGGCAAGATCGGATTGTCGAACCCAAAGGAACTAAAAGTACTAATACTAACTTTCTTTTTTATTATTTAGCCTAAGAATAAAGCGATTTATTAAATTAAGTAACTATTAATCTAAAGATGCAAAGACAAAGAGAATGAATTGAGAAAATACTTGTGGGAATAACCAATTGATTAAGACAATACCCGAGGAAGAATCCACCTAGACTTCACTTGTTATTTAACTCTGAACCAGACGATTTATTCACTTGATTTGATCTGTAGGATTCCCTAATGTATATTAATACCTCTTTCGAGGCTACTAACGTCTAACCCTAGGTTGATTAATTGAAATCTCTTTCTAATTAAAACCCCTAGAATTGTATTAACTCGATCTATGGACTCCCATATTAGGTTTGACCCTAATCCAGCAGATTTTCGTCATCCTATTTCTAGGGTTACGATCAACTCCGCTTAATTATGCTAGATCTACTCTTAAACAGGGACTTTTGCTCCACTACCTAAGCACATCAGTACTTGAATTAATATCCTGAAATATCAAAGCAAGAATTAAGAACACATAATTAAGAACAAATCAAGTATTTATCATATAGTTCAGAAAACAATAACAAGATCTGTCTTAGGTTTCATCCCCCTCAGGTATTTGAGGGTTTTAGTTCATAATAATAAAAGAATACATCTCAGAAGTAAATATAAAACAAAACATAAGAAAAACCCTAAAACCCCCTGAAGGAATTGAAGAGAAGATCTTCCGTCTTGAGTATAGCTCCGACTTCTTGAGATGAATCAACTGACTTTTTTCGAGTAAATTCCACAATTCTGGCCTCTCTGGCTCGGCTCTTCGGCCTCACTGGACACCTAACTGGACTCCCCTTGAAGGTTGGCCTCTAGGGTGTTTATATAGGCTTTTGGAATGTCTTTCTTTGCCTCTAAGTATCCTAATTCGAATGAAACTCTTCTTTGTCACGATAGGGACACGCCCATGGCACACGCCCGTGTGAATCGTGGCCAGGCCGTGTTCGGGTTTGTTAAGGTGGCACGGTTGTGTGGCTTGGGCCCAGGCCGTGTTGATTTCATGATATGGCCCATTTACTCCGTTGTAGGCCCGTTTCTCGTTCTTTTCATCCTCCGGTGCTTTCCTAAGTATAAAACATGAAAATAAAGGATTAAGAGCACCAAATTCCATAATTCAAGGCTTAAATCATCCAAAAGTATGCTAAATGTGGGATTAAAATATGTTCATATTACGGTTTATCAGTTTTATAGGAGCACACTGCTTATATGGGTCTAATGTCATTTAAAGGATATTTGGTTTTAGTGGGAGTTTGTATTTTTAAATGCTTTTATGTTATAGACATATTTTCAATTATTTCAATTTAAAGATATTAAATTTATTTTTTGCAGAAATAAAGTTTATTTGGTTTATTCACACTCTGATTTTGGTAAGGTTTGATCTCACTAAGGAAAACCAATTGGAAATAGACATGTTTAGATCATATTGCATGTAATTTCCATGCTACACATTCATACTTGATCTATGTCATTTGGTTGTGTTAATATACGTGATCATGGATGGATTTAGTTACGATATATGTAACGAAAGTCGCATTGGTTCTATATTAACATAATTAATGGACGAGATTGTTCGGAATACCTTTTGGATATGATAGTAAAATTTTGAGCTCATAAGGTTATATAATGACATGTAATTATAGAGTAATTAGTATATATATGTGGTCCAAGTGGGAGATTGTTGGAAAATATGGACATCACATATATAATAATGTTAATTATATGTTATTATTTACTATCATGATAAGTTAGCCCAAATTAAAAGTGATCTAATTTGGTTAAAATTTTATTGGGCTTTAATTATTAAATAAAGAATGGGTCAAATATGTGTAGATACTCTAGTAATTGAGTTCTAATCAATTCTAATTAATGATGGGCTAATTAGGAATTAGAACTAATATGCCAATGTTATAAATAGTGGTGGTTTGTTCTCCAAATTACACACAAGATATCTTTTCTAATATTTCATCCTTAGGAAAGAGCAAATATTCTCTAACGAAAGACTCAGGTATGCTTTCGCATATCTAGTTTTATTTTTGATTTATTCTTAATGATTTGATATAATAGATCTTGATTTATTAAATTTTATTTTAAATTTATTTTACTAACACCAGAAGCCATTAATATCAGTACATGTTACAAAGTTAGACGCAACAGTTTACAACAAGGAAGTTGGGGGAGACTATGCAAATAATTATCGATCATCTGTCAAGTCAAGGATAGTATTAGGTGAAATGAAAAAAGATAAAATAAAACGTACCAAGAAAATTAATTCACTACACAATCCTATCCTATTTCTTATTTAAGACGTAGATGGGAACAGTGGGTTTGGTTTTATATCTATAGAGAACCTTCGTCTTCTTGAGCAAGGGGTTATCAAAGGTTATAACTATCTTCCCTGGTTCACTAATATAAAATGAATTCCTAACACCCTCTCTTTTCTTCTTTTCCTTCTCGTTTTGGAGTAACACTTTGTACGACCCTTCATCGTCTGGAATGAACTCTTCCATGTAGGATACATCACATGATCCCACCACTGTTAAATCCCAAACCATTGTCACTCCAGCCTGATATAAATCACATACATACATTGGTTAGTTTTTTCACATATATTAGCTGGGTTTTTTTTGGTATATTGGAGGGTTTGGGTCATTATATTTGTACCTGAGGAGCTGGAATTCGGATGTGCTCAAATGCATTTGCTCTAACCGTAACCTCTGAAACCTTGTCTTCTGGGGAAAAGTCGTCGTCGTTCTCTCTTTTGAAACCTCCATATTCAACTGGAAGGTTTTCTGGGGGTATAAACCTAGTTTCCAGACAAAGATGGATTAAAAGGAGAAACAAGCTGTAAATATTTGTTACTGAATAGATTATAAGATTTCTTACTTGAGAAGAGTGGAAGTAACTTTCCCTGGTCTGGCAATAACAATCTTGCTTTTCTTTCTCTGAGTTTTCAGCCGGGAAGAAAACGTATGGGAGATATAATACCACAAGGGAACATTTATGATTATCTGCAATTATCTCAATGGTTAAGATATGGAGCAATGATCAATTAATCAAAACGTACGTACGTATGTATGTATGTATGTATGTATGTATGTATGTATGTATTATGTGGTTTTACATTTAGATGGATGAGGTGAGGATAATGATCTTGAAACAACTTCCAAGATTTTCGACAAACAGAACGAAGCTCCTTTGTGGTAGGCCCTTGTGCGTGCTTCATATCTATGATCTGAACAATGGAGTTGGTTCCACCGGGTTGAAACCTGAGTTCCTTGATAGCCTTCTCCATGTATTGAACTCTCCATCTTAAGAACTTTTCGCGCTTCTCTTCTGAACCAAGTATTCTATATTGGGTTTGCTGGTCTTTCAAGGCACCGTATACGTTGTAATACACAGGGTGACCGTCCTTGTCGCTACTATTTTGATAAGTCAAGTTTTCGAAACCAGGAACCAGATTTTCTTCCAGGATTTCATCGGCTTTGAATTCCTTCCGCCATTTTAACGTCCTCTGAAGCATCTCCAAGGCCTCAAGCACCTTGTAATCTTTTGCTTCCAAGAATTTCAACAGCACAATGTCGGTTCCTCCATGGCGTTTGCTTGGCATCAATGGTACACCCCAAAGTGTAATCTCTTTCAGTTGTTCAATGGCCTTTGCGTTGTCTTCTCCACCAACTTTGTTGCTTGGTTTCCCAAAGAGATAATCCCCAAGAATCGCATCTTCAACTCGGCACCTAAATTCCGCCAAGGCCTTGAATTTCCTTTCCTTCATTCTCATTGCAACATTCCGTCTATCTTCTCGAACGGATGGAGGTTCTTCAAAGGTTTCCTCATCGGTTTCTTGGTCGGAGTTGGTTTGACTTGGACACCCTTTCTCATGGCCCTCTTGAACTTGGAGGGCAATCTCATAATCAAATAGATTCGCCATGTTTTGATCCTGAACCTTGCCACTTTCTTTTGCTTTGTTGGTGTTTTCTCTTTTCTTCCCCATTTCTAACCTTCTTCTGGTTAGGGGCTATTCCTTGAAAGAATATTCGGAATCTGGATAGAAACTGAATCCCTAAAGGTTAAGAGGTTCATTGAAGAGGGATAAATAGAGAGATGTGGTAACAGCTGATTAACAGGCGCCAAATTTAGGGTGAGGGAAAAAGCATGAGCCCATTTGTTTGATTGCCAGGTTTGCAAACGCTTGAAATAGGTTCTTTTTGGGTATAAAAAAAATGTTCTCTCTCTTTTGGACCAATTAACATGACTTGTTTAATAGAGTGATTGTTTTGTTAGAAAAAGAAATGGGGTTTTTGTATGCCACAATATAGATAACAGTCGAACAACAATTGAACATAATAAGTAAATTTATCAAAAACCAGAATTATATATAGCATTTGCGGATGAAATTGAAACAAGACATGTCCATACATATACATAAAAACGCCCATGATACACCCTTATCCAATAATAATAAATGCAGTACAAGTGTGTCTATGTTTGTGTTTTAGGGTAATGAAATAAAAACATTGACAAATGCAATCCAATACGAACTTTATGTATGTTTTTATATTAGAAAGCATGCAAATTACACGACCTGATAAACTAGTATGCATTGGGACTGGACTACTACGTAATCTTATTCAATACTTACAATAAGTCAACCATAAAGTTACCAGCACGAAAGTCGTGCATTGGAAATTAAAACCAAGGAAATTCTCTAAACTCCTTAATTCTCAATCGTGTTTTATTGTTACTGCTGGTTCATTAGTGTCTACTTTGTCGGAAGCACTCATCTTGGTTTCTTTATGGGTCGAGGGAGAAGCTGTTGTCTTGGTTTCATCATGTGTTGAAGGGGAATCACTGATCGTATTTTCGTTACAGGTCTCAACTGGAACAGTGGCATTAGCTGCAGTGGTGCCAGAGTTTTCGGTAAGCTGTCTTCCGGACATTGAGCCAGCTTCCAGTTCCTCGAATTTGGAGATGACCTGTTGAAGCTCATCATTCAGATTCAGTGCCTCGAAGAGAATTCCATCATCATCAGTAGTGCCTTCTATGATCATCTGAATAACGGGCTGGGATTGCTTGCACTTCTCCAACATGCTCTTTGTCAACTCGTCCTGCAACCAAAAACTTTTCTCAGTTTTTTTTTCTTTCATTTGTTATATCATTCCAATTTGGAAAAGGGTTTGAATTCTGGGAGAATGCATTTAATAGATTCCTCGACTTGGAAGATATTATGCGGAAAAATTACATTGGAAGAACAACAAGCTTCATGATGCGAAGAACAACAAGCTTCATGATGCAGATAATAATAGCATTCTGAAAAATATAATAAAAGCTAAATTCTGGCATGCCAAAGGAACAAAGAGCACTAGATCAGGTAAAAGTTAAATGAATTAAGGAAATAAAATCGCCAATTGAAGTAACAATAAATGTTCTAGTTTCAAATGACCACATAATATATATGGGTGGATTTGCAGCAAGGTCTGAAATACAGAAAACAAAGTACATACAGTTAAATCATGTTTTCAGCTAAAAACAGATTAATTACCATTGTGGGTTTCGGCTCAGTTTCCTTAACCAACATGCTAGAAAGCACCTCAAGGCTGTTCCGAGTTACTTCGAAAACTTCCTTCTTTTGCTCAACAGAAAGATTCCCATAGTTGTAGGCAAAATCACTGGCATGCAATTCTGTGTCATTGACAGGATAATCTTCAGAGGGAGGCAATCTCATACAAGACTCCAAGGAATACTGCAAAGGGCCTGATTTCCCGTTACCTACTGGTACATGTGTACTCCTTTCTTTCAAGCTCTGCTTTATGTCAAGATAGGAGAAAAAGTTGAACAAAAACTAACGACAGGTTTCATTGTTGCTAAACATATTTTTGAAAAAACACCCATAGAATTTTCCTAGGCATAATCATAAATCAGTATGTTGATAGATTGCGATGATATAGGATGCAATGAAGAAACTACAAATGCTATTGCCCATTGATTGACATCAAAACACTGCCTAAACCAACATGACATGAAACATGGAAACGTAAGAAGAACACAAAATCAAAGTGAAAATTTGTTTTTTTCTTTTTTACCTCATAAGTTTGGTGAAAAACAGGGAGGTAAGCAAGATCCTGAGATTGTCCCCAAGCACGAATCAACTGCAAAGCCCTTCCTCTATTCCCGTGATCAGTGTTGGGATTCTCAATCATCTTCATCATCTCTTCCAAAACTTTCTCGGAAGCCACCTCGGAAGCTACCTTCTCGCAATTGGTGGTACAAGCTTCCAACAAATCGAGGCTCAACCATTGGGTGACAGCGTTTTTGCCCGAAATCTTCTTCTTGATGGCCCTAACAATTTCGGTCCCATTGAACTCTTCGCTATTGATCATAGCACATATCTTCATGTTCAATCCCCAGTTGGGTTCTTCTAATGTCTCAGAAGTGGCCTCATCGACGACTTTCGACTCGGGTGTGGGGCCTTGAAGAATTTCCTTCATTTTCCCACTAACCATTCTACTCATTTGAGCTCCACCCGTTCTCAGTTTCTCGCCCCATTCAGAGAGTTTCGCTTTATCCATACCTCTTTGTTTGCGTTACTAACCAAACCAGATCTCCACTAGATTTGAAGCTAAACGAAGAAAAATACCCTAAATTGAAATAAATCGACTAGGTTAAAAAAATTTACCCCAAGTAAAGCACGACGTTGTTTATAAGCAGAGATGATAGAGAAAATGGGCAACTTGAAAATATCGTAGCATAAACATTAAATAAAACGAAAAAGAGGATATCTGAGAGCTGAGTTACGGGAAGAGAGGGCCTGAGTTGGAATCGGTCATTTGCTTAGCGAAAAGAGAGAGAAAGACGATGAGGAGGAGAATCGTCCGAGTCTAAGATACGCGTGTCTCGTCTAGCGACCTTGTGTTTCCTGGGCCCGCTAGGATGGGTCCTTTTCAAATAAGTCGTACATCGGCTCACGTGTGTCAGGTTTTTTCAAATGTTTATTTACGAAACTTGTATGAATATATTGATTTTTTTTTTTTTTTAATTCAAAGATATTGGTGGGGTAGAGGTGTTCGGTAGGCTGAATTTGTGCTGAGCCTAGATATAATGTTAAATTTAAGTTGAAATCTTTATATTATTTTTAAAAATTTTATATACTTTTATTTATTAAATTTTTTTATAAATTCACATTAACATTTTTTTAATGTTACATTATAATAATATATAATACTATTATGGATTTAATTTTTATGTATTATAAATTATATAATATATATAAATAATATAGTATAAAACATTATAAAATTAAAAACAAGTCATGCTACCATATTTTAAAGATGTTTAATTTTTTGTTTGAAATCTATTTTTTAAGTGTAATATTTTTACTCAAATCCTTCCAAACTTCATGTAAGCCTTCAGGCTTAGGCGACTAGCCTACCCCATGAACAGGTTTATGTTGTGATAAAATGGTTTGCATAATAACACCCTAAATTGACTATTGAATAATCAATTAACTAAAAGACACATGTACCATAAATCTAAATTGACTACTCATTAGTCGACTTACT